>LR778277.1:3790381-3802678 GCA_902810595.1 Coregonus sp. 'balchen' | reverse complement strand
TTTTGGAAAAAAATAAAGACTTTTTTTTTTTTTTCACAGCCCTTTTGCTAATTTCCAGGGTGCCAATATTAGTGGAGGGGCACTGTACTTATTACAACACAATAATACACCTTACTGAGGTGAAAGGTCAAGACTGTTTTACTGAGGTGAAAGGTCAGGACTTGTTTTACTGAGGTGAAAGGTCAGGACTTGTTTTACTGAGGTGAAAGGTCAGGACTTGTTTTACTGAGGTGAAAGGTCAGGACTTGTTTTACTGAGGTGAAAGGTCAGGACTTGTTTTCTCACGTGGGTGCCTCTTACTGGATGTCATTGTGCTGGTTTACTTCCATTCAGAATATCTGTGTCAGACATGGCACCCTATTCCCTACGTAGTGCACTAACTTTTGACCAGGGCCGGTGCCAAAAAAGTAGTGCACTATATAGGGAAATGGGTGCCATGTCTGACACAGACATAGAGTTATTAGATTTGCTCTTTATTGCTCGTTGCTCTACTACAGGTCTTTCTTGAAATCAAGGCTACCACAAGCCTTTAGTAACCAGCTGTCTTGTTGGCAATGGGCACGGGTGGGACACACAGCCCACATAGCAGAACCAAGTTACCAGGGGTCAAATTTGAGTTGGTTTACCTTCTGCAGTTCTTATCTTACCTGTCGTCTTTGGAAACTCTCCTGCCTTCTTCTTTTGTGGCAGCAATCTATCTCCTTCCTGAAATGCTCCAGTTTCAAAGCTAAGGTAGGGGAGAGGGGAAGTGTCAATTCATATGACCCAAACGACATTGAACCTATAACCCATACAGTAACACCACAGGAAATCCCAGGAAATGTTTTGTGGGGGTGGGGGGGGGGGGCAAAATTGCTGGGACCGGGGGCTGAATATGCTTTCAATATTGTATGTTGGCATGATGTTTCTTACAGTGTCTCCTCCTCGGTCCCTCTCTCAGGTCCTCTTCCTTCAGCATCGAGATCTTGGTTCTGAGTATGAGGTTCTCCTCTGCTAGACGACCTGCCTCATTCCTACAGAAGAAACCACGTCAGCAAACAGAAGACCTCAGTCTCTATGCTAGCTGATTTAAAAAAAACACAACCAGCACCACATGTTCCTGTTTTGTAGTCATAATGTTTAAGAGTTTTGTTAAAAAACGTTGTTAATGTCAGAGTAAATTAAGTAAATAAAAGTAAATTGAACAAAACCATGAATTGAGGTGTTCATAAAGCAGAAATCCATACATCAACGGAGGGCTCTAATAGTCCACAAACATGCACCAATGACAGGACAGGACAGTTTCACAAAGGCAAACAGACAAACAACATGCACCAATGACAGGACAGTTGGCTGTTTCTATAGGACCAGGGTGGGATTGTACAGTGGCATGGCCACAACATGGCCTGGTTGTTGTAGCTGTTGTTTCCACATGGCAAGTTTTTCAACTGGAAAGATGGATTACGTCACAGGATTGACATCGCAGAGCTACTTCAGAACATAGACGTCACAGACTTGCTACAGGGGGTTACATTAATAAGCCAGTGACAGCACTACTTCTGGTGCCACAGGAAGTTGCATTAGCCAATGAAAGCAACTACTTCTGGTGCTACAGGAAGTTGCATTAGCCAATGAAAGCACTACTTCTGGTGCCACAGGAAGTTGCATTAGCCAATGAAAGCACTACTTCTAGTGCCACAGGAAAGTTTGCATTAGCCAATGAAAGCACTACTTCTGGTGCCACAGGAAGTTGCATTAGCCAATGACAGCACTACTTCTGGAGCCACAGGAAGTTTGCATCAGCCAGTGACAGCACTACTTCTGGTGCTAGAGGAAGTTGCTGGAGGAAGTTGCATTAATAAGCCAAGCACAATATCGCAGCAGGGGATGGGATTAAGAAAGCAGCAGGTGCAAAGGGTTGGTAACGGGATCATACATCTCCTTCAAGTTACCTATGGGTCTGCATCCTCTCATGTATCCTCAGCGACTTGTCCTGCAGGTCCGTTAGGGCACTGCGGAGCTTGGCGTTCTGCTTCTCGAACTCCGTGCAGCAGTCCTCCAGCTCCGACACAGCCTGTATCTTAGCCTCCAGTTGGGAGTTTCAGGTCCAGGAAGGACTCTTGTTCTTGTTCTGTGGTGGCGTCTTCCTCGGACTCGGCCTCCAGACTGCAGAGCCATGAGAATCTCATCCTGCCTCTCTAACTCGCTGACTAGATCAGTCAGCTTACAGTTCTCCTCTCTCATCCTGGTGATCTCGTTCCACCAACGCTACTTGCTGATCCTGGAAGTCTTGGATGATGTGCATTTTGCTCTCGAGGCCCGAACTCTCTCTCCAAGTCGACAGTTCTGTTCCTCCAGCTTGGCGTTTTTCACAGATCACTCCTCGTATCTGATCTGAAGCGCGGCATATCCGAAGACATCACCTTGATCTCTTTGGCCTGAGCACTGAGGGTGCGTTTTCCTCTAAAGATTGCTGATCGGAAGCTGGTATTTCATTCCAACCGTTCTCTGCTGAAAGACTCTCCAGTGCGTCAGTCTTCCTGCTGAAGCTCTTGAGATCTTCTGCTGTAGCGCCAGGTTCTCCTCACGCAGTGTCATACTGGCTCTGTAGCCGAGCCAGACGACTGGCCTCGCTCTGGAACTGAACCGCCTTGCTCCCGGAGCTCCGTGATCTCACAGCGTCTCGCTCCTTCACTGCCTCTTCACACTTCTGCTGCAGCTGAGGAATCAGTTCCACAGCCTCTTTCTCAGTGTCATGACCTATCTCCTCTAGGGCTAAGAGACAACCAAGACACATATCCCTGTACTTCTTCATTGAACAGATGATTTTGAAGTTCCTCCTCTTCAGGCTTATCATCAAAACCAGTTTCTTCTACACCAGCATCATTCTGTTCCATTTTATCAGGGGAAGAGACTTCACACTTCATCTCAGAGAGACAGACATCTCCATCAACGTCGTCACTTTGAGGTTGCTCCTCTGGAATGGACAACACTACCATGTCATCGTTAGTGTCTTCGTCCATGTTGTCCACATCCTGACCTTGGAATTCAGGGGATTCCTCAACAAGTTCTTGGCATTCTTCTGGAATAGCAGCGACTTCACCGTTGCATGCCTCAACACTGATAATGTTTTCAGGACATACCTCAATGTCCTCAGAAGATTCAGGAGTCATCCCTCCCTCACTAGCGTCGCCATCTTGTGCTTGCTCCCCAACGGCAACAGATTCGACCACAGGGTCTTGGCCATCGCCCACAGTAGTTTCATCATAACACGCCCCATCAAGATGAAGAGTTATGGTGTCTTCAGGACATTCCTGTAACCTATTTGGAGTTTCAGGGATCATCTCCACTTCGTCATCTTGTCCTTGTTCGCCAGAGGTGTCAGATGCCTCTACGAAGACATTCAGGTTGTCTGAGGTAACAGGTATTTCTTGATCACAGACTTCTGCAATTATGTTTTCAGAACTCTCCATCTCATGAGGTGATTCAGTAATAATCTCAACTTCATCGTTTGGTCCCTGCTCCACAGGAGCTACGTCAAGGCCTTCACAGTCCTCTGGAACAACGTCGTCACATGTCTCATCACTAACGGTAAGGTTTTCTGAATATACTTCTTGTTCTTCAAGAGCTGCAGCCTCTAGATGTTCCTCTCCTAGCAGTGGTAAATGTACTTCATTTGATTCGTCCATTTCTTTGTTCTCTGTTATGTCTGCAGATTCTAGAAGTTGGTTGAGCTCGTTCTCGATTTCCTGAATCCTAATACTAAGCTGGTCTCTCTCGGCCAGAAGCTCTCCTTTCTCATTGTCCTGCAGGTCAGAGGAAGGACGGCTCTCCTTCAGCTTCAGTTCCAGGTCTGAGACGTTCTCTTGCAGCTCCAGTCTCTCAAACTGAAAGTCCACCGCCACCTGTCTCAGGAGCTTCTCCAGTTCTTTGATCTTCAACTTCAGGTCATCACGTTCTGAGAGCAGCTCACACCTCTCCTCAAGATGCTTCGCAGCCATGGAGTGCCTTGCCTCTAATTCAGAAAGGCTTCCCTGAAGTTCTGCCCTCTCCTGCTTGAAGTCCTCCACTGCCTGGTTCAGCAGAAGCTCCATCTCCCGGGCTTTGTTCTCAGACTGGGCCAGAAGCTCGTCTTTCGTGTCCAGGTTCTCCTGCAGCCTATTGTGAAGATCGTTCAGCTGCCTACTCAGCTCGATCTCTTTGGTCTGGGCTAAACTGATGAAACTCTCCAGCTCCTTTTGGAGTTCCTGGTTCTTCGCGACCAATGCATCCATCTCTTCCTTATGGACACTCTCTAGCAGCTCCCTCTCTTTCACCAGGTCCTGGGTGATGGTCTCCCTCTCTTGTTCCATGGTTTCCTGCAGAACTCTCCTCTGCTCTTCAGCTTCCTGAAGGGCTTCCTCCGTCTCCTTGTCCCATTTGGTTTTCTGCTCAGCGTGGCTCTCGGTGAGTGCCTTCAGCTCGCTCTGATAGTGCGTCTCCAGGTTGGAAACGTCGGTCTGGAAGCGCTCTGCGACAGCGTCCTGGTCGCCTGAGAACCGGGCCTCCACCTCCCTGATTTTCTGGGAGAAGTGGCTCTCTAGTTCTTTCCTGTACATTGTTAATCAGCAAGAGTTATGGACCACAGTTCCCACACCCTCAGAAATACTCACCTAAATCTACTTTCTTAGCATAGCTGTAGTTACAATTCTCAAGTGGTTCACTACATTAAGTAAATATGGTTAAGGTTAAGGTTTTCATGGACAATGCTGGGACCATTTAAGAACAGAAATTTTACACATAAGCTGATTTCATTACAGTTAAGCAGTCTTACCTTTCCTCAGCGATATCCTCCCGCAGTTTATCCAGCAGACTGCTGAGCTGTTCCCTCTCCTCGCTGTGTTTGGCACTTAGTTCCTGCACAGCCTGTCTGTGGGCCTCCTCCAGGCACTCCTTCTCCTCCTCCATCATCTGCTCCAGCCTCTTCTCCAGCTCCTCCTTCTCCCCCGCCAGCCTCTCCCTGTGCTCTTGCAGCCGCTCCTGGAGCATCCCCTCATAGTCCTTCTCCAGCTGGAGTCTCTCCCTGTCCCAGTCCTCCCTGAGCCTCCTCTCCGTCTCCTCCTGCTGCTTCAGCTTCTCCTCTGCCAACCGGGTGAGGAGCGCCTCCTCCTGACACTCCTGGAGCTGAACTCGTTCCAGCTCCCACTGCTCGGCGAGACGGCTCTCCCTACCCTCCTGCTCCTCGACTAGACGTAACATCTCGTCCTCTAACATGGTCTGGAGCGACGCGTTACTCTGCTCATCCAGCTGAACCTTCTCCCTCTCCCACTCTTCTGACAGCCTCCTCTCCACCTCCTCTATCCTAGCCTTCACCGCCTCCTCGTGGCTCCGCTGTAACGCCACCTTCTCCCTCTCCCACTCCTCCGTTAGTCGCATCTCCGACTCCTCTCGCTCTGCCTGGAACTTCAAACTCACCTCCTCTATCCTAGCCTTCACCGCCTCCTCGTGGCTCCGCTGTAACTCCGCCTTCTCCCTCTCCCACTCCTCTGACAGCCTCCTCTCCACCTCCTCTATCCTAGCCTTCACCGCCTCCTCGTGGCTCCGCTGTAACTCCACCTTCTCCCTCTCCCACTCCTCCGACAGCCTCCTCTCCACCTCCGCCCTCTCCTCCCGGAGCTTCCCTCGCTCTTCTTCCAGCCTGACCTGAAGGATCTTGTCGTGCTGCTCGTCCAGCTTGTTGAGTTCCAAGGCGTGAAGTTTCCTCAGTTCCCGCATCTCCGTGTCCACGCCCAGCTCGGCCTCCGCTTGTTGGGCCTCCAGGACTTTCAGCTGCTCCTCCAGGGCAGAAGCCTGGATGTGAGCCTCCAGGAGCTCCTGTCTCAGGCTGCTCACCTAATAGAATAATATATATATATATATATATATATATATATATATATATATATATATATATATTTAATGTATTATTTTATTCATTTATTATTTTATTCATTATTATTTTACCAGGTAAGTTGACTGAAAACACATTCTCATTTACAGCAACAACCTGGGGAATAGTTACATATATGCCATTTGGCAGATGCTTTTATAAAAATTAAAAAAAAAAGGGACTTACTTCAGCGAGTGCATACACTTTCATACTGTTGGAATCGAACCCACGCCGCTGGCGTCGCTAGCTCCATGCCCTTACCAAATGAGCCACACAAAAGCCCCTCACCTCCTGCTCCTGCTGGTGCTCCAGCTCCTCCAGCACCCCTGCCTGTCTCTGCTCCAGACAGGCCCGCTCCTCCTCAGCATTCTCTACCTGGGCCTGGAGCTCCAGGGCTCGGTTCTGGATGCCGGACATCTCCCCTCGTAGTGCCTGGAGGAGGTTATTAAAGTGTATTGCGTCTTCAGGATGCCCAGCCCACATTACCTTATAAAAACAGTGTATTCTACGACTCAAAGATTGCATTTACAGTGTGTTATAAACTGCAGTAGCAAAATATACAATCATACGTGTGCACACACCTGGATCTCCTCCAGGTACTGCAGGGACAAGGCTGCCTTCTGGGCCTCCAGGTCTGCCTTCTGCTCCTCCACCTTCTGGTCAAACTCACTCACCTGCAATGACACGGGGAAAAGGAAATCTGGCTGTATCAGATCCGTCTCTGGGACAAAAAACATGGCACAGTGTGGTCTGTGAGGTCCAACCGTTAGAGCAGCGTGGGTTTGAATCCGACCCACAGCCCTTTGACCCCGTCCTCGTCTTCCTCTACTACAATACGACAGGAGTGGGACCGCCCCATCTAGCTACATCAAATCTCTGAGAAGGTAAACGCGGCACAGTGAAGTATGATGGAGTGCTTTAGGAATCCTGTTGAAACACTGCTAGATATCCAACTGCTAGATATCCAACTGCTAGATATCCAACTGCTAGATATCCAACTGCTAGATATCCAACTGCTAGATACAGGCCCTCCTGTAGCTCAGTTGGTAGAGTGTGGCGCTTGCAACGCCAGGGTTGTGGGTTCGATTCCCACGGGGGGCCAGTATGAAAAAAATGGATGCACTCACTAACTGTAAGTCGCTCTGGATAAGAGCGTCTGATAAATGACTAAAATGTAAATGTGAATATTAAATTTACATTTACATTTTAGTCATTTAGCAGACGCTCTTATCCAGAGCGACTTACAGTTAGTGAATACATATATTTTTTTTATACTGGCCCCCCGTGGGAATCAAACCCACAACCCTGGCGTTGCAAACGCCATGCTCTATCAACTGAGCTACATCCCTGCCGGCCATTCCCTCCCCTACCCTGGACGACGCTGGGCCAATTGTGCGCCGCCCATGAGTCTCCCGGTCACGGCCGGCTGCGACAGAGCCTGGATTCGAACCAGGATCTCTAGTAGCACAGTTAGCACTGCAATGCCTTAGACCACTGCGCCACTCAGGAGACACAATCTCTCACCTTGCTCTCCAGCTGAGCCTGTAGATCCTCCATCTCTCGGAGGTGCTTCTCTTTCAGCCGCTCCAGCATCATCTCTGCCTCCAGGCTCATGTTGAACAACGGCTGGCCCTCCTCCGAGCCCAGGCCTGGAGACGCTCAATAAATCAAACTTATTTTATAAAGCCCTTTTTAAAAAAATCTGCAGTTGTCACAAAGTGCTATACAGATTCCCAGCCTAAAACCCCCAAAGAGCAGTCAATGCAGAAGCAGAATCACAGTGCCACCAGAGGTCTCTTCACAGTCCCCCAAGTCCAGAACAGACTATGGGAGGCGCACAGTACTACATAGAGCCATGACTACATGGAACTCTATTCCACATCAGGTAACTGATGCAAGCAGTAGAATCAGATTTAGAAAACAGATAAAAATACACCTTATGGAACAGCGGGGACTGTGAAGCAACACAAACACAGGCACAGGCACTGTGCGCCTTAGTGTGTTGTGAATTCTGTAATGAATGTATTGTAATGTTTTTAAAATTGTATAACTGCCTTAATTTTGCTGGACCCCAGGAAGAGTAGCTGCTGCCTTGGCAGGAACTAATGACGATCCATAATAAACCCCAGGAAGAGTAGCTGCTGCCTTGGCAGGAACTAATGGGGATCCATAATAAACCCCAGGAAGAGTAGCTGCTGCCTTGGCAGGAACTAATGGGGATCCATAATAAATACAAATACAGTGGCTAGGAAAAACTCCCTTGAAGGCAGGAACCTAGGAAGAAACCTAGAGAGGAACCAGGCTCAGAGGGGTGGCCAGTCCTCTACTGGCTGTACTGGAAGGATGACAGATGAGGATGGAGTCCAAGAACAACTAACAAGATAATGGTGTGCTCTCTGTCTCTCTCCTGTTCCTCAGCTAATCAATGTGCTTCTTTGACTAACTTGCAGTTGACCGGCCAGAATCACTGATCTACATATCACATTGCATCCCAAATAACTACTCATTAAGTGATCAAGATTTAGCGATTCTCCATCTTGCCTTGCTCAAAACAGATCCCCCTAAACACTGTATATTGGATGGCTTTCAGAGAGGATGGGATATGGGTGCGGGGATATGATAGTGGCTGTATTCTACTCCTTTTTTACAGTGATACTTACCGTCACAGGGTGACATTTGGAACGGAACCTACGTTGTGTTCTATTTCTGCCTCCGCATCGCTCTTTGGAGTTTTAGGCCGGGTATCGGTAAAGCCCTTTGTCAAAACTGCTGATGCGAAAAGGGCTTTATAAAATACATTTGATTAAATGTTTTTTTTTGTATTTCTACGTACCTGGGTCTGACTCCACGCCAGGACTCTTGCTCTCCAGGTCCTCAGAGAGAGAGGGTTTGAGACAGGGCTGAGAGGTGCGGCCCAAGTTGTGGTACTCCTGAAGCTCTGCTTGAAGCTCATCGATGCGATCCTGCAGCGCCTGCCTCGCACACGTTCACCACCAATCAAAACAGAAATATCAGTATTTAAAACATGGCAATTTATCTTTGTAAGTGCACTCTGTCTGAAACGGTTAACAGGTGGTTACAGTTGGTTGATGGATTGATTGTTTTATTGATTGGTTCCAGTGAGAGCTATTACCTGGCACTGCACCGTGTGTGTGTGTGTGTTGTTTTTGCACTAACTCTTGCACTGGACTCTACCCACACACACACACACTGGACTCTACCCACACACACCCCACACACTCACTTACACCCCAACACACACGTATATTGACGCCACACACACAGACTGCTAAATAGCTAATCGGAGTCCTGGACTACCTGCAATGACACACACTACATACACACACACACTACATACACTACATACACACACACTACATCCATACACACACACTACATACACACACACACACACACACACACACACACACACACACACTACATACACACACACACACACTACATACACACACACTACATACATACACACACACACTGCTGCTACTGTCTATTATCTATCCTGTTGTCTAGTCACTTTACCCCTACCTACAGTATACTGCTGCTACTGTCTATTATCTATCCTGTTGCCTAGTCACTTTACCCCTACCTATATGTACATATCTACCTCAAATACCTCGTACCCCTGCACATGGACTCGGTACCGGTACTCCCTGATAGACATGTTATTACCTGGTACCCCTGCACATGGACTCGGTACCTGGGGTTTTTGGGGGGGGGGTTTAAAAAATTTTTCTCCCCCCCGGGGGGGGGGGGGGAAAAGGGGGGGTTTTTTTTTTTCCCCCCCGTTTGGGGTTTTTGGCCCCCCCCCCCCCCCCCCAAAAAAAAAAAGGGGTTTTTTTTAAAAAAATTTTTTTTTTTTTTCCTTTTTTAAAACCGGGTTTGGGCCAGTTTTTTTTTTTTAAAGGATTTTTGAAAATTTGGGGGGCCCTTTTTGGGTTTTTTTTTTTAAAACCCCCCCCTTTTTTACCCCCCCCCCCTTCCCCCAAAAAAAAAAAAATTCAAAAAAAACCCCCCAAAAAATTTTTTAAACCCCCCCCCCAAAAAACGGGGGGGGGGGTTTTTTTTTTTTAAAAAACCCCATTTTTTTAAAAAAAAAAAAAAAATTTTTTTTTTTCCCCCCCCCCCCCCAAAAAACCCCCCCCCCAAAACCCCACAAACCCCCCCCCCCTTACCCCCAACACAAAAATTTTTCCCCCCCAATTTTTGGGGGTTTTTTTCCCCCCCCAAAGCCCCCCCCCCAAAAAAATTTAATCCTTCCTTCCCCCCCCCCCTTTAAAAAAACCCCCCCAAAACCCCAACCCCCCCCCCCCCAAACCCCCCCTTAAAAAAAATTTTTAAACCCCCCAAAACCCTTTTTTTTTTTTTAATTTTTGTTTTTTTTTTCCCCCTTTAAAAACCCCCTTTTTCCATTTTTTTTTTTTTTTTTTCCCCCCTTTTTTTTTCCCCCCCCCGGGCCCCGGCCCGGATTTTTTAAAACCCCAAATTTTTTCCCCCCCCCCTTTAAACCCCCCCCAAAAAATTTTTTTAAAATTTTTTTTTCAAAACCTTTAAAAACCCCCCCCGGGTTTTTTTTAAAGAAACCGGGGAAAAATTTTTCCCCAAAAAAAACCCCCCCGGGTTTTGGGGAATTTTTTAAAAATTCCCCCCCCCAAAAAAAAGGGGGGAAAAAAATTTTTTTAAAACAAAAAAGGAATTTTTCCCTTTTCCTTGGGAAAACCCGGGGTTTTTTCCCCCCCCCGGGGGTTTTTTTTTAAAACCCAACAAAAATTTTTCCCCCCCAAAAAAAAAGGGGGGGGGTTAAGGGGGGTTTTTTTTTTTTCCAAAATTTAAAATTTTAAAGGGGGGTTTTTTTTTTCCCCCCCTTTTGGGTTTTAGTTTGGCCCTTTTTTTTTAAAAATTTTTAAAGGGGGGGGGGGGAAAATTTTTGGGGGGGGGAAGGGGGGTTTAGGGGGGGTTTAGAGTTTTTGGGGTTGGGGGGGGGGGGGGGTTAAAAAAGGGGGGGGGGGGGGGGGGGGGGGGGGGGGGTTTTTGGGGTTTAGGGTTGGGTTAGGGTTGAGTTAGAGTTGGGTTTTTTTAAAGGGGGGGGGGGGTTTTGGGGGGGGGTTGGGGGGGGTTTTGGGTTTGGGGTTTTGGGGGTTTTGGGGGGGTTCCCTTGGGTTGGGGGGCGGGGGGGGGGGCCCCCGGGGGTTTGGGGGTTTTTTTTTTCGGGGGGGGGGTTTTTTTGGGTTTTGGGGGGGGTTTTTTTGGGGTTTTGCGGGTTCGCGTTTTGGGGGGGGCCGGGGGGGGGGCCCCCCCGGGGGGGTTTTCCGGGGGTTTCGGGGGGGCCCCCCCGGGGGGGGTTTTTCCGGTTCCGGGTTTTTGGGGGCCGGGGGCCCCGGGTTGGGGTTGGGGGGGGGGTTTTGGGGGTTGGGGGGGGGGTTTTTTTCGGGTTCGCGTTTTTTTGGGGGTTTTTTTTTGGGGGGGTTTTTGGGGGGTTGGGGGGGGGGGCCCCCGGGGGGGGGGGGCCCGGGGGGGGGGGTTTTTTGGGGGGGTTTTTTCGGGGGGGCCCGGTTGGGGTTTGGGTTTTTTTTTTTGGGTTTTTGGGGGGGGGGGGGGTTTTTTTGGGGGGGGTTTGGGGGGGGGGGTTTTGGGGTTTTTGGGTTTTGGGTTGCGGGGGGGGGGGGGGTTTTCCGGGTTTTTTTGGGTTCCGGGTTGGGGGTTTTCCTTTGGGGGTTTTTTGGGGGGGGGGCCCCGGGGTTTTTTGGGGGGGGGGGGGGTTGGGGGGTTTGGGTTTTGGGGGGGGGTTGGGGGAGGGGGGTTGGGGTTTGGTTTTTTTTTGGGGGGGTTGGGGTTGTTGGGGTTTTTGGGGTTTTTTTTGGGGGTTGGGGTTTGGGGGGTTTAATTGGGGGGTTTTTGGGGTTTGGGTTGGTTTTTTTTTTTTGGGGTTTTTTTTTGGGGTTTTGGGGTTGCTTTCCCCTTTTTTTTTGGGGCCCGGGGCCGGGGGGGGGGGTTTTTTTTTTTTTTGGGGGGTTGGGGGGGGGGGGGGGTTTTTTTTTTTTTTGGGGGGGGCCCTTCCGGGTTTTTTTTTTTCCGGGGGTTGGGGTTTTCGGGTTCGCTTGGGGTTCCCCTTCGCGTTGCGGGTTCGCTTTTTGGGGGGTTTTTTTGGGGGGTTTTGGGGTTCGCTTTGCGGGGGGGGTTTTTGGGGGGTTTGGGGGGTTGGGGGGGGGGTTTTTTTTTGGGGTTGGGGGGGGTTTGGGGGGGGGGGGGGGGGGGTTTGGGGGGTTTTTTTGGGGGGGGGGGGTTTTTTTTGGGGGGTTTTTGGGGTTTGGGGGGGGGGGGGGGGGGGTTTTTTTTGGGGGGGGGGGGGGGGGGTTGGGGTTGGGTTTTTTTAAAAGGGGGGGGGTTTGGGG
>LR778277.1:3770381-3785381 GCA_902810595.1 Coregonus sp. 'balchen' | reverse complement strand
TTGGGTTACCTTGACAAATGATGAGAGGTGGGGCTCTGAGGAAGGTCTCGTCGTCCTGATCTTTCTCCCTCTCTGCCTTTCCCGTTTTTCCCCTCTCGCAGGAAACCCGCCTGCCTTTCTTTAAACTTTGGGCCATCTCTCAATGGCTCCGACCTACGGAAAACCAGCTTCTCCCTGTTTTCCCTTGGCCCCCACTTTCACAATACACACAACCAAAACAGGGGCAAAGGGGGCAATTTTTTCATTCAATTAAATGCAAAATTTTTTCCCCCTATTTTCCCCAGAGGTAATGGTTAGTTTACAACTAATATTCTTCTCAACAACATAAACAACATCAATGGCTGGAGAGACAAGGGGGTAGGCCATAGAAGAGGGGGGTCAATCCCATAGAAAAGAAAGGGGCCCCTAAAGGCCCCAAAAAGAGGAAGGGCAGAGGCCCCCAGAAGAGGAAGGTCTAGGGGCCCCCGAAAGGAAGGTCAAAATTTCCCATAGAAAGGAAGGGCCTAGGCCCCCTAGAAAGGAAAGGGCATTGCCCCTAGAAAGGGAAGGTCCCTAGGCCCATAGAAGAGGAAAGGGCATAAAGCCCATAGAAGAAGGGAAAGGGCTAGGCCCATAGAAGAGGAAGGGCCTAGGGCCCCTAAAAGGAAGGTCATAGGCCCCCTAGAAGAAAAGGTCATATGCCCAAAGAAAGGAAGGCATAGGCCCCCTAGAAAGGGGTGGTTTTAATTTGTGGGGTGGCGTTTCCCTGAGGTTGAGGGCTTTATACGTCCGATGGCAAAAGTGTGCTGTGTGTTTTGGGGGTGGGGTGTGGTTGTGTGGGGTGTGTGGGGTGGGCTTTTTACCTGAGGTTGAGGGGGCCTTCTGCGTTTTTATGGCCAAATGATGCTCGTCCACCTCAGTAGCCCGCCCGGGGTTTTTTCTTTCCTCCGCTTTCCCCCAGGTCAAAAGAAAACTTCCCTTTCTCCTCTGAGCTCCCTCCCCAAAAGCTCACAAAAACCATGGAAATAAAACAAACCCCCTGTGTAACCATAAACCCAGTGTTACTTATCATTGATCCTGAGGAAATCTTTCTATCTAGCTCCCCCCTCTCCACGCTCACCGGGAATTTAAAACAAAATTTTTAAAATAACGAAATACTATTTTTTTTACTGCACCTTTTAAAACGGCTGTAAAACAACTCTACGAAAAGGGAAAAAGGTGTTAGGGTACAAAAAAACCTAACTCCCTTTGGGCCCTTTCCTTTAAGTAACACTTGCACTAGTCTTTTTCTACACCTGACTGCTGAGAAAATTGGTTGTCCCCCTAAACTATCTGAAATGAATTTAAACCAAATGTAAGGGCCTCTGGATAAACACTGCTAAATTTTCTAAAATGCCCGTTAATTTTGTGAGAGGGTATATGCATTCCCCTAAGACCCGCACACCATGTTGGGTTTTTAAATCATACTTACAGTGGGACTGGGTCTCAAACCTTAATGCTGGGGCCCGGAGGTTCTGATCTATCCTTAATGCTGGCCAGTGGGATGATCTCAGCCTTAATTGGGTGGCCAGTAGGGGACGGGGCTCCCTTAAAGCTGGCCAGTAAAGGGAAACTGATCCTCCTTAAAGGGTGGGCCCTGGGTTTTTTAAACTCCGCCCTTAAAGCTGGCCAGTGGGTTTTTTTTTCTCAGCCTTAAAGCTGGGGCCAAGGGTTTTTTCCCCCTCATACTCCCGTAGGAATCCCGACTCACCTTAAAAGCTTTTGGCCCAGTTTGGAACCCGATTTTCAGCCTTTAAAGCGGCGAGTAGGAACTGATCTCAGCCTTAATGCTTGGGGGGCCCCCAGGTAAATGATCTCAGCCTTAATGCTGGGGAGAGGAAACCTATCTCAGCCTTAATGCTGGCGGTTTTGGAAACTATTCTCACCTTAAAGCCCGGGCCCGTAGGGACTGATCTCAAACCTTTAAGCTGGCAGTAGGAATCTGATTTTCGCCTTAAAGCTGGCTTTTGGGAAACTGTCTCACCTTAATGCTGGCCAGTAGGGACTGATCTCACCTTAAAGCTGGCCAGTGGGTTTTCCTTTTTCTTTTCCCCCTAACTTTACTTTGGAATCTGATCTCACCTTAATGTGGGCCCGTAGGGCCCGATCCCCAACCTTAAAGGTGGGCCCGTAGGTTTCTGATCTCAGCCTTTAAAGCTTTTCCGTATTTCTGATCTCAACCTTTAAAACTGGCCCGTTGGTTTTTTTCTCCCATACCACATTTGGTACGAAACTCAGCCTTAAAAGCTGGCCAGTAGGGGACTGATCTCCAAACCTTAATGAAAGGCCAGTAGGTCCCGGCTCAAACCTTAAAGGGGCCATAGGTTTCTGATTTAGCCTTAATGCTTTGGGCCAATTTGGGCTGATCTCCGCCCCTTTAAACTGGCCTTTTGTACTGATCTCCCGCCCCTTAAACTGGGCCCGTAGTACTATCTCACCCAAAACTTGGGTAGTAAGGGTTCTGATCTAAACCTTAAAAATGGGCCCGTAGGGGTCTGATCTCACCTTAAAGCCTTTGGGCCCGTAGGTTTCTGATCCCCAGCCTTAAACTGGCCATAGGTACTATCTCAGCCCTTTAAAAACTGGCCAGTAGGTACTGTCTAACCTTAAAGCGGCCCGTTTTAAACTGATCTCAGCCTTAAACTGGCCAGTAGGGCTGATCTTTAGCCCTTTAAAAATGGGCCCTTTGGATCTATCCTTCAGCCTTAAAAAGGGGCCCGTGGTACTACTAACCAGGCCCCTTTAAGGGTGGCCAGTAGGAAATGATCTCAGCCTTTAAACTTGGGCCCGTGGGACGATCTCAGCCTAAAACTGGCCCCGTAGGGACGGCCCCAGCCTTTAAAGCTGGGAAGGGGGTACGATCTCCCGCCTTAATGCTGGCCCCTTTAGGTACTGAAATCACCCTTAAAGCTTTGGCCCCGTGGTAATGATCTCAGCCTTAAAACCGGGGCCCGTGGAGTCTTACTCAGCCTTAAAGCGGGGCCCTTTTGGGTCTGAAACTCCCGGGCCCTTTAAAGCTGGCCAGTAGGTATTGAAACTTCAGCCCCTTTAAACTGGCCAGTTTTGGTACTGATCTCAGCCTTAAAGCCCGGGAAGGAGGGACTGATCTCAAAAATTAAAGCTGGCCATTTGGTTAAAGATCTCAACCTTAAAAATGGCCATAGGAGTCCTGGTCTCAGCCTTTAAAACTTGGCCCCGTAGGGTTTATCTCCGCCTTAAAGCCCGGCCAGTAGGGACTGATTCACCTTTAATTTCTGGCAAGGGGGTTTCTGATCTCAGTTAAATGCTGGCCCAAAGGGGGACTGACTCAGCCCCTTTAAAGCTGGGAAAGGGGGACTGATCTCAACCTTAATGCTGGAAAGGGGGTTTCTGATCTCAACCTTAAAGCTGGGGCCCGTAGGTACTGATCTCACCTTTTTAAAACTGGCCATTTTGAGTCCCGATCTCACCTTAAACTGGCCAATTTGGATTCCCGATTCCCCTTTAGCCTTAAAAACTGGCCAGAGGTACTGATTTTCAGCCTTAACTGGGCCCTAGGTACTGATCTCCCCTTAAAGCTGGGCCCGTAGGAGTCCCGTCTCCCCTTAAAAACTGGGCCCTTTGGGGTCTGATCTCACCCTTAAAACTTTGGGCCCTAGGGAACTGAAACCAGCCTTTAAGCTTTGGGCCCTTGGTACTTTATCTCAGCCGTAATGCTGGCCAGTAGGTTTCTCCTCATACTCACAGTAGGTATCGGATCTCAGCCTTAAAGCTGGCCAGTGCAGCCCGGTGGATCCCGTTCTTGGTCATGAGGAGCTCGTTCTCCAGAGCCACAGTCAGCTCACCGAGGTTCACTTTGCCCTCCAGGTCAAAATCCAAGGCCTACAGCACAAACATAGACAGAGACACGTCAAAATCCAAGGCCTACAGCACAAACATAGACACGTCAAAATCCAAGGCCTACAGCACAAATATAGCCAGAGACACTTACACAGTGTCAACATTCTCAAGCCAACAAAATAAAAACACTGACTGAAGTGTCAAAAACATATGCCCCCCCCCACCCCACCCCCCTAGAATGAGAGGTAAGATGTTATCACCTGCAGTATCTCAGAGCTGTTCTCGATGCCCTCCTCCGTCCAGGCATCCAGGACGTCCTCAGCGGGGGTGGACCCTGTCCCATCGTCCAGAGTAGAGAACAGACGCATCCCGATGGTACTCGTCATAGCGCTTGTTCTACGGCCCGTCTCATCGAATGGCTGCAAGGAGAGATGGGGGACACCTCTTAAATATTACTAGATACTACAGCAAGATACTGTATGTGTACTTGTCACTGCATTGGTGTGTGGCAGTATCTATTTTAATTGTCTAATACATACATACATTCATTTGTTAGTTCATTCATTCAATAATTAATTCATTCATTTGTTAGTTCATTCATTCAATCCTTCATCCATCCATTTACTAATTCAAGAGTGACTCTTGAATTTAAAAAAAAAAATCAGGAGTTTGGAAAGAAACCACTAAAACGTGGTACAGATGTCTTGCTTTAACATGAGAACGAGACCTAAGATGGGGGTCTTACTGTACCTGTGAGGAGTGTAGTCTTTTGAGCTGTCTGTAAGGTGTGGAGGCAGAGGGGGTGGGGGGCTTGGCGTGGTTCAGAACCCAGGAAGCAAACGCCTGAACGCTCATTATCTCATTTACACTTAGAACCTGGAGGACATCCTCCGTCACCTGGAGACGACAACAATCAGAAACATTTCCCCAGCATCCTACTCAGACTCTCAAACCTCCACTTGGGTTACGTCCACCCTATTCCCTGTCTAATTCACTACAGGAAATAGGGAGCCATTTCTTCCACGGTCCTAATTAGCTCCCTACCCCTCTCCTGGGCCCTAAACCCTTCCATGTTCGCAGATCTAAAAGGATATGGATAGGCATCAGCAGTGTAGTGGTGGATCTGTAAGGTCTGGATAGGTATAAACAGTGTAGTGGTGGATCTGTAAGGTCTGGATAGGCATCAGCAGTGTAGTGGTGGATCCGTAAGGTCTGGATAGGTATAAACAGTGTAGTGGTGGAGCTTCCACCGTATTGCTTCCAACTTACAGATCAGCAAACATGGAAGGGTTTGGGGGCCAAGGGGATGGGGTAAGGAGGAAACTGGGACCAGCTGATCCCAGATGGTCACCGACTGAACTTCGGTTGAATCCAAAATGGCACCCTATTCCACACATCTACTGTAATGCACTATAAAGATTAGGGTAGCATTTCAGACGATCTCTTTCCTCACCTCCAGCCCCAGGTGGTCACAGAGAGCCAGTAGCTCATGGTGGCTGGCACATCCATCCCAGGGCATAGCCAGCTCCTCGCAGGCCTCCTGAAACCTCTCCTCCAGGCGGTCTGAGAGGGGTGTGATAGAGCCCCGCGGGGTAGAGGGCTCATCAGGGTTCCACAGGTGCAGCTGGCCTACACACACACGCACGCACACACAATGATAAGACTTGATTTAAGACCCTGGCTCCCTGAGCATAGGCGTTGAATGTCCTCCATCTCACTCCTATGATCAGGGTCAGTTCAAATTGATTGTTTTATATTTTCCCCTTTTTCTCCCCAATTGAGTGATTTCCAAATGGTAGTTCCAGTCTTGCCCCATCGCTGCAACTCCCCTATGGACTAGGGAGAGGCGAAGGTCGAGAGCCATGCGTCCTCCGAAACACGACCCTGCTTCTTGACACACTGCTCGCTTAACCCGGAAGCCAGCCGCACCAATGTGTCGGAGGAAACACCATCCAGCTTGTGACCAAAGTCAGCTTGCAGGCGCCCGCCTCGCCACAAGGATTTGCTGAAACGCGATGGGACAAGGAAATCCCAGCCGGCCAAACCCTCCCCTAACCCGGACGACGCTGGGCCAAATGTGTCTCCCGGTCACGGCCAGCTGTGACACAGCCTGGGATCGAACCCGGGTCTGTAGTGACGCCTCAAGCACTGCAATGCAATGCCTTAGACCACTGCACCACTTGGGAGGCCTGGGGTCAGTTCTACTTGATAATGGAGTTTCAATTTACTTTCTAAATTCCCAAATGGAATTGACCCCAAAGCTGACTATGATGAATGGCTATCTAGTGGAAATGTTGGATACAGCAGGTGTAAACAGTAGAGTGAAATGCTTACTTGCATGCTTTTCCTTAAATGTAGTAACTTTACAATAAATGCAGTAACTTTACAATAAATGCAGTAACTTTACAATGAATGCAGTAACTTTACAATAAATGCAGTAACTTTACAATAAATGCAGTAACTTTACACCCACCTTCTGCCTCGTACTCTTCCGTTCCCCTTTCAAGAGCGTTCCAGCGCTGCGCAAGGAGGAAACAGATAACAACAACGTTAGTTTAAGTGAGTAAACCATCACTTCAAAAAACACAGAGACAAGACAACCCACTTCCTCGTGTGCTAGTGAGCAGTCTCCAAAACGTCGTTGTTGCATCAACCGAGGTTGAGACTAGGTTGGGTTGGGTGGGGACAGCAGCAGGCAGGGTTTGTGTGTCCGACCAAACAGGACAACAGAGCTAATGTGACGGCACAGGCCCCTCTGAAGGTCAAAGGTGAAGCTAGAGATGGTAAACCAGAACAGAGAATTAAAAGAGAGAGAGACCGATCCAAAGCGGACTAAAACCCTCACATTCCTCTTACTATGTTTCTATCTCTCTCTCACCCTCTTTTTCACTCTTTTTCTTTTTTGCATTTTAAGGACAATTCTCAAAGTGAGCCTATATTGGCAAAAAAAGTTAGATTTTGACTTGAACAATCTACATCATAGACATATGTATGCTGCATCACAAAATATATAAGGTCACTTTTTACAAACTAAAAGAGTGAAATTGGTTGTAATAATAAATATGGTAAATAGCAGAATAATAATTCCACAGTTCCCATATGTCTGAAGAGTGATTTCAGGAAGGTGGTTAGAGATCTATTGTGTTGTGGCAGTGTTCAGGCGTCTAAAGCCATCTATTGTCTGGGAAGGAAACACAGTGAAGGAATGAAGAACAGATGGGTCTCTCCTACTCTTTATTCCATCTCTAGGCATCTGTGAGGGAGGGGTGAAGGGCTTAGCCCATTGTTCCACTGTCAGACACCAAAAAAAGCCCTTCCCAAATCAGGAAGAGCCCCCTGACCCTTCCTCACCAGGCTGGAGGCTGGACATTGTTCAACGCAACCCACGGCAGCATCCCAAATGGCACCCTATTCCCTATATAGTGCACTACTTTAGACCAGAGAATGGCACCCTATTCCCTATATAGTGCACTACTTTAGACCAGGGCTCTGGTCAAAAGTAGTGCACTGTATAGGATCAAAATTAGTGCACTATATAGGGAATTGGGTGCCATTACATTTACATTGGAGTAATTTAGCGGACGCTCCTACGCAGAGCAACTTACAAGAGCAATTATGGTTAAGTGTCTTGCTCAAGGGCACAGACAGATTTTTCACCCAAGTCGACTCAGGATTCGAACCTTTCGGTTACTGTCCCAACGCTCTTAACCGCTAAGCTACCTGGGAAACAATCCAAGATGCCTGCCGCCCTGTAGGGAAACAATCCAAGATTAGTCGCTTCGTCCTTGTCAGTGTCTCACCCTGTTTGTCCTTGTCAGTGTCTCACCCTGTTTGTCCTTGTCAGTGTCTCACCCTGTTTGTCCTTGTCAGTGTCTCACCCTGTTTGTCCTTGTCAGTGTCTCACCCTGTTTGTCCTTGTCAGTGTCTCACCCTGTTTGTCCTTGTCAGTGTCTCACAATGTTTGTCCTTGCCAGTGTCAACCAACCTCCATCTACAGAGAGCAGTATCATTATACCAACCTCCATCTACAGAGAGAGCAGCCTTGGTATGCAGTCTGTATACCATCATAAATATTTGGGGCATTTGTTATAGAGTGAAAATGTGAAAGTCACACTAATGCAGTAAAGGCCTACACAACAGACCAGAGATACACCACATGACCAAAAGTATGTGGACCCCTGCTCGTCGAACATCTCATTCCAAAATCATGGGCATTAATATGGAGTTGGTCCCCCGTTTGCTGCTATAACAGCCTCCACTCTTCTGGGAAGGCTTTCCACTAGATGTTGGAACATTGCTGCGGGGACTTGCTTCCATTCAGCCACAAGAGCATTAGTGAGGTCGGGAACTAATGTTGGGCGATTAGGCCTGGCTCGCAGTCGGCGTTCCAATTCATCCTAAAGGTGTTTGATGGGGTTGAGGTCAGGGCTCTGTGCAGGCCAGTCAAGTTCTTCCACACCAATCTCGACAAACCATTTCTGTATGGACCTCGCTTTGTGCACGGGGGCATTGTCATGCTGAAACAGGAAAGGGCCTTCCCCAAACTCTTACCACAAAGTTGGAAGCACAGAATCGTCTAGAATGTCATTCTATGCTGTAGTGTTAAGATTTCCCTTCACTGGAACTAAGGGGCCTAGCCGAACCATAATAATAATAATAATAATAATAATAATAATAATAATATGCCATTTAGCAGACGCTTTTATCCAAAGCGACTTACAGTCATGAGTGCATACATTTTTACGTATGGGTGGTCCCGGGGATCGAACCCACTACCCTGGTGTTACAAGCGCCATGCTCTACCAATTGAGCTACAGAGGACCAAAACCATGGAAAAAAGCCCCAGACCATTATTCCTCGTCAACCAAACTTTACAGTTGGCACTATGCATTGGGGCAGGTAGCGTTCTCCTGCCATCCGCCAAACCCAGATTTGTCTGTCGGACTGCCAGATGGTGAAGCGTGATTCATCACTCCAGAGAACGCATTTCAACTGCTCCAGAGTCCAATGGTGGCGAGCTTTACACCACTCCAGCCTACACTTGGCATTGCGCATGGTGATCTTAGGTTTGTGTGAGGCTGCTTGGCCATGGAAACCCCTTTCACAAAGCTCTCGACTAACAGTTATTGTGCTGACGTTGCTTCCAGAGGCAGTTTGGAACTCGGTAGTGAGTATTGTCCCGTTCTGTGAGCTTGTGTGGCCTAGACGTCTCCACTTCACAATAACAGCACTTACAGTTGACCAGGGCAGCTCTAGCAGGGTCTCTCCTCTCCTCCTTCCCCATTACTCTCTCTCCCTCTCCCTCTCGGTCTCTCCTCCTTCCCCATGACTCTCTCTCCCTCTCCCTCTCGGTCTCTCCTCCTTCCCCATGACTCTCTCTCCCTCTCCCTCTCGGTCTCTCCTCCTTCCCCATGACTCTCTCCCCCTCTCCCTCTCTCCTCTCATGACTCTCTCTCCCCCTCTCTCCTCTCCAATGACTCTCTCTCCCATCTCTTTCTCTCTCCTCTCCCATGACTCTCTCTCTCTCTCTCCCTCTACCCTCCTCCATGACTCTCTCTCGCTATTTCTGCTCAAGTACAGTAACGGCTTACCAACACCACAACAACCTTGTATAATTGAACCTGGGTTGACTGTGCATTGATCATCTAAGTTCACTGGCATACGTTAGCATTGCTGTTATTAATATATAGGCAACTAGTAGACAGACATAGTTGAGAATAGCCAGAGTTGAGCCTTGTGAAGGCTCTGTGTTAGAGGTGTGTGTGTGTGTGTGTGTGTCCACATTTCATTTAAAGATCTGGCTTGCATAGCACTAAGCTGATTATCTAAGAATAACACCAACACGCTCCTATCAGCCTTCAACCTTCCTCCAGACTGCTGGGAAACACACAACATGCAAGGACAGAGAGAGACGAGGACAGAGAGAGACGGGGACAGAGAGAGAGAGAGGAGGACAGAGAGAGAGAGAGACGAGGACAGAGAGAGAGAGAGACGAGGACAGAGAGAGAGAGAGACGAGGACAGAGAGAGACGATGACAGAGAGAGAGAGACCAGGACAGAGAGAGAGAGACCAGGACAGAGAGAGAGAATGACAGCAGGTAGCCTTGTGATACAGGCAGTTCCTGGTACAGCGTCTGAGGGTGTCTGATGTACCTATAGTCCATAGTCAAAACGCTTGACATGTAGAAAGCAGAGAGGAGATCATGGAATATGCAGAACAATGTTACATCAACTGTATTTTAGTTGATAGGTTACATGTCTTTATCATTGTGTGTTTGCAGTAAAAGGACAACCGAAGCCCAACAACGATCTGACTGGTAGAGTTGAAACTGAGGTGACGAATATGAGTATATTCATCCATTCTCAGCAGGCAGGTGTTTACCTCACGTTTCCTGGGCACAGAAGAGTCTTCGTGATCTTCTGGGTCCTGCCCTGTAGCGTCTGAGAAGTCTGCGATGGTCTCTGTGAACTCCGGTGTAGAGTGTCGGCCATAGCGTTTACTACCCCGTACAAACTTAGCTTGGACTGGTGAGTCTGTGGAGAAGGAGAAGGGGATGAGAATTACATTAAAATCCACGTCTAAACCTTAGCCATTGTCTCTGGTCACTACTGCTCCAAAAAGGTTCATCATTTAATAAAGCTACATTTTTCCTTTTAGGATGAACGAAAAACCTTGATCGGACACAGGTAGTCAATGTTTTCACTTCCATTCAGACACAGACTGTGACTCAGAACACATTAGCTCAACTGACAGGGATTTGAAGTGCAGTCATATTTAAGGTGGAGTGATTTCCTGGTCCTAAAAGTTAAACACTGACTCACCGCTGTCTAACTCTCTGGCACCGATTTAGTAATCCTTCTTAAGTAAGTCTTACCTGCCTCCTCTCTCTCTACCCTCTCTTTTGGTAACGTAACGCCAAGATAAGTGCAAGGTAACTACAAAGCCCAAGTTCATTCACAGCCTCACCCGTCTCTTCCCCTCTACTCCTCCCTGGAGTCACCCTACTCCCCTCTACTCCTCCCTGGAGTCACCCTCCTCCCCCCTGGAGTCACCCTCCTCCCCCCTGGAGTCACCCTCCTCCTCCCTGGAGTCACCCTACTCCCCTCTCCTTTACCCTGGAGTCACCCACCTCGCCCCTCCTCCGCCCTGGAGTCACCCTCCTCTCCCATGGTCTCGGTCACACTGCCTGGCTAGATTTTCTGCCCTCACCTCCCTCCCCCATCCTCCCTCGCCTCTCCCCTTGAGTCAACCACCCCCTCCACTCTGTCACACTGCCTGGCCTCCCCCTCCCCCCTCCTCCCCCCTCTCCCCTCCTCTCTCCTCCCTGTCACACTGCCTGGCCTCCCCCTCCCCCCTCCTCCCCCCCTCCCACCTCCCTGGCAGGGCTGTAGTGGAGTTTCTCTGCCTTCACTGACACTCAGGTGGCTTAATACATCTGATCCGGTGAGAACCAGACTGTAAATACAGAACAGCCCGGAGTACAGCTTGCGTTACATCACAACCCAAACAGGGCACTTAAGGACTCTTCATTTAATACAATGCTTATTCAAGCGAGACAGAACAGATCCCTAAACTGTATGGTCATAGGAATCTAAAATACACATGAAAGATAATACATTGATTCCATGTTCCGTAGCAGCAATGACAGCTCAAACAGCAGTTTCAGTCCGTTGGTCGTTTACGGCCCATGATGTATTTGGCTTTGTCCAAGTATGTTGGGTTTAATACAGACGCGGCATACAGCTCTATATTTGACATGGTTAGTATTGTACAGTGTTGTAGTACTCGGAGTCCGGGACTCGGACTTGAGTCACGATTTTCATGACTCATGACTTGACTTACTCAACCAGTGGTGATTCGGACTTGGACTCGACCACTTGTGACTTTATTGTCAGAAAATCTCTCGGTTGCATACTTCAACATGCTAGCTGAAGCAGCAGATGTTAGAGAACTGGATGATCTATTTAGCTTTACAACACTGTCATGAAATCTAGCTTTAAAAAAATGGTTAAACAACAACTTTTGGCACTGCGAAGAGACTCGTAACTCGAATATAAAAGGACTTCTTCAATGCATTGCTATTCATTCCAGAAATACAACTGCATCCATAGCCTAATTGGATTGGTATCGTCACTCCTCAGCTTGAAATGCCTCGTTTCTGAATCGTT
This sequence comes from Coregonus sp. 'balchen', assembly GCA_902810595.1. Lineage (NCBI taxonomy): Eukaryota > Metazoa > Chordata > Actinopteri > Salmoniformes > Salmonidae > Coregonus > Coregonus sp. 'balchen'. The sequence continues at coordinate 3,773,375 of LR778277.1, read as the reverse complement.
CAGTGGGTTCTCTCTCTAACATATCATTAACTTTATATCCAAAAATGTAGGATTTCGTAACCTAATACATCCAATAATAAGCACCGAGCTCTGTTGACATAGCGGTGCAGGTTTCTCTTTAAAAGCTAAGGCATTGTCAAGAGGGAGGTCACACGTGCTTGGGAGACAGAGGACGCGAGATCAAGGACCAGTGAGGGTTTGCTATACCGTTGAACAAGAACAGCGACGTCTGTCACGAATCCTTCCTTACCTGGTGGTAGCAGAGTGGATGTTGTCTCCTGACTGTGTGCAGGTGTTGCTGCTACGTTGGTCGATAACACCAGAATCAGGGCATTCTTGAACTGGTCAAAATCAACCTGCAACACAAAATACAACATTTTTCATTGAGACATACAGTACACCAGTCAAACGTTTGGACACACCTACTCATTCAAGGGTTTTTCTTTATTTTTACTATTTTCTACATTGTAGAATAATAGTGAAGACATCAAAACTATGAAATAACACATATGGAATCATGTAGTAACCCAAAAAGTGTTAAACAAATCTAAATGTATTTTATATTTGAGATTCTTCAAAGTAGCCACCCTTTGCCTTGATGACAGCTTTGGTGGTGTAAGTATTTCTGAATGTTCTCTCGTAATAAAGACGCAAGGTGTTCAACAAGTAGGAAAGCCAAAACATCACTCAGATAATAAAATAAATAAAAAAATCGGTCATGACATTCCTAACAGTGAATTGCATTGAATCCTGTGAATGCAGGGTGGAGGAGGGGGGTGGCCCTGGATGACAGGGAAGGAGGACACACACAAACACTTCTGAAGCAGCAGCAGCTGGCCCTTGTCCAACAGTTATGGAGATTCTCTTTGTGTTCTGTTGCCAGGCGGATGACCGCTGGCTTAGGTGGGGGTTTCCTTTCTTGCTTTATTGTTGGTGGTGGGGGGGGGGGGGTACCCTGGTCCTTTATTGTTGAGTGGTACCCTGGTCCTTTATTGTTGAGGGGTAGCCTGGTCCTTTATTGTTGAGGGGTAGCCTGGTCCTTTATTGTTGAGGGGTAGCCTGGTCCTTTATTGTTGAGGGGGGTACCCTGGTCCTTTATTGTTGAGGGGTACCCTGGTCCTTTATTGTTGAGGGGGGGGGGGGGGGGGGGGGTACCCTGGTCCTTTATTGTTGAGGGGGGGGGTACCCTGGTCCTTTATTGTTGAGTGGTACCCTGGTCCTTTATTGTTGAGGGGGGTACCCTGGTCCTTTATTGTTGAGGGGGATAGCCTGGTCCTTTATTGTTGGGGGGGGGGGGGGGTACCCCTGGTCCTTTATTGTTGAGTGGTACCCTGGTCCTTTATTGTTGAGGGGGGGGGGTACCCTGGTCCTTTATTGTTGAGGGGGGGGGGGGTACCCTGGTCCTTTATTGTTGAGTGGTACCCTGGTCCTTTATTGTTGAGGGGGGTACCCTGGTCCTTTATTGTTGAGGGGGGTACCCTGGTCCTTTATTGTTGAGGGGGGGGGGGGTACCCTGGTCCTTTATTGTTGAGGGGGGGGGGGGGGGGGGGTACCCTGGTCCTTTATTGTTGAGGGGGGGGGTACCCTGGTCCTTTATTGTTGAGTGGTACCCTGGTCCTTTATTGTTTGATGGGGGTACCCTGGTCCTTTATTGTTGAGGGGGGGGGGGGGGGGGGGTACCCTGGTCCTTTATTGTTGAGTGGTACCCTGGTCCTTTATTGTTGAGTGGTACCCTGGTCCTTTATTGTTGAGGGGGGGGGGGGGTACCCTGGTCCTTTATTGTTGAGGGGGATAGCCTGGTCCTTTATTGTTGGGGGGGGGTACCCTGGTCCTTTATTGTTGAGGGGGGTACCCTGGTCCTTTATTGTTGAGTGGTACCCTGGTCCTTTATTGTTGGGGGGGGGGGGGGGGTACCCTGGTCCTTTATTGTTGAGGGGGGGGGGGGGTACCCTGGTCCTTTATTGTTGAGTGGTACCCTGGTCCTTTATTGTTGAGGGGGGTACCCTGGTCCTTTATTGTTGAGGGGGGGGGTACCCTGGTTCTTTATTGTTGAGTGGTACCCTGGTCCTTTATTGTTGAGGGGGATGGCCTAGTCCTTTATTGTTGGGGGGGGGGGTACCCTGGTCCTTTATTGTTGAGGGGGGTACCCTGGTCCTTTATTGTTGAGTGGTACCCTGGGCCTTTATGTTGAGGGGGGGGGGGGGTAACCCTGGTCCTTTATTGTTGAGTGGTACCCTGGTCCTTTATTGTTGAGTGGTACCCTGGTCCTTTATTGTTGAGGGGGGGGGGTACCCTGGTCCTTTATTGGTTGAGTGGTACCCTGGTCCTTTATTGTTGAGGGGGGGGGTCGGGGGGGGGGGGGTACCCTGGTTCCCTTATTGTTGAGTGGTACCCTGGGCCTTTATTGTTGAGGGGGGGGGGGGGGGTACCCTGGTCCTTTATTGTTGAGGGGTACCCTGTCCTTTATTGTTGGGGGGGGGGGGGGGGTACCCTGGTCCTTTATTGTTGATGGTACCCTGGTCCTTATTGGTTGAGGGGTACCCTGGTCCTTTATTGTTGAGGGGGGGGGGGGGTACCCTGGGTCCCTTTAGTGTGGTTGAGTGGTACCCTGGTCCTTTATTGTTGAGTGGTACCCTGGTCCTTTATTGTTGAGGGGGTACCCTGGTCCTTTATTGTTGAGTGGTACCCTGGTCCTTTATTGGTTTAGGGGTACCCTGGTCCTTTATAGTTGAGGGGGGGGGGGTACCTGTCCTTTTTGTTTAGGGGATAGCCCCGGTCCTTTATTGTTGGGGGGGGGTACCCTGGGCCTTTTGTTGAGGTACCTGGTCCTTTATTGTTAGGGTACCCTGGTCCTTTATTGTTGAGGGGGGTACCCTGGTCCTTTATTGTTGAGGGGGGTACCCTCCTTTTTGTGTCCTTTATTGTTAGGGTACCCCGGGGGGGGGGGGGGGGGGGGGGGGGCCTTTATGTTGAGGGGGTACCCTGGTCCTTTTT
>LR778277.1:3680285-3770281 GCA_902810595.1 Coregonus sp. 'balchen' | reverse complement strand
CCCCAAAACCATTAAGGAAAAGGCATTTCACACACCGTCACCGGAGCCCAGAAAGCCTTCCTTCCTCTCCCCTTCACCCCGTAACAAAGTTATCCTCGGCCCCCCGTGGTTTCCTTCAAACCCCACCATAAAAAACTTTTAAACCCAAAAAAAGTGTTAAAAAAATGTTTATTATTTGGTTTTTCAAATAGCCCCCTTTGCCTTGATACCTTGCACACTCTTGGCTTCTCTAAACCAGCTTATGGGGTAGTCCCGGGATGTTTTTCATTAACAGGGTCCCTTGTTAAAAAAAATTTGGGAATTTCGGGGGGGGGTACTGTCACGTCACCCCACTCGCCCCCTTCCGCCCCGGTCCCCCCGGTTACAGATGAAATTTTTGATTTGGATTGGTGACTGGGCGGCCAGCGTAAGCTAAATTTCACTTCATTTTTTGGGGAAACCTTTCCTGGACAATCCTACTTGTGGCGGGGGCAACCTCTGAAAATTTGGCTGTGCCTAGATCTCCCCAAAAATTAAATTAGAGCCTTTATACATCATGTTATTTTAATCCCTCGCTTTAAAGGGGCCCAAAACCGATCCATTGATCCCTGATTCTTTTAAAGGGGAAAAGTTTTTTAAAGAAAAGGTTTTTGGTTGAAATTTTAAATTTTTTATTAAAGGGGGCCCATCCTCCAGGATGCACGGGGGTCAGGCTTTTGTTCCAGCCCTGGTCAAAACCACATTGTTATAGCCACTCACGGGCCCCTATAAGCAGATTTTGGGTTTCAGGGCCGGTCTAAACCCGGGGGCCACACCCAGACTCCCAGTGGAGGGTTGACAATGTTGAATGTAACTAACGTCGTTCTAATTTAATTTTGATCAGGCCACAACGGCGGATTAGCTCATGGGTCAACACGCAGTTTCCAGTGTAAATTTAGCTTAAATTTTTCATGTGGGGCTAATAAAGTTTGCAAATGGGGGAAAGTAATGGAAAGTCGGGAAAATGGTATATTCAGAGGGTCTCTATGCATAATGAAATTTTGTGATTTGGGTGAACAATATCTAGACGATTTGGAAAAAAAGACAACCCTTCCCCTTTATTTCATCCCACTGAAGCCTGACCCTCGCCCTCCCCCCCAAAAAACAGCGGGAACGGGGTTTCTCAACCGGCATGTTTTTTTCCAAATTCCCAGTTCCAGTTTTCGTTCCTACCCCCACTGCAACTGCAGTTTCTTGTTTTTTTTTTTTGCTGAAATAAGTGTAACCTTTTATGTCGTCAGCTCCCATACCCATTTGAAAAATACGCGGTTTTGCATTTTTTTATGGGTTTTGGGCACCAACGTTAAAGCCCTCGTTCCTCTACACATTTTGTCGCCTCCTTTGTCCTTTTTAATAAATGACCCTTTTTTTTCCGACCACGGCCGGCCGTTGGCGGGATGTCCTTTGGGTGGGGACCATTTTTGTACCAGGGGAAAAATGTCAGCGGAAAAACCCGCAGCTTTGCGTTTTGACCCCCTAAAAAGGGGGGTTTCTGGCATTTCTATCATACCCTGTTAAAAGAAACTTAATATTTTGTCTTGCCCATTACCCTTGAAGGGCCCCCATACCATCCATGCCCAAATTGCTCAAAGTTTAAAAAAACCCTTTTTAAAACCGCCCCTTCCCTTATTTTTACCAATTTTGTTTTTAGCCTCATATCTGGGGGGGGTTTAAAAATTTTAAAGGTGTCAGCATTTTTTATTTTCTTTGATTTGGAGACAATGTTTTTTTTTTTAAAACGTCTGTCCAAGGGCAAGGGTCAAAAAACAGATGAGGGCCTGACTTTCTCCTGTAGAATTCCGATACAGAGCAAAATTTTCATGGTTCCTTCTTTTAAAGGCAAGTCGTCCAGGTCCTGAGCAGCAACTCCCCCAAACCCCAAAAAAAACACCCCACCACCATCTTACCTTTTGGTTTTATTTCTTACTTAAGCAGTTTTGGGTTTTTCTCTGGAAGGGGGACGATCAACAACTACAAACATTTGGGTTGGAGTATTGCGCTGGTGGCAAAACCCATTTTTTGGAGTATAAGGGGGCTTTTTTTTTCACCAGGGGGAAGGTATTGCAAAACTTTTTTATGAAATAAATGAAAAAAATAGAAAATTGTTGTGTTTTTGTTACTTTTTTCCCTTTTATCTAATTTGGGTTTTTGGTTTAAGTCTGATAAAATTCGATCACAAAAATGTAAAAGAAGAAAATTGAAAGGGGGGAAATATTTTTTCCCTCCCCGGAACAGGTCTTTAAAGTTTGATGGTATGTGTATTTATGACAATGTTTTTTTCTGTGGTGTGGTGTTTTTTGTGTCTAGGTGCTGTGGTCACTGTGCCAGGCCGGGCCAAAACCCCCCTTGGGGCACAGCTGTCTGTTCAGGCTGTGCCAGGCCCGGGCCAACCCCCCCCTGGAAAAGCATGTCTGTGTGCAGGGCTGTGCCCGCCCGGGGAAACCCCCTGGAGAGCAGCTGCTGTGGCAGGGGTGGCCAGGCCGGGCCAAAAACCCCCCTAGGCAGCAGCTTTTGGGGCAGGGCTGTGCCAGGCCTGGGGGAACCCCCCCTGGCCAGCTGTTGGAGCAGGCTTGCCCGCGGGCCAACCCCCCCTTTGGGGCAGCAGCTGTCCCCGTGAGCGGGCTTTTCCCGGCTGGGCCCAACCCCCTCTAAAGGGAGCAGGTCTGTGGCAGGGCTGTGCCCCTGGGCCAAAACCCCCTCGGGACAGCTGTCTGTGGCAGGGTGTGGTCGCTGTGGTGGGATACTGAGTTTGCAGAACACAGGAAATGTCCGGTAACCCCCCAAAAACAAACCGTATCATGTCCATCATCAGAGACAGGAACAATCTCAGAAACCCCCCCAACAACAAAACAGTTCATGTCAGACCATCAAGGTACAGGAAAATAGTTTAGGTAACCCCCAAACACACAAAAACAGTATCATGTCAAACCCCAAAACGAACTAGTCTAGGGAAAATCCCACACAAACAGATCATGTCAGACCACAAAATTTCAGGAAACAGTCTCAGGTAACACCCCCCAAACCCCACAAAACGTATCATGTCGACCTCAGAGATCGGGAAATGCCAGGAAATCCCCAAAACTACAACACAGTATCATGTCAGCCACAGAGAACAGGAAACTAGTCCAGGAACACCCCCAACACACAAAACAGTATCATGTCCCACAGAGAAACGGGAATATCTCAGGGAAAATTCCCCAAACCACAAAAAAGTATCAGTCAGGCCAAAAATACAGGAAACTAGTCCAGTAAACCCCCCACCCCCTACTTTCGGACCTTCCACCCCGGGGGTTTTGGGTTTGTTTTTGGAAAAGGTGAAATTTTCCCCGGAAAACTAGGGTCCGTGTCCGTTTAAAGACAGTAAGTATGATTATTAACTAGGCCGTGTCCCTGTAGAAAAATGGGAATAGTGATGTTTTAACTAGGCTCTTGTCCCCGTCAGAAGACGGTATAGTAGTGATGTATTAACTAGCTCTGGTCCCCTTTAGAAAACATGGTATAGTAGTGATATTTAATAGGTCTGTGTCCCGTCAGAAGCATGGTATGTAGTAGTAGGTTTAAAAAGCTCGTGCCCTGTCAGAAGACTGTTAGTAGTATGATGTATTAACTGGGCCCGTTCCCTTCAGAAAATGGGATAGTAGTAGTGATGATTAAATAGGCTTGGTCCCGTCGTAACTGGTAATTTGTAGTGATTATTAACTAGGCTCTGTGTCCCTGTCAGAAAATGGATGAGGAGGATGTTTAACTACTCTGTGTCCCTGCGAAACATGGTATTTAGTAGGGGTTTTAACAGGCTCTGGGTTTCCCCGTCGAAGACATGGTATAGTAGTAGTGTGTTTAACTAGGCTCTGTGTCCTTCGAAGACATGGTATGTAGTAGTGAGTTTAAAAAAGGGTCTGGCCCCCCGAAGCATGGGATATAGTATGAGTTATTAATGGGTCTTGCCCCGTAGAAGAAATGGTTATAGTGATTTATTAAAATGGCTCTGGTCCCTGTTGAACCCCGTTAGTAGTGAGTTAAAAAAGGCCTTTCCCGTCAGAAGACTGGTATAGTAGAGTGATGTATTAAAATAGGCTTGTTTTCCCTGTCAGAAGACAGGGGATAGTAAGTATGTATTAATGGGTCTGGCCCTGTCGAAGACTGGTATAGAGGAGTTTAATAGGGTCGTGCCCTGTCAGAACATGGGTTTGTAGTGATGATTAACTGTCTGTTCCTGCCCAAAACAGGTAAGTGTGATGTATTAAAAGGCTCTGTGTCCCTGTCGAAGAAATGTTAGTAGTAGTGATGTATTAACTAGCTCTATGACCCTTCAGAAGAATGATAGTAGTGTGATGTATTTAAATAGGGTCTTTCTCTGTCAGAAGACCGGGATAGTGGATGTATTAATAGGCTCTGGTCCCGTCGTAACATGGGATAGAGTAGGATGTTTTAAATAGGCTCTTTTTCCCCGTCAAAGACATGGTAAGTAGTAGTGAGATTAACGGCCTGTTCCCTTTAAAGAATGGGTTTAGGATTTTTTAATAGTCTTGTCCCTGTCGAAACATGGTAAGTATGATGTATTAACTGGCCGTGTCCCGCAAAGACTGGATAGAAGGGGAGTATTAACTAGGCTCTGTTCCCTGTCAGAAGACATGTTATAGCAGTAGTGTTATTAACTAGGCTCTGTGTCCCCTTTAAAACTGGGATAGTATATTTTTTTAACTAGGGTCTGTGCCCTGCAAAAACATGGTTATGTGATTATTATAGGCTTTGTCCCTGTCAGAAACATGGATAGTAGTGAGTAAAAAACAGGGGTCTGGTCCCCCGTCAGAAGACATGGTATTGTTGATTTTTAACAGGGGTCTGGTCCCCCCTCAAAACATGGTATATAGTATGATTTAAAATAGGGGTCTGTTCCCGTCGAAGACAAAGTATATTGTGATTATTAACTAGGCTCTGTGTCCCTGTAGAGACATGGTATAGTAGTGTGTTTAAACCCCCTGTGTCCCCCTTTTTAGAAGACATGGTATAGTAGTGATGTTTAAAAGCTCTGTGTCCCTGTCAGAAGCTGGTATGTAGTGAGTTAACAGGCTCTGTTCCCTGTCAGAAAAATGGTATAGTAGTAGTGATGTTTAAATAGGGTCTGTGCCCCCGTAGAAGACATGGTATATATGTTTATTAAAAGGTCTGTGTCCCTGTCGAAGACATGGTATGAAAATATTATTAATAGGTCTGTTCCCTGCAGAAGACGTATAGTAGTGATTTTTAACTAGGCCCGTGCCCCCTCAGAAACATGGGAATAGTGGTATTTTAAAAGGTCTGTGTCCCCGTCAGAAACATGGGATAGTAGTGGTGATTTTAACTAGCTCGTGTCCCTGTCAAAAACATGGTATAGTAGTGTGTATTACTAGGCTCTGTGCCTGTCAAAGACTGGTATATTTTGTGGGTTAAAAGGTCTGTTCCCTGTCAAAAACTGGGATGTATGATTTTAAATAGGCTCTGGTCCCCCTCAGAAAAACATGGTTTGTAGTGTTATTAAAAGGTCTGGGTTTTCCCGTCAAAGACTGGGATAGTATAGTGATGTATTTTAATAGGCCCGTGTCCTGTCCCCAAAAACAGGGGATAGTATGATGATTACTAGGGTCTGTGCCCCGCAGAAGACTGGGGTAGTAGTGATTTTTTAACTGGCGCTGTGTCCCCGTCAAAACATGGGTTTGTAAATATGTATTAACTAGGGCGCTGTTCCCTCAGAAGACATGGTTTATAGTAGTGATGTTTAACTAGGTCTGTGCCCTGTCAGAAGACAGGGGAAGTAGTAGTTGGGATTAAAGGGTCTGTGTCCCCGCAAAAACAGGAAGTAGTGAGTTTCTAGGTTCTGTCCCCGCAAAACATGGGGAAAGTGATGTATAACTAGCCCTTTTCCCTTCAAAACATGGATAGTAGTGTTATTTAATAGGTTTTGTCCCCGTCAAAGACTGGTATATAGTGATGTTTAAATAGGGTCTTTGTCCCTGTCAGAAGCGGTATATAGTAGTGATGTATTTTCTAGGGGTCTGTTCCCTGCAGAAAAGGTATAGTAGTGGATTTAACTAGGCCACGTCCCGTCGAAGACTGATGTATGATGTATTACTGGCTCTTTTTCCCCCCGTCAGAAACGGGATAGTAGTATGATGTATTAAAAGGGTCGGGCCCGTCAGAAAAATGGGATAGTATGATGATTTAATGGTCTTTTTCCCTGTCAGAAACAGGGGAATAAAGGATTTTACAGGCTCTGTGTCCCCGTCCCAAAACATTATATAGTATGATTTTTTTAACTAGGCTCTGTGTCCCTTAGAAAACTGGTATAGTGTATTTTGTATTAACTAGGGTCTACGTCCCTGTCAGAAGACTGTATAGTTGATTTTTAACTGGGTCTGTTCCCTGTCAGAAGACATTGGTTTTAGTGTGATGTTTTAAAAGGGCCCGTTCCCTGCCCAAAAACGGGTTTGTGTGGATTTTAACAGGGGGCCCGTGTCCCTTTTTGTCAAAAACATGGGGTGTAGTAGTGTGTATTTAAATAGGCTCTGGTCCCCCCGTCAGAAGACGGTTAGTATGTGAGTATTAACTGCTCTGTGTCCCGTCGAAGACTGGGATATATTGATTAATAGGGTCTGTGTCCCTGTCGAAGAATGGTATAGTATGATGTATAAAGGCTCGTTCCCTGTCAAAAGACTGGGATATGGATGTAAATTAAATGGCTCTGTGTCCCTGTCGAAGAGGGGATAGTATAAGATTAACTAGGGTCTGTGTCCCTGTGAAACAAAGTAAAGTTTGATGTATTAACTAGGCTCTGTGTCCCTGTCAGAAGACATGTATATTGAGTATTTAAAAGCTCGTGTCCCTGTCAGAAAACATGGTATATAGTAGTAGTATTAACTAGGCTTTGTCCCTGAGAAAACATGGTAATTTATGATGTATTAACTAGCTCTGGTCCCTTCAGAAAAGGTTAGAGTGTGATTAAATAGGGTCTTGTCCCTGTCAGAAGCATGGAAATTGTAGGATTATTAAAATAGGGTCCCTGCCCCGCAGACTTTGTTAGGATGTATTACAGCCTACTCCTGTCAGAAGACATGGTATAGTAGTGTTTTATTAACTGGCCGTGTCCCCCGTCAGAAACATGGTATAGTAGTAGGGGTGTATTAACTGGCTCTGTGCCCTGTAAAAACAGGGGAAGTGTATTTTTAACTAGGCCTGTGTCTCTGCAAAACATGGGATGAGTAGTGATGTATTAAAATAGGCCTGGTCCCCCGTCAGAAAAAAATGGTATAGTATAGTGATTATTTAAATAGGGTCACGTCCCGTCAAAGACTGGTTTGTAGTGTGTATTAAATAGGCCCGTGTCCCGTAGAAACATGGTATAGTAGTAGTGTGGTTTTAAATAGGCTCTGGTCCCCGTCAGAAGAATGGGATGTATGAGATTAACTAGGCTCTGTGTCTCTGTCAAAGTGGGATATAAGTGTGTAAACTAGGCTCTATGTCCCGTCAAAAACCCTGGGATAAAGGGGGTGATTTTAACTAGGTCGTTCCCGTCGAAGACATGGTTAGAGTGATTTTAACTAGGCTCGGTTTTGTCAGAAGACATGGTAAGTAGTATTTTACTAGGCTTGTGTCCCTGTCGAAGACTGGTATGTAGTATGAGTATTAACTAGGCTCTACGTCCCCTTTAGAAACATGGATAGTATAGTGATGATTTAAAGGGTCGGTCCCTGTCAGAAGACATGGTATAGTAGTTGTTTAAATAGCCTGTGTCCCTGCAAAAACTGGTATAGTATGATGTTTAACTAGGTTGTGTCCCTGTCGTAAACATGGTATAGTAGTGGATGTATACAGGCTCTGGTTCCCCCTTCAGAAGGGGGGGGGAAAGGCCGGGGAAGTGTAAAGGGGTGGGAAAATAGGACGGTAAAAAGGAAGGGGTATGATGTTTAAAGGCCGGCCCCGGGAAGGAGTTTAAAGGGAATTAATAGGGGTTCCCTCGAAAAATGGTATAGTAGTAGTGATGTATTAAAATAGGATGTTTGTAGAAGACATGGGTATGTGTATGATGTATTTAAAAAGGTCTTTGGGGCCCTGCAGAAGACATGGGGTATTTAAATGATGATTAAAGGCTCTTGCCCTGCGAAACATGTATAGTTAAATGAGAAACAGGGTTGTGTCCCGGGCAGAAAACTGGTATGTAGTGATGTATTTAATAGGCCTTGCCCTGTCCCGGGTGGGATGAAAGTGAGTTCGCCCCCCCCCGTTTCCCTGCCCGGAGAAAGGAAGTTCCCCCCCCCGGTTTTAGGGGAAAATAAGGTTTGGTCCCTGGGGGGGGTAAAAATTTAAATTTTAAATTTTTTTTTTTGTTTTTAATAGGCCTCTTTTCCCTTCCCCGGGGAACTGGGGGGGTGTAAAGGTTTAACTGGTTAGGAAAACCCTTTCCGGGGTGAACCAAAGGTTTAGTTCTCCAACCCTTTTCCCTAAGTCATCTTAAATGGAAAGAAGTTTGGAACCACCAAGAACTCTTACCTAGAGCTGGCCGCCGGGCCAAAATGAGCAATCGGGAGAGAAGGGCCTTGGTCAGGAGGTGACCAAGAACCCGATGGTCACTCTGACAGAGCTCCAGAGTTCCTCTGTGGAGATGGGAGAACCTTCCGAAGGACAACCATCTCTGCAGCAGTCCACCAATCAGGCCTTTATGGTAGAGTGGCCAGACGGATGCCACTCCTCAGTAAAAGGCACATGACAGCCCACTTGGAGTTTGCCAAAAGGCACCTAAAGACTCTCAGACCATGAGAAACTAGATTATCTGGTCTGATGAAACCAAGATTGAACTCTTTGGCCTGAATGCCAAGCATCACGTCTGGAGGAAACCTGGCACCATCCCTACGGTGAAGCATGGTGGTGGCAGCATCATGCTGTGGGGATGTTTTTTCAGCGGCAGGGACTGGGAGACTAGTCAGGATCAAGGGAAAGATGAACGGAGCAAACTACAGAGAGATCCTTGATGAAAACCTGCTCCAGAGCGCTCAGGACCTCAGACTGGGGCGAAGGTTCACCTTCCAACAGGACAACGACCCTAAGCACACAGACAAGACAATGCAGAAGTGGCTTTGTGACAAGTCTCTGAACGTCCTTGAGTGGCACAGCCAGAGCCCGGACTTGAACCCAATCTAACATCTCTGGTGTCACGATCGTCAAATGAGGGAGACCAAAGCGCAGCGCGTTGAGCGAACATGATAGACTTTATTAATTAAAGTACCAAAACAAATAGACGAATCGTAAAGTCCACAGTAACAAAGACTGACAAGGAACAAAAACCCACAAACACAAGGTGAACACAGGCAGTTTAAATATGGCTCCCAATCAGAGATAACGAGCCGACAGCTGACACTCGTTACCTCCGATTGGGAGTCACATGAACAGACAAGACACTACAACCAAAACCAAAACACAACCAAATGAACACACCCTATACCCAACACAACCAAATGAATACACCCTGGCTCAAACTACACAGTCCCGGAGCCAGAGCGTGACAGTACCCCCCCCTAAAGGCGCGGACTGCGACCGCGCCTCAATACGGGCTAAACAAGGGAGGGCTGGGCGGGCATACCTCCTCGGCGGTGGCTCTGGCTCCGGCCTTGATCCCCACCTCCTCTCCAACCCCCCAAAGTACCCCTGGTCCTGTCTAGCCCCGCTGGCCGGAGCCGGACTGACGACACGCGCCCCTGGCTTGGTGCGTGGAGGACGAACGGGCCTTACCAGGCTGACGACGCGCACCACTGCCTTGGCGCGGGGAGCAGGAATGGGCCGGACCGGGCTGACGAAGCGCACCCTTGACTTGGTGCGGAGAGCGGGACCGGGCCAGACAGGGCTGACGAAACGCACCCTAGGCTTGATGCGTGGAGCCGGAACGGGCCTCCCCAGGCTGACGACTCGCATCCCTGGCTTGGTGCGAGTAGCAGGAGTGAGCTGAACCAGGCTGACGACTCGCACCCTTGGCTTGGTGCGAGTGGCAGGAACAGGCCGGTTCGGGCTGGCGACGCACACCGTAGGTTCTGTGCGTGGAACAGGAACAGGCCGGACCGGGCTGGCGACGCGCACCGTAGGTTTGGTGCGAGTGGCAGGAACAGGCCGGGTCGGGCTGGCGACGCGCACCGTAGACTTGGTGCGGGTGGCAGGAACAGGCCGGACCGGGCTGGCGACGCGCACCGTAGGTTTGGTGCGAGTGGCAGGAACAGGCCGGGTCTGGCTGGCGACGCACACCGTAGGCTTGGTGCGGGTGGCAGGAACAGGCCGGGCTGGGCTGGCGACGCACACCGTAGGTCTCGTGCGTGGAGCAGGAACAGGCCGGGCTGGGCTGGCGACGCACACCGTAGGCTCTGTGCGTGGAGCAGGAACAGGCCGGGCTGGGCTGGCGACGCACACCGTAGGCTTGATGCGAGAAGCAGGAACAGGCCGGGCTGGGCTGGCGACGCACACCGTAGGTTTAGTGCGTGGAGCAGGAACAGGCCGGGCTGGGCTGGCGACGCACACCGTAGGTCTGGTACGTGGAGCAGGAACAGGCCGGGTCGGGCTGGCGACGCGCACCGTAGACTTGGTGCGGGTGGCAGGAACAGGCCGGGCTGGGCTGGCGACGCACCCCGTAGGTTTAGTGCGTGGAGCAGGAACAGGCCGGGCTGGGCTGGCGACGCACACCGTGGACTTGGTGCGTGGAGTAGGAACAGGCCGGTCCATACTGGGAACACACACCACTGGCCTTAACCGGGGATCAGGAACGGGCCGGTCCGGACTGGTAACACACCTCAGTCTCTCACGCCGTGCCTCCACTACTTCCCTCCCTCTACTCGCCAATGGCTCCCGTAATCCGGTAGCCTTCTCTCCACGTCTCCCTGTGGCAGCCTCCTGCTGCCCAGCCGCCCAAGCCATGTGCCCCCCCAAAAAAACTTTTTGGGGTTGCCTCTCGTCCTTCCGACGATGGCCCTGCTGACGCCGTTGCTCCTCTCTCGCCAGGGCCTTGATCCTCCCCCAAGGTCCCTTGCCCCCGAGCATGTCCTCCCAGGACCACGATTTGCCCACCTGGGCCATCGCCAGCCTCTCGATCTCCTTACCCGGCGCTTCCTCCCATGTCCAGTCTCCTTGCTCCTGGACACGCTGCTTGGTCCTTCTTTGGTGGGTTTTTCTGTCTCGATCGTCAAATGAGGGAGACCAAAGCGCAGCGCGTTGAGCGAACATGATAGACTTTATTAATTAAAGTACCAAAACAAATAGACGAATCGTAAAGTCCACAGTAACAAAGACTGACAAGGAACAAAAACCCACAAACACAAGGTGAACACAGGCAGTTTAAATATGGCTCCCAATCAGAGATAACGAGCCGACAGCTGACACTCGTTACCTCCGATTGGGAGTCACATGAACAGACAAGACACTACAACCAAAACCAAAACACAACCAAATGAACACACCCTATACCCAACACAACCAAATGAATACACCCTGGCTCAAACTACACAGTCCCGGAGCCAGAGCGTGACATCTGGAGAGACCTGAAATTAGCTGTGCAGCAACGCGCCCCATCCAACCTGACAGAGCTTGAGAGGATCTGCAGAGAGGAATGGAAGAAACTCCCCAAATACAGGTGTGCCAAACTTGTAGTGTCATACACAACAAGACTGCTTTAACAAAGTACTGAGTAAAGGGTCTGAATACTCATGTAACTGTGCTATTTCAGTTTTTTATTTTTAGCAAATTTGGCAAAAATGTCTAAAAACCTGTTTTTGCTTTGTCATAATGGGGTATTGTGAGTAGATTGATGAGGGGGAAAAAACGATTTTAGAATAAGGCTGTAACGTAACAAAATGTGGAAAAGGTCAAGGGGTCTGAATACTTTCCAAATGCACTGTACTTACTCATTATATACTTCTGCCAGGTAAAACTACTTTGCAGTGAACATTTAATTGAGAAGGTTTTGGGGAAAGTATTTCTGTCAACCCACAAGACGGTTATCACATCGAATGGCTACACACTGAGAGATAGACAAACGCCTGCACCACACAGACAGAGAGGGGCAATATTGCTGGAAATTAATTGGCAGATATTGTGTTAGGTTTGGCTTTTTAACCCAATAGTGGCTAACCAGGGATTGGGACAATGTTGATTAGATAGTAGTTGGGAGCTTGCGGAGTCTGATAGTTGTTAGTGACAGTTTGCAGTGGAACAACTGAAAATCGCATGTACATTGCTGATGCATATTCGGTGGCCTGATTGCATCCAGACTGTCAAATTCCGAACACAATGCCCATCCTGGCAGATCTGAACCTAATGCTAGCACAATGTGACTTGCGTGCATATCCAGACCTAATGTAGCTCGGAGTGATCTGATGACGGAAGTTGCATTTAAGTGCCGGGTGTAACCGGGGCCATATCTGCTCCATATCCATTACTTTGAGTGTTTTATATAATATAACTAAATGTGTTTAATTTTTTTTGCAGTGGCAGTCAAGAAATGGAACGGCAAGATCACAAAATACACTGTATCCTACCATGAGGTGGTGTTTACCACTGTATCCTACCATGAGGTGGTGTTTACCACTGTATCCTACCATGAGGTGGTGTTTACCACTGTATCCTACCATGAGGTGGTGTTTACCACTGTATCCTACCATGAGGTGGTGTTTACCACTGTATCCTACCATGAGGTGATGTTTACCACTGTATCCTACCATGAGGTGGTGTTTTCCCACTGTATCCTACCATGAGGGGGTGTTTACCCACTGTATCCTACCATGAGGGGGTGTTTACCACTGTATCCTACCATGAGGTGGTGTTTACCACTGTATCCTACCATGAGGTGGTGTTTTCCCACTGTATCCTACCATGAGGTGGTGTTTTACCACTGTATCCTACCATGTGGTGGTGTTTACCACTGTATCCTACCATGTGGTGGTGTTGAGGTGGTGTTTACCACTGTATCCTACCATGAGGTGGTGTTTTCCCACTGTATCCTACCATGAGGTGGTGTTTACCACTGTATCCTACCATGAGGTGGTGTTTACCACTGTATCCTACCATGAGGTGGTGTTTACCACTGTATCCTACCATGAGGTGGTGTTTCCCACTGTATCCTACCATGAGGTGGTGTTTACCACTGTATCCTACCATGAGGTGGTGTTTACCACTGTATCCTACCATGAGGTGGTGTTTACCACTGTATCCTACCATGAGGTGGTGTTTACCACTGTATCCTACCATGAGGTGGTGTTTCCCACTGTATCCTACCATGAGGTGGTGTTTACCACTGTATCCTACCATGAGGTGGTGTTTACCACTGTATACTACCATGAGGTGGTGTTTACCACTGTATCCTACCATGAGGTGGTGTTTACCACTGTATACTACCATGAGGTGGTGTTTACCACTGTATCCTACCATGAGGTGGTGTTTACCACTGAATCCTACCATGAGGTGGTGTTTTCCCACTGTATCCTACCATGAAGGGTCTACAGTGGTAAAGCTATTAATGTTTTGGCAATCATTCACTTAATGATGTGGCATGGAATACATAAAGAAATGATGATCAAAATATGAAATATGAGTAGGTATGATGAGTCGAGTCATGCTTCTTCAGTAGTGGAATAAAGACTCACCTGAACGTTCAGAAATACTGTGTGTGAATACTGGAGTGATGTATGATTGTTAATAAAATTGTTCATAGACCCATTTTTTTAATACTGGGTCCATGCGTATAGGCTGCAATTACATTGAAATTAAGTTGTTTTCGAGTCGTTGAAACAATGACCTAAAAAATATGTATTTCATGAAATCACGTGTTTGATGAGTTCGATTACCATTCCATCTATTCCGTTCCAGCCATTACTATGAGCCCGTCCTCCCTAATTTAGGTGCCACCAACCTCCTGTGCTGCTAACGGATCCCTCTGTACATATTACATTATAGTTTTAAATCCGGGTGCTGAGTTAATGTGAGTTGATGTTTAGCGGCTAATTGTATAGCTAATAGGCTATGTGTTTGTGGCTGGATTGAGGTGAATGAAGTTACAGCAGCCAATGTGATAATGGCTGGGGTAATGTATGCTTGTTTTTGCTCTCCAATAGCATTTTAAGAGTTTTTAAATTGTATAGAAATGCAGTAAATTAGCTCACTAAAACTCTGCCCCTGATCACAATCGCCATCAAAACCCGTCTCAGCAGACTTGGAGCAATGCAAATGTGAAAATTTATGCATAGAGATGACCTTGTTGTCAAGATTAGAGTTGTTTTCCTTAACTAGGTTTTTCACGCTCATTGTGGATTTGTACCCAAAATATGCATTCCATATATCCCTTCTTCGGTTTACAAATTAAATCATTATTTTAATCACAAGTGTCACTTTTTTTTTTTTTTACCACCCCCCAGAAACTTGACTGCCACTGTGAATGCATCATTTGCTCCTCATATTATTTGCGGTACTAGAGGGACAGGAAGTCTAACTCCATCCTTAACCTGTGGATCTCCCCTGAGGATGTTGGACACCACTGTTGCACCTTCAGCCATGTTGATTTCCTGTCAGACTGGTCGTCTTTGAACTCCATTCCATTGGCTGACTGACCATTGTTGTGTCTTGTTTTTATTTATTAATTACTTTAATTTAATCTTTAAAAAATAAATACAAATCTGTAAAGTGTGTTGAGACATGGTGCAATGCACTTTACATAAATTGTGATTTGATTTCAGTTATAAGGAGTTCAGTTAGTGGCCAGGCTCATGCCCTGCGTGTCCGGTCTGTTACCGGCCCTGCTGCTATCAGGGGTTCCTAAACTTTTTCTGCAAATGGGGACCCCATTTGGAAAAATGTGAATCCCTAGTTAATGCAGGTATCCTAGCGGTTAAGAGCGTTGGGCCAGTAACCGAACCCCGAGCAGACTTGGTGAAAAATCTGCCGATGTACACTTGAGCAAGGCACTAAACCCTAATTAAAATAAAATAAATGTGATTAATTGCTACTGTAAATCGGTCTGGCTAAAATGTCAATGTCAACGCTGTGTGTTCATAATATGATTAAGTGCCGCAGCCTGTCCCAACACACATAATGACGTGAAAGCGCATTCTAATAGTGTAAAAAATCCCTTACTTGACACTAACAGGTTGTATTCTATATCCATTTGAAGAAAAACAAGTTCTTAATTTGTTTGATAAAATGAATATAAAGTAACTTCTGTCCGCAGCTGTACTCCATCTAGAAAAACAAAATCGCATGGCGAAAGGATAACGAATTTTGCTTAATATAAAGTAACTTCCGTCTGTAGCTGTACGTCATCTAGCCACAACCCTGTGACGCAGACTTCAAAACGCTACCGGAAATATTCCACTCCGGTGCATGTTGCTGCGTTTTTAGTCTACTAGCTAGACAAAGTTTTTGGAAAAAATCTTTAAATTTCTCGATTTTTATTTTAAATATAATGAAGGCCAAGGGATTTGCAGTAGCCCACCACCAGTAAAGGTAAAGCGTTAGCTAGCCTAGCAGGCTACGGACAACTTAGCTAGATGGGACATACTCTTTTCACGCAACTTCGATACAGCGACGACAGGAAGTGATTTTAATAGCAGGTTAGGAGAGCAGTTTTGCTCACCCTAGCCCTTTTCCTAAACTTAACCAAATTGTCCTAACCTGCTACGTTGATTCTCGTAACCTGCTGCGTAATAAGTTATCCTAATATGTTACGAAAAAGTAACTTCCGGTCGTAGTTGTATCCGAGGTGGCGTGAAGAGTGTTTCTCATAGTTATTAGCTAGCAGATAACTACATCTCCAAATACGATTTAGGCATTTGCAGGCACTTAGCTAGCTAATTTATATAGGGCAAATTACATTATCTGTCTAGCTCAGTTTAGAGATAATTGTCATCAGGGCTTTTTGATTAGTTTGTCTTTGTAGAGACATTGGTGCAAAATGGATGTTGACGTTAAGATAGAGGAAGATGAGAGGGAGATATCCCAAACAATCCTTTGGTCTGATTCGATTAATGCCTGGATAGATTACCCAAGTTCTCTATTGTCAGGAAACACAGAAACAGGTTCCCAAGTGGGTTTACTGAAAGAGCATTCACATGTATCTACCATCAGTCCCCAAACAACAAGTCAAGGGCAGATTTTACGTATTTTTCCTGAAAAGACCGGCGCATGTGATGGGGAGAACAGGGCTGTCAAAGTGGTTTATTTCTGTAAAGATCAAGAGACCATCGGCACACCTGAAAGGCATTTGATCAAAGAGGGATCATGGCATGGAGTACCATCCAGTGATATACCGATAGCAAATGTATCCACCCTCAGTGGTTCTTTTGACGCTCAAATCAACCCAACTTCACAGGCGTCTAGCCTACGCCAAACACAGACCAGTAATGAATTGCCCACTGACAATGTTAATATCCCAAGCCATAGTACTGCCATTCCTTCTGTGCTAACCTCACCTGCTACAGAAAGCGGCTGTAATTTAGCTGTATCTACTAGGCCTATTCTTCCAGAATATTGTAAGCCATTGAACTTTCCCTCTGATGAAGAAGAAGAAGAAGAAGACTACAATGCCAATTTAAGACAAAGACTACAATGCCAAAAAACAATAGAGGATAAATATATACGGCAGTGTCGTGGCAGTTACTCAAGACCTAACCTAAGAAAGTTTGGGAAATATTGGAAAGATCCATACGCCAAGTGCAAGGAGATAGGTGTAGATTTCAATGTTGGATCTGGAGCAAAACAGAAACTTGATTTGCATTTACTGACATTTGGTGTAATGCTTGAGGTGTCTGAATATGCTAAAAATATTAATAGATCTCGCCCTCATGTTATCTTTGATATTCTAGAATACAACTTTGATCTTGGTGTACAAAATGAACAACAATATGACTTTTCAAACAAGATAGATAAAAAAATAAAAGAAATGCTGAAGATGCATTCCAAGAGAACACCTGAGTGGTTAACAGAAGTGTTTGAACTTCCTGATCCAACGACAATTAAAGTTTTGGAATATTCTCTTAAATGGGCACAGTGCTATTTGCATAACAGCTTGTCAAATCCTACACCTTTTGACATCTGCATAAAGGAGGAGCCTGTTGTGGACCTGATGACGACTGAGAGCTTCTCTACTGAGACCGATGTAACACGATGTGCTGATGAGACCGCAATCCTTGGCCCTGAAAAAGGACCTAACGATATCTGCACGAGGGATGAGCCTGATATGGACATCGTCTGTCCTCAACATGTCCAGACGGAGACCTTCACCATTCAGACAGACGTAACAATGGGCCAATCCTTAATAATGGCCACTGTAGAAGAAGCATTGAGGGTCCTCTACCCCATCTGTAAGGAAAAAGGACTTGACCTTGATGTGAAATCAAAATATGGGAAAACACAGAAACTTGACTTGCATCTATTGACCAGAGATGTAATATTTGAATTGGCAGATTTTGCCTCACAAGTGTGTGGAAATTGGAAGCAGATTGTGTGTGAGGTTCTCGAGCATAATTTTGATCTGGATTTACAAAGTGGGAAAACTGAGCTGGCTGAAGATATTATGGGACGGTTAAGAGCAGTTTTGCAGCGCAAGATGGGTAAAAACGGTACATGGAGATGTGAACTTGAAAATGAAGCTTTCTTCTTGAAGAAGTCACGCAAACGAAATAGTTCTTCAGAGATGTCCAGTAACCAGAAGGTCACTACAGCATCACTTGAGCCGAAATACCAAATGAAAGAAGTATCAAAAAGGAGGAGATTGGATTTAATGAGGAAGAAGAAAGAAATGGACATGTTAGTAACCAGGGAGACAGAGGGAGGTGATTTTGAAGTCATACAAGTAGAACCTCATTGTGTCAAGATGGAGAGCATCTCTGATGAGACTGACCTTGCACTTTGTACTGACGAAACAAAGCAAATTGTTGTAACCAACTTAGACCAATCAAATGTGACGTCTCACACCAAAAAAGTGGTGAAAGCTAAAGAGTGCTACCCACTCTGCGAGGAAATAGGTCTGGACCTTGATGTTGCATCCAAACCTTCTAAAAAGAAACTGGAATTTAATTTGCTGACAAACGGTGTAATATTTGAGGTGTATAAATATGCTAAGATAAAGTCCTATCATAAAAAAGCCAAAGGATTTGGGTATATTTTCTATGATATTCTAAAATACAATTTTGATCTTAGTTTGCAAAATCAGAGACGTAATCTATTTCAACTGCGTATTAACTGTAAAGTGAAAAGAATGGTTCAGAAACACAAAGCTGAGCTCTTGGGAAAGGGAGAAATCTCTAAAGAAGTGTTCATAATACCGAGTGTGATTCAAAGCCAAGCAAAAAAAACTGTGCTTTCAGATTATTTTCCTGAAAATGTGGAACAAGATGCAACACTGGTTTATCCTCATGGTAAAGACACTATCGCTATGGACAAAGTTGAAACAATCTCCACTGATGAAGCAGCAATGCTTGGCCAGGATAATGGACCTGCTGACATCTGCATAAAGGAGGAGTCAGATTTTCACTCTGAGGTCAAATTGGTTTATTTCTGCGAAGACCAAGATACCGTCAGCACATCTGAAGAGCATTTGAACAAAGATGGATCAACACCCAGTAATATTCTGACTGGAAATGTATTAAGCCTCCCACAGTCACCACTACCGGCTGCAGAAAGTGGTCCTTTTGAAAGTGAAATCAAGCCAACTTCAGATATAACCAGAAGGTCACTGCAGCATCACTTGAGACAAAATACCAAAGATTGACAGAAGTAGCCTAACAGAAAGAACATTTGGATTTAAGGAAATATATTTGACATGTTAATATCCAATTTCAATTTTATGAAGTCAGACAAGTAGAACTTCATTGTGACATGCTGGAGAGCCTCTCTGATCCGCTTCATCCCAGGGAAATATAATAACTTCCTTTTGCTTCAAGAAAATTCTGACTGAGATCTCAGAAAGAAAACAAGATGCAAGACGGCAATCCCCTCATCTTGTCCAGGAAGAAGAAAAACGACCTGCTGACAAGGGGAAAGGAGTCTGAGGAAGAGTCGGATCTCTCTGTCAAAAGCCAGATGCAGATTTGCCTGAAAATGATGATTGACGTTGTTATATGTGATGAAGTGCAACACGAGGTGGATTCTTACTGAACTTTCAGAATGCTTTGTAGTTGAGTCTGGTTCTGAGAAGAGATTCAAACAAATCCTTGCTGAATACAGATCAGACATCCTAGGATTTGGGGCTATTAGAAAATCTGCAAAAGGCTAAGTCAAATGCCGTCAGTCAAAACAGCCCTTCTTGACACAGTTCAAGAAGGGCTGTTGGTCACTCAGGTGTGGTAGAGAGAGAAACACACAGAACCAGTGCAGCTTCAGTCTGGACAGGATGTAGCCTCAGTCTGGACAGGATGTAGCTTCAGTCTGGACAGGATGTAGCCTCAGTCTGGACAGGATGTAGCCTCAGTCTGGACAGGATGTAGCCTCAGTCTGGACAGGATGTAGCCTCAGTCTGGACAGGATGTAGCCTCAGTCTGGACAGGATGTAGCTTCAGTCTGGACAGGATGTAGCTTCTGTCTGGACAGGATGTAGCTTCAGTCTGGACAGGATGTAGCTTCAGTCTGGACCAGTTCAGAAATTGGTACACAAGAATGAGTAGCCTAGTCTTTTTAGGATTGAGTGAAATAGGGGGACAAAATATATTTTAAACGTATTGGTATTAAGGGTTTAGTGTTTGAATGGTGTATTTAGCAGATCCCCTTGGCCTCCTGTTGGTTAATTATTGATGCCTGGTCTTGCTGTAAAGAGACTGAATACAGCTTGATTATTGCAATACTTTTTTCTTAACCATTTTACGACGTATTCATTGACTAGACAAACTCCACTACTTTTGAAAGCGTCTGTAGAAGAACATCTGTGCTTTTTTTTTTTGTTAGAAAAAAAGACGAACAAGGATTTTGGTCCTCTGTAGCTCAGCTGGTAGAGCACGGCACTTGTAACGCCAGGGTAGTGGGTTCGATCCCCGGGACCACCCATACACAAAAATGTATGCACGCATGACTGTAAGTCGCTTTGGATAAAAGCGTCTGCTAAATGGCATATTATTATTATTATTATTATATTTTATTTACCTACTACGATGGATCATGTTTTAATTTTTTTAATCAGTGGGCAATTTTTATTTTTTATTTATTTTTGTGGCAAGATTAAGAGACTGCATCAAGACCAGCTTTTCTGTTACCTGTATGTTCCCATTTTGAACATGGAGTTATTCTACCGTCAACTAAGATGTTTTTTTTTAAAGGATACTTCCACTGACATTCTTAGAGCTGGCCTCCTGTTATGTGAGTGCTGCTCTCACTCAGTCACTCGTCTCAGGGCACAAGTCTCCCCTTCTCCAAACACCGTGGATGAATCAGAATCCGTAACTAGTTATGATACGTGAGCCTCTGGATGAAAAGGTATGCAAGTAATTTATTTTTATTTTTTGGGGGGTGAATTATGTTAACATTTTAAGAATTCATAGAATCTGACTGGTGCCAATAGCATTCATTTCAACACTTAAATGAATGTGAATTCGCTGTAATTGCTTGGTCGGATAACTTCATACGTGTTTGTTTCAGCAGAGTGGTCGTATCATCCCTTCTCTATGTTGGACTAAACTCTTTCAACTCTTCACAAGCGAAAACCCCAAATCCCTAAAGGTGTTTTTAGCGATATTATTTTTAACAATCAGATTATTTACTATTTTGCTGCTTTAAGACAGGCAGCCCAATTCTGATTTTTTTTTTCTCTCTCATTAATTGGTCTTTTGACCAATCAGATCAGGCTTTGAAAAGATCTGACGTGATTGGTCAAAATACCAATTAATGAAAATATTATCCGGATTTGGTTGCCTGCCTCAACGCAGACATTGTGGCTTATTGGGGATGTCAATGGTATCCAATTCTTCTACTGTATGTGGACTGGACATCGCTATGATTTACACGAACTAAAACACTTTGATTTATAGTGGCGGAAAAGGACACCGTCTACAGTATGTCAGGAGCAAGTGGCTTGTTCCAGGAGAGCAACACTTTGAGGACGCAACTTCTCTCATGATGACGAGGTGGCATCTCTGCTGGTGAGTTCCAGACATTTTGTGGGTGGAGGTTTTTCGTGTTCACTTTAGCAGAGAGGAAGAGGTGAAGCGAGAGGGTTTACTCCACCCAAAATCTGTCCGCGAAAAAATAAGATCACGAGGTGAGGAATTTTTGTGTGGAGATCAATGAGAGGGAGTTGAATTTGGTCAACAACATATTTTATTGCTAATTTGCTACGTAAGGTTTATTTTGATCTAATTGAATTTTCGTAAATGGTTAGGTTGTTGCAAATGCACTGATTTTTAAGTGAACGCATGTGGCATTGTTCACATGCGTATCTGCCTTCTCATTGGCTAGAATGGTCCCACCTGATCCCGCCTCCTGCCTGTCTTCCATCTTTGAGGACATGTATTTCCAGGGGTGTACCAAGACTGTGACAAAACCAGTATCGGAACGGATATGGAGAAATTTTCGTATACGATTATGACAAGTATTAATTTATTTGTACTATCCGTGATCGGAAAAAAAAAAAAATTCAGCTGCCGGCGCCATCTCTCTTTCACTCGAACAGTGTGAAGCGCTGTGTGCTCTAAAGAAACGGGCGGGGTATCGGTTGAGTCTGCTGCAACGATTGGATTAGAGCATGCCGCGCTCATTTCCCCCAGACGGACACACGCTCTGTTTCACCTACTCAGTCACAAGTCTCCCCTTCTCTGAACATTGTGTATGAATCAGAATCGGTAGCTAGTCATTGTTGTTAAATCTAGTTATTTCCTGTCGGCTTTGCTGAAGCCGTAGGGTTGTTTCAGTCTGTCTACTTTGGCGTTTAGTAGGCCTACTATGTCTGTCCGTATCATTATCACATTGCTGACATTTACATTTTACATTTTTGTCATTTAGCAGACGCTCTTATCCAGAGCAACTTACAGTTTTAAGTGAGTGCATACATTTCTTTTTTTTCCATACTGGCCCCCCCGTGGGAAACGAACCCACAACCCTGGCGTTGCAAGCGCCATGCTCTACCAACTGAGCTACAGGAGGCTGAAGACGCTTGCCGTTACGTCGTCATCCAAGCTCGCTTACTATTAGTATTTATTCTCCCCCGGGCATGTTTACCGAGCGACAGATCATCAGAAAATAAAATGACAAATGTAGATCTTTTATTTTTACTGTACACACGTTAAGTGTCTGGAGAGAGAATGTTTTTCTCCTCTCTCAAGTGAAACAATATCTGGGTCCAGTGAATGATCCTACTTTCATCTAAATGTATCTGGAATAAATGCGGGCAGTAGTAGCCAGCCATTCATTAGCCTATTTCGTTGATAATTGAATAGGACTAAGTAAGTAAATCATGTGCATTTTTAATCTGTCGACGTCGTTTACCTCTTGGAACAATGTGTGTGAAGGAGCATACCGACGCGCTCTGAGTGACGGTGCAGTAATGCAGACTTCCGGGTTTTCCGATCACGAGTAAATCCGATTACGACTGTGATAAAATGGTGTGTTGCCGTTGTTAGGGATCAGGCACACCATTTAGAGTTTGCTGGCCCACAGTACTTAGCACCTCTGAACGCCTTTTTAGAGCAGTTACTCGACCATCTTGTCAATACAATAGATCATCTTTGACTGTAGACCTCTTATCAGCATGGTCTGACTAGGGTGAAATAACTGCATGCACACGCAACTGTCTCTACCATAGAACATTTATTGGGGAGTCACAGATATTATTTTTTTTTTTGCGTTCTCTAAAAACTCGCTTGCCTCGCTGAACGCTGAGGATGAAATCCTTAGTTTTGCTTTTGATATACACTGGCAGTGGCGCTCATAGAGAAATGCTCTAATTCCAGTGCTAGTGGTGGACAAGGACATCATCTATGTCAGGAGAGCAACACCTTGAGGAGGAGTCTTCTCAGTCATGATGAGGGGAGGTCTTGTCTTGTTCCAGGAGAGCAACACCTTGAGGAGGAGTCTTCTCAGTCATGATGAGGGGGAGGTCTTGTCTTGTTCCAGGAGAGCAACACCTTGAGGAGGAGTCTTCTCAGTCATGATGAGGGGAGGTCTTGTCTTGTTCCAGGAGAGCAACACCTTGAGGAGGAGTCTTCTCAGTCAGGATGAGGGGAGGTCTTGTCTTGTTCCAGGAGAGCAACACCTTGAGGAGGAGTCTTCTCAGTCATGATGAGGGGGAGGTCTTGTCTTGTTCCAGGAGAGCAACACCTTGAGGAGGAGTCTTCTCAGTCATGATGAGGGGGAGGTCTTGTCTTGTTCCAGGAGAGCAACACCTTGAGGAGGAGTCTTCTCAGTCATGATGAGGGGGAGGTCTTGTCTTGTTCCAGGAGAGCAACACCTTGAGGAGGAGTCTTCTCAGTCATGATGAGGGGAGGTCTTGTCTTGTTCCAGGAGAGCAACACCTTGAGGAGGAGTCTTCTCAGTCATGATGAGGGAGGTCTTGTCTTGTTCCAGGAGAGCAACACCTTGAGGAGGAGTCTTCTCAGTCATGATGAGGGGAGGTCTTGTCTTGTTCCAGGAGAGCAACACCTTGAGGAGGAGTCTTCTCAGTCATGATGAGGGGAGGTCTTGTCTTGTTCCAGGAGAGCAACACCTTGAGGAGGAGTCTTCTCAGTCATGATGAGGTGAGGTCTTGTCATCGTGACAGTTGGTTGTAAAATGTAGGACTCATAAGGGAGAAATCTGCTGCCAACTATAGCCTGTGAAGTCTCTTCTTTGTCGAACCTTCTTGTTTCAGAGCCTCAAAAAATGACTTAATTTGAGGCTTAACAGGAGTGGGGGAGAAAGAAAAAAGCTCTCAATTCCCCCAAAAATTAATTAGCTGATGTCTCAATTCATCACCATCTAGCACAACCCTTAGAATCAACCCTTCGCCATCTTGCACAGCCATTAGAATCAACCCTTCGCCATCTGGCACAGCCATTAGAATCAACCCTTCGCCATCTAGCACAACCCTTAGAATTAACCCTTCGCCATCTAGCACAGCCCTTAGAATCAACCCTTCGCCATCTTGCACAGCCATTAGAATTAACCCTTTGCCATCTGGCACAGCCATTAGAATCAACCCTTTGCCATCTGGCACAGCCATTAGAATCAACCCTTTGCCATCTGGCACAGCCATTAGAATTAACCCTTTGCCATCTGGCACAGCCATTAGAATTAACCCTTCGCCATCTGGCACAGCCATTAGAATCAACCCTTCGCCATCTAGCACAGCCCTTAGAATCAACCCTTCGCCATCTTGCACAGCCATTAGAATTAACCCTTCGCCATCTAGCACAACCCTTAGAATTAACCCTTCGCCATCTAGCACAACCCTTAGAATTAACCCTTCGCCATCTAGCACAGCCATTAGAATCAACCCTTTGCCATCTTGCACAGCCATTAGAACCTTTACCTAAGTGGGATGCAGAACTACAACACACATTGACTGACTTTGATGGTGTTCTGTTCTAGTGTTTCTGTGGAACACCAAGCTACAAAAACAAAAGTGAGAAATAATACATGTAATTAAGCTATTGGCTATAGCCTGGGCAGTGGACTGATCCAACACAGATTAACCAGATATTCAGGCTAACTACCAAGCCAGACACAGAACATATTTCATTGTCTCCCTTTTGTGTCCCAACTTAGGATACCATACAATAGGGCTAAATGTTCTGTTGTCATCCAAGGGGCTTACAGTACATGAAGGTATTCAAAATCCCCAACACACATCAGAACCCATCTCAGCAGACATGGAGCACTTCTCATAGAGATGACCTTGTTGTCATAGAGATGGCCTTGTTGTCATAGAGATGGCCTTGTTGTCATAGAGATTGCCTTGTTGTCATAGAGATGGCCTTGTTGTCATAGAGATGGCCTTGTTGTCATAGAGATTGCCTTGTTGTCATAGAGATTGCCTTGTTGTCATAGAGATTGCCTTGTTGTCATAGAGATGGCCTTGTTGTCAAGATTTGAGTCTTATTTTCCTTAGAAGGTTTTTCACACGTTGTGGATTTGTACCAAAACAATTAATTCCATATATCCCTACTTCGGTTTAACCACCCTCTTCATTTTATTCCCAGATCTTCTATTTGTCGTACTAGAGGGACATGAAGTCTGACTCCATCCTCAACATGTGGACCTGCCCTGAGGATGTTGGACACCACTGTTACACCTTCAGCCATGTTGATTTCCTGTCAGACTGGTTGTTTTTGGTCCATGGACTGACAGACCTGAACTTTTACCAGAACAAGGAATACAATGTTCATCAGACTCTCCTCACAGTGAACTGATGTCTCTCTGACTGGTTGTGAGGTCACAGGAAATAGACTGATCTGTTTACAAGGGATGCATCATTCTAATTCTGATAGAATACGGTTCTAAGGAGTTCAGGTAGTAACCAGTACTTTGAGATGAATGTAGATGTCCACACTCTGGACAATATAAAAGGCTTTGGAGAGGGGACCACGCTTTCAGGAGAAGGATAACAGGGCCTTGTCCAGAAACAACCCCCAGCCCTTACCGCCAAGGCACTTGTGTACAGGACATTTAATAAAGGGAATGTAATACATTATTTGATACAATCAGGGAATTTTGCATACAGTTCAGTTACATTACGTTTTGGAAATTCAATGGTCATTAAAATGTATTTTTGGGGGGTTTTCCGCATTTGCCCTGTATGTGTATGGCTGTTGTCATGGAAAAGTCATGGAATTTTTTGTGCATCTTAAGAGTGGAAAGAAACCCTGTGTACAGATCTGAAATTAGTCACTCTGAACATTTCATCTAGCCTATCAGAGGGTATGTTTTGCCACTTTGCTTGTTATACCACAATCTTTTAGTTTTACATGAATTCTAGTCTGGCAACCGGTTGTCCGGCTTAAATAAAATTAAGTCTCCTAGGGCCAGTTTCTCGGATGTAGATAAATTCCAAAAATCATGTTCAATGGAGATTCACCGTTGAAAGTGCTTTTACGGGCCTGCTACACTGGAAACTTATTTTTGCAGGGCATGAAACGCTCTTATTTATTTCAATGAAACCTGGGTGTAGGCAGCAGTGCTCCACATAAGGCTTGCGCTGCCCCTCAGGGTTGGGCTGAATTAGAATTGAAGGCATTTAATTCAGGAAGTTATCACAAATTACAATTAATTAATTGAAAACAAATTTTTATTTTCAATACTTCTTAATACACTGAAAAGTAGAAGCTATTGATTTAAAACGTTTTTCAATTTCAGAATTGTTTTATTCAAATCATTTCCTGAATTGACTGCCTTTAATTTGAGTCGAGCCCAAACCTGGTGACCAGTGTGAAATAACTCTGGTTCTATTTCCAAGGATTCGTTGCGCAGCTCATGCCCGAGAACACTTGGAAGTGTGTTTTCTGCTACTGCCAACAAAAAGTTACACTGGGTTTACATGACTCGTGCAGGAACAGCTTTGCGCTGAGTGAGCCCAAACCCAGGAATAACGGCTGCGCCTGCCGTTCAGCAGCAACTTCAAAATACCGCTATCACTCGATCTTTGTTAAAATGCTTTGAGGTGGGCCTCCCGAGTGGCGCAGCGGCCTAAGGCGAACCCGGGCTGTGCCACAACCGGCCGTGGCCGGGAGTCCCATAAGACGGCGCAAAATTGGCCCAGCGTCGTCAGGGTTAGGGGAGGGTTTGGCCGGCCGGGCTTTACTTGGCTCATCGCGCTCTAGCGACTCCTTGTGGCGGGCCGGGTGCCTGCGGGCTTACCTCGGTCGCCAGTTTTAACAGTTTTTTTCCCCGGACACATTGGTGGGGCTGGCTTCCAGGTTAAGCTGGCGGGTGTTAAGAAGCGCGGTTAGGCGGGTCATGTTTAGGAGGACGCATGACTCCACCGCCTCTCCCGAGCCTGTTGGGGAGTTGCAGCGATGAGACAAGATTGACGATTGGGGAGAAAAAGGGGGTAAAATACCCAAAAATAAATAAATAATGCTTTGAGGTGTGGGTTTTTCCATCTAGTCAATGCACGGGACAATGTACAACTTTAACATCTTGTCTGTCCAGAAGATAGCAGCAGAGGGCTCTATTATAAAAAGACAAAGAACCAACTGTGACGACACAACACAACCATTTTCTAATTCATTAATTCACTGGGAAGATTTTGCAACCCTCAGTTCAGACAAAATAAAATGATCCAGACGTTGCTTGAGATAATCATTGACTGTCTTGTACCACCATCGTGTGGCCAAAAGATAGCAATGCATTAACGTGGGTCAGTGAAAGAATCTCAATTGTACATGAGAAATTCAGAGTTCCTGACCATCTGACCTCCTCCAATGGGTTTTGAGGAGAGAGGACGCGATGAGTCCCCTGTAGCTCAGTTGGTAGAGCATGGCGCTTGCAACGCCAGGGTTGTGGGTTCGTTTCCCACGGGGGGCCAGTATGAAAATGTATGCACTCACTAAGTCGCTCTGGATAAGAGCGTCTGCTAAATGACTAAAATGTAAAATGAGTCAAGGAAAAAGCAATTGAGACTGACCCACTCCCAAGCTAATGCATACTATCTTTTGGCCACAGGATGGTGGTACAAGACTGTCAATGATTATCTCCAGTAACGTCTGAACCATCTTATTTTGTCTGACCTGGGTGTTGCAAAATTCCGCTAACTTTTCCCAAAATTCCAAGGTTTTCCAGAAATCCTGGTTGGAAGATTGCGGATTTTCTTCTTACTCTCTCCTGATTCCTGTAATTGTCAAACCTGGATTTCTGGAAAACCTTGTAATTTTGGGGGGGGGGGGGTTAAAGCAATTTTGCAACCCTAGTCTGAGCGCTTTCTCACGTTTAACCAATCGGGGCATTAGGACCGCTCGGTATCCTGTAGCTTTGTGTCGTAGTATTGAGAAGTGAACCAGATGACGCTAGGCCGGCTAGTTTATGATAGCCTTTCCGTTTGGTATTGGTGAGAGAGGAGGCATTCGTGTCAGCACAGATTAGAACATATTTAGTGTCAGGGTGTAGCCAAATCCAGCCAGCTAGCTAACCTCGCTAGCCGCAGACAGACATACAAGCAACACTGTGAACGAGGCCCTTGGGAATTACGAACCGCTAGCAAGTCTGATAATTGAGTTTTTGCAAGAGGACACCAACGTTGCCTAGCTCGCTGGCTTGCAAAGCAGCACTACAAGTAGCATTGCTAGCTAGGTCAACAGACCACGGCGTTATTAAAGATGAATGGCATATGTATGAAGAACGAGGGTATAGAGGGGACAGAGAGGTTTGCTAGCCCGGGGAAGGGCAGGGGACTGCGGGCTGTGAAGCACTTCCCTGTCGGAGACCTCGTATTTGTCTGTCCTGCCTATTCCTACGTGCTGACGGTGAATGAGAGAGGAGCGCACTGTGAATACTGCTTCACCAGGTATGGACCTGTCTGTACAACTGTCAGAACATGATGGCTTTGGGTTGTAGAATAGAAATGAGATCTAAGAGTTATATTTGTGGTTCTATCCAGCTACCTGGCCAACCTCATCTTGCATGAAAATGATATTTATCTCTCTGTGTGTCACTTGACGTAGGGCTAGTTGTCGATATTTCTAAGGTGTTCTCAAACCACCATAACATTGTAGCGATCGTTTTACATCCTTGGAAGGCATTGTGACTAGAAATGGACGTCACACTCACCCCTCACCATGTGGGTTCAGCATGGCTTTCAACAGCTAACACACAAACACACAGTTGTTTCATCAGATCAGGCCCATTCAGTATCTGGCTCAGCTTGTTGTTCAATCATGAATGAACGAAGTTACTTTGACACACACACACACACATTGAATCAACTTGAGGTGCTGTTCTAGTGACTACTAGGGAGATTCCCCTGATCTAGGATCAGTTTTCCCTTTTTAGATCATAATGCACAAGATTAAATGGACAGGGTTAACCTGTTCATAGATCAGCACTCATAGTCTGAGACGTTTTATGAATAAAGGTCCAGTTCATTGACGTCAGTGCAGATGGAGAGGAGACTACTAGAGAACAGCTAGGAGTGGAGAGGCGACTACTAGAGAACAGCTAGAAGTAGAGAGGAGACTTCTAGAGAACAGCTAGGAGTGGAGAGGAGACTACTAGAGAACAGCTAGGGGTGGAGGGGAGACTAGAGAACAGCTAGGAGTGGAGAGGAGACTACTAGAGAACAGCTAGGGGTGGAGGGGAGACTAGAGAACAGCTAGGAGTGGAGAGGAGACTACTAGAGAACAGCTAGGAGTGGAGAGGAGACTACTAGAGAACAGCTAGGAGTGGAGAGGAGACCACTAGAGAACATCTAGGAGTGGAGAGGAGCCTACTAGAGAACAGCTAGGAGTGGAGAGGAGCCTACTAGAGAACAGCTAGGAGTGGAGAGGAGACTACTAGAGAACAGCTAGGAGTGGAGAGGAGACTACTAGAGAACAGCTAGGAGTGGAGAGGAGACCACTAGAGAACAGCTAGGAGTGGAGAGGAGACTTCTAGAGAACAGTTAGGAGTGGAGAGGAGACTTCTAGAGAACAGCTAGAAGTAGAGAGGAGACTTCTAGAGAACAGCTAGGAGTGGAGGGGAGACTACTAGAGAACAGCTAGGAGTGGAGAGGAGACTACTAGAGAACAGCTAGGAGTGGAGAGGAGACTTCTAGAGAACAGTTAGGAGTGGAGAGGAGACTTCTAGAGAACAGCTAGAAGTAGAGAGGAGACTTCTAGAGAACAGCTAGGAGTGGAGGGGAGACTACTAGAGAACAGCTAGGAGTGGAGAGGAGACTACTAGAGAACAGCTAGGAGTAGAGAGGAGACTTCTAGAGAACAGCTAGGAGTGGAGAGGAGACTTCTAGAGAACAGCTAGGAGTGGAGAAGAGACTACTAGAGAACAGCTAGGAGTAGAGAGGAGACTTCTAGAGAACAGCTAGAAGTAGAGGATACTTCTAGAGAACAGCTAGGAGTGGAGAGGAGACTACTAGAGAACAGCTAGGAGTGGAGAGGAGACTACTAGAGAACAGCTAGGAGTGGAGAGGAGACTTCTAGAGAACAGCTAGGAGTGGAGAGGAGACTACTAGAGAACAGCTAGGAGTGGAGAGGAGACTACTAGAGAACAGCTAGGGGTGGAGAGGAGACTACTAGAGAACAGCTAGGGGTGGAGGGGAGACTAGAGAACAGCTAGGAGTGGAGAGGAGACTACTAGAGAACAGCTAGGAGTGGAGAGGAGACTACCAGAGAACAGCTAGGAGTGGAGAGGAGACTACTAGAGAACAGCTAGGAGTGGAGAGGAGACTATTAGAGAACAGCTAGGGGTGGAGGGGAGACTAGAGAACAGCTAGGAGTGGAGAGGAGACTACTAGAGAACAACTAGGGGGTGGAGAGGAGACTACTAGAGAACAGCTAGGAGTGGAGAGGAGACTACTAGAGAACAGCTAGGAGTAGAGAGGAGACTACTAGAGAACAGCTAGGAGTGGAGAGGAGACTACTAGAGAACAGCTAGGAGTGGAGAGGAGACTACTAGAGAACAGCTAGAAGTAGAGAGGAGACTTCTAGAGAACAGCTAGGAGTGGAGAGGAGACTTCTAGAGAACAGCTAGAAGTAGAGAGGAGACTTCTAGAGAACAGCTAGGAGTGGAGAGGAGACTACTAGAGAACAGCTAGGAGTGGAGAGGAGACTACTAGAGAACAGCTAGGAGTGGAGAGGAGACTACTAGAGAACAGCTAGGAGTGGAGAGGAGACTTCTAGAGAACAGCTAGGAGTGGAGAGGAGACTTCTAGAGAACAGCTAGAAGTAGAGAGGAGACTACTAGAGAACAGCTAGGAGTGGAGAGGAGACTACTAGAGAACAGCTAGGAGTGGAGAGGAGACTACTAGAGAACAGCTAGGGGTGGAGAGGAGACTTCTAGAGAACAGCTAGAAGTAAATAATAAATATAAATAATTGGTCATTTAGCAGACGCTCTTATCCAGAGCGACTTACAAGAGCAATTAGGGTTAAGTGCCTTGCTCAAGGGCACATCGACAGATTTTTCACCTAGTCGGCTCGGGGATTAGAACCAGCGACCTTTCGGTTACTGGCACAACGCTCTTAACCACTAAGCTACCTGCCGCCCTAGAGAGGATACTTAGAGAGTAGAGTAGAGAGGATACTTCTAGAGAACAGCTAGGAGTGGAGAGGAGACTACTAGAGAACAGCTAGGAGTGGAGAGGAGACTACTAGAGAACAGCTAGGAGTGGAGAGGAGACTTCTAGAGAACAGCTAGGAGTGGAGAGGAGACTACTAGAGAACAGCTAGGAGTGGAGAGGAGACTACTAGAGAACAGCTAGGGGTGGAGAGGAGACTACTAGAGAACAGCTAGGGGTGGAGGGGAGACTAGAGAACAGCTAGGAGTGGAGAGGAGACTACTAGAGAACAGCTAGGAGTGGAGAGGAGACTACCAGAGAACAGCTAGGAGTGGAGAGGAGACTACTAGAGAACAGCTAGGAGTGGAGAGGAGCCTACTAGAGAACAGCTAGGAGTGGAGGGGAGACTAGAGAACAGCTAGGAGTGGAGAGGAGACTACTAGAGAACAGCTAGGGGTGGAGAGGAGACTACTAGAGAACAGCTAGGAGTGGAGAGGAGACTTCTAGAGAACAGCTAGGAGTGGAGAGGAGACTACTAGAGAACAGCTAGGAGTGGAGGGGAGACTACTAGAGAACAGCTAGGAGTGGAGAGGAGACTACTAGAGAACAGCTAGGAGTGGAGAGGAGACTGTGGTCCTCTGTAGCTCAGCTGGTAGAGCATGGCGCTTGTAACGCCAGGGTAGTGGGTTCGATCCCCGGGACCACCCCATACGTAAAAATGTATGCACACATGACTGTAAGTCGCTTTGGATAAAAGCGTCTGCTAAATGGCATATTAAAGATCAGCTAGGAGTGGAGAGGAGACACTAAACTGCTGCTTTGTAGGGACACGCACTCTATTCAATTTAAGGGCTTTATTGGCATGGGAAACATATGTTAACATTGCCAAAGCAAGTGAAGTAGATAGTAAACAAAAGTGAAATAAACAATAAATATTAACAGTAAACATTACACTCAGAAGTTCCAAAAGAATAAAGACATTTCAAATGTCATATTATGTATATATACAGTGTTGTAACGATGTGCAAATAGTTAAAGTACAAATGGGAAAATAAATAAACATAAATATGGGTTGTATTTATAGTGGTGTTTGTTCTTCACTGGTTGCCATTTTCTTGTGGCAACAGGTCACACGTCTTGCTGCTGTGGTTGCACACTGTGGTATTTCACCCAATAGATATGGGAGTTTATCAAAATTGGGTTTGTTCTCTCTCTCTCACACACACACACCTCTCTCAGCACCTATTGCAGCAGTTGTGAGTTTCATTACAGGAGAGATAAGTGCTGACAAAAACAGTCGCAGTCTCTATAATACTAACTGTTGGTAAAATGTAAAATAGGTCAGCTACACACGCAGACAGATGACGGCTACAGGCTGAGACAGAGAGTGGAGCTGAAACCACTTTAGGTTGTTGAGACACAACGGTATCTATCTGGTTTGGTTCTGGAATCATTCCTGATTCTCTAGGAGAGGAGAGGCCTTTTATATTCACATACACACACACACACCACAGACATACACACACACACACCACAGACCTACACACACACACCACAGACCTACACACACACACCACAGACCTACACACACACACCACAGACCTACACACACACACACCACAGCCCTACACACACACACACACACACAACAGACCTACACACACACACAACAGACCTACACACACACACAACAGACCTACACACACACACACACCACAGACCTACACACACACACCACAGCCCTACACACACACACACACAACAGTCTCACTTGTTTCTGGAGACATGCCCAGATTTATATATACAGTACCAGTCAAACATTTGGACACACCCACTCATTCAAGGGTTTTTCTTTATTTTTACTATTTTCTACATTGTAGAATAATAGTGAAGACATCAAAACTATGAAATAACACATATGGAATCATGTAGTAACCAAAAAAGTGTTAAACAAATCAAAATATATTTTATATTTGAGATTAATCAAATAGCCACCCTTTGCCTTGATGACAGCTTTGCACACTCTTGGCATTCTCTCAACCAGCTTGAACTGGAATGCTTTTCCAACAGTCTTACATTTACATTTTAGTCATTTAGCAGACGCTCTTATCCAGAGCAACTTACAGTTAGTCTTGAAGGAGTTCGCACATATGCTGAGCACTTGTTGGCTGCTTTTCCTTCACTCTGCCTTCCGACTCAGAGTGGAAGCCAGGTCATCTGATGCAGCACTCCATCACTCTCCTTCTTGGTAAAATAGCACTTACACAGTTAAGTGTCCCTTGAATTCTAAATAAATCACAGACCGTGTCACCTGCAAAGTACCCCCACATCATAACACCACCTCCTCCATGTTTTACGGTGGGAACTACACATGCGGAGATCATCCGTTCACCCACACCGCGTCTCACAAAGACACGGTGGTTGGAACCAAAAATCTCACATTTGGACTCCAGACCAAAGGACACATTTCCACCGGTCTAATGTCCATTGCTCGTGTTTCTTGGCCCAAGCAGGTCTCTTCTTCTTATTGGTGTCCTTTAGTAGTGGTTTCTTTGCAGCAATTCGACCATGAAGGCCTGATTCACACAGTCCCCTCTGAACAGTTGATGTTGAGATGTGTCTGTTACTTGAACACTGAAGCATTCATTTGGGCTGCAATTTCAGAGGCTGGTAACTAATGAACTTATCCTCTGCAGCAGAGGTAACTCTGGGTCTTCCATTCCTGTGGCGGTCCTCATGAGAGCCAGTTTCATCATAGCGCTTGATGGTTTTTACGACTGCACTTGGAGAAACTTTCAAATTTCTTGAAATTTCATCTCTTCATCCTTCATCTCTTAAAGTAATGATGGACTGTCGTTTCTCTTTGCTTATTTGAGCTGTTCTTGCCATAATATGGACTTGGTCTTTTACCAAATAGGACTATCTTCTGTATACCCCCCCCTACCTTGTCACAACTGATTGGCTCAAACGCATTAAGAAGGAAAGAAATTCCACAAATTAACTTTTAAGAAGGCACACCTGTTAATTGAAATGCATTCCAGGTGACTACCTCATGAAGGAGGTTGAGAGAATACCAAGAGTGTGCAAAGCTGTCATCGAGGCAAAGGGTGGCTACTTGAAGAATCTCAAATATAACATTTATTTTGATTTAACACTTTTTTTGGTTACTACATGATTCCATATGTGTTATTTCATAGTTTTGATGTCTTCACTATTATTCTACTATGTAAAAATAAAGAAAAACCCTTGAATGAGTAGGTGTGTCCAAATGTTTGACTGGTAGTGTCTGTATAGGATAGTGACCTTTCTCTGCACCATTTGCCCTTAAGAGAGATGGGCGAGAACAACCCACACTAGAACGTTGTGTGTGTGTGTGTTTGAGAGAGAGAGAGAATAGTGGTGTAGGGGAATGTGTTTCCTGCCCTTTCTATTGCTGATGTCACCCCCCCCCCCCCTCCCCCCCTCCCCCCTTTCTATCTCTCTCTGCAGGAGGGAAGGACTCTCCAAATGTGGCAAATGTAAACAAGCTTACTACTGCGAGATCGACTGCCAGGTATAGTGTATATGTATCCACCACTGTACTTTAGGGGTTGAGAAAACAGTCCCAGTCATAAATCTACTCCCCGGGGAAAGTGTGCGCCCCTTAGGCGTGTTAGTGTGTGTTTCAGAGACACTGAGCCCTAGCCACTAGGGAAAGGTCATCGTGAACCCACACCACCAGTGGAACGCCACTACAGAGCTAAATTCAACAACCCTCTGAAACATGCCCAGAGCTGTGTTCAACAACTCTGGGCCTCCCTCTGAAACATCATGGCCTAGAGTTGAGCTGTGTTCAACAACTTGTAGTTCACGAGGGGCTGTTCCTAGCCAATACAATTGCAGTGGTTCCAACAGCTCAGTGGGTTAAACCAGATGTTCTCAATCCTGGTCCCTGGGACTCCAAGGGGTGCACATATTTGTTTTTTTCCCTAACACTACCCACCTGATTCCACTAATCAACTCATCAGCAAACCTTTAGTGGAATCAGCTGAGAGGTGCTGCTACAGTGTAGGGCAAAAAAATAATAATAATAGTGAACCTTTTTTGGTCCCCGGGACCAGGATTAAGAAACACTGGGTTAGGACACTGTACTTCTGGCAAAACCAGAGTTGTGGGTTCAGTTCCCCTGCATAGGCCACATATAATAAATAATATAATATAATCATGTATTGTATAATGTAATGAATGCACGCATGACCGACCTAAGTCATTAGGATTAAAGCTTCTGTTAACTGGCGCATATTAACATATACAGTGAGGGGGAAAAAAGTATTTTGTACGTTTGCCCACTGACAAAGAAATGATCAGTCTATAATTTTAATGGTAGGTTTATTTGAACAGTGAGAGACAGAATAACAATAAAAAAATCCAGAAAGACGCATGTCAAAAATGTTATAAATTGATTTGCATTTTAATGAGGGAAATAAGTATTCTGACCCCCTCTCAATCAGAAAGATTTCTGGCTCCCAGGTGTCTTTTTATACAGGTAACGAGCTGAGATTAGGAGCACACTCTTAAAGGGAGTGCTCCTAATCTCAGCTTGTTACCTGTATAAAAGACACCTGTCCACAGAAGCAATCAATCAATCAGATTCCAAACTCTCCACCATGGCCAAGACCAAAGAGCTCTCCAAGGATGTCAGGGACAAGATTGTAGACCTACACAAGGCTGGAATGGGCTACAAGACCACCCTCAAGGTCCCCCTGCTCAAGAAAGCACATATACAGGCCCGTCTGAAGTGTTGTGGTCAGATGAGACCAAAATCAAGCTCTTTGGCATCAACTCAACTCGCCGTGTTTGGAGGAGGAGGAATGCTGCCTATGACCCCAAGAACACCATCCCCACCGTCAAACATGGAGGTGGAAACATTATGCTTTGGGGGTGTTTTTCTGCTAAGGGGACAGGACAACTTCACCGCATCAAAGGGACGATGGACGGGGCCATGTACCGTAAAATCTTGGGTGAGAACCTCCTTCCCTCAGCCAGGGCATTGAAAATGGGTCGTGGATGGGTATTCCAGCATGACAATGACCCAAAACACACGGCCAAGGCAACAAAGGAGTGGCTCAAGAAGAAGCACATTAAGGTCCAGGAGTGGCCTAGCCAGTCTCCAGACCTTAATCCCATAGAAAATCTGTGGAGGGAGCTGAAGGTTCGAGTTGCCAAACGTCAGCCTCGAAACCTTAATGACTTGGAGAAGATCTGCAAAGAGGAGTGGGACAAAATCCCTCCTGAGATGTGTGCAAACCTGGTGGCCAACTACAAGAAACGTCTGACCTCTGTGATTGCCAACAAGGGTTTTGCCACCAAGTACTAAGTCATGTTTTGCAGAGGGGTCAAATACTTATTTCCCTCATTAAAATGCAAATCAATTTATAACATTTTTGACATGCGTTTTTCTGAATTTTGTTGTTGTTATTCTGTCTCTCACTGTTCAAATAAACCTACCATTAAAATTATAGGCTGATCATGTCTTTGTCAGTGGGCAAACTTACAAAAATCAGCAGGGGATCAAATACTTTTTTTTCCCTCACTGTACTAAATGGCCTGTATATGGCAACATCTGTTCTGTAGTGTCGCTCTGGATAGAAGCTTCTGCTAAATTACCATTATTATTAGAACAGCATTTAGGAACGTGTGAATCAGATGGGAAATGGTCTCTAAGTTCTCGTGGTTGCCATGACAATACATAATGCCTCTGGCTCTCTATCAGAGCACGGTTTAGAGTAGTGTTGTGTGTTTGTGAGAGAGAGAGATGTCTTGTCTGTGGACTCACTGTGTTCTGTGTCCATGAGTAAAGCCTATTCCTAAAATATTATTCTGTCTCTTTACACTCACACAACAGAAGGGGGACTGGCCCATGCACAAGTTGGAGTGTACAGCCATGTGTTCCTATGGGGAGAACTGGTGTCCATCCGAGACCGTCAGATTGGTGGCCAGGATCATCATGAAACAGGTCAGTACGTGTGCATTCGGAAAGTATTCAGACCCCTTGACTTTTTCCACATTTTTGTTATGTTACTGCCTTATTCTAAAATTTATTAAATTATTTGTTTTCCTCATCAATCTACACAGAATACCCCATAATGACAATGTGAAAACCAGGTTTTTAGACATTCTTTCAAATGTAATAAAATAAAATAAAAAAACAGAATACCTGAGACCCGATCCAGGACCCGAATACCTGAGACCCGATCCAGGACCCGAATACCTGAGACCCGATCCAGGACCCGAATACCTGAGACCCGATCCAGGACCCGAATACCTGAGACCCGATCCAGGACCCGAACAGGCCTCCCGAGTGGCACAGTGGTCTAAGGCACTGCATCGCAGTGCTAGCTGTGCCACTAGAGATCCTGGTTCGTATCCAGGCTCTGTCGTTGCCGGCCGCGACCGGGAGACCCATGGGGCGGCGCACAATTGGCCCAGCGTCGTCCAGGGTAGGGGAGGGAATGGCCGGCAGGGATGTAGCTCAGTTGGTAGAGCATGGCGTTTGCAACGCCAGGGTTGTGGGTTCGATTCCCACGGGGGGCCAGTATGAAAAATAATGTATGCACTCACTAACTGTAAGTCGCTCTGGATAAGAGCGTCTGCTAAATGACTTAAATGTAAATGTCTTGATCCAGAATTCTAAATAATGTCACAGGTCTGAGTCGGAACTGATATGATTGTCCTCGGGTGTGTGTAATTTTAACTGACTTGTCCAGAAAGGCCCGTACAGATCCGAACGCAAATGCCGCAGTACAGAGAGAAAATGTTATAATTTATGCTGCTGCGCTTGCTGTTAATGAGCGTGGCGAGTGTAGCGTGTAGCGTGTTCTTGGTCAATCCTCAGGCAGTAGGATACGGTCATAGAGCCTCTGTGTGGAAAAAGTTAGGAAATATCTAATCAATGGAAGATGGAATTAAAATGATTAAAGTTTAAAGCAAAGGTTAGGCTACAACGACCAAGAGCCAACAGGTAAGCTGCTACTTTATATTCTGAATGGAGTAGTTGTTATTTGTAACTGTAGGACGAGAAAGCGCATGCGCTGCAGCCTCAATTAGCCTAGCTAGCTAGCTTAACTAGCTTCTCCCGGTTTGCCTGCTAGAACGGCACCTCTCTCCCCCTCCCTCCTCTCTCGTTTTATCAGCTCCGGTTCATAAAGCAGCTTAAAAATGGACTTTTCTGCTGCTTCCCTCGTTTGGATCGGACCGGGTCTGGATCCGACCAGGTTTATACGGAACGGGTCTAGTTGTCCTCTGGTCCGTTCGGAACAGGTCTCCTATATTTTAAACATTAATTGATGCATATCTGGTCACGGGTGGGATAGCCCCAGGTCCATTTCGTAACGGGTCAAACTTTTTAGACCCATGAAGACCTCTAGCGTGTGCGCTTGCACGAAAAACATTTATGGGTCTAATCAGAGAATTGCATATAAAATCCCTATCAATTTAGTATGATCTCTGTGGACCTAGTAATGATTGGTCATATAACTTTTATCATGCATTACCTTTTTAATGATTGGTCATGTAACTTTTATCATGCATTACCTTTTTAATGTGGCATAAATTAAAAATGCCACATTAAAAAGGTGGCATAAATTGACCTGTGGCATAAACACAACCAGTCATGATGTTTTCATCCGATTGTCAAACAATCACTTTAAAAAGGCGCTCCTGTTGGCTACCTGCAGGCGTCTGTCCACTCACAAAATCATTCCAGCATCCAAACAGTGCACTGTGCACCCACAATTTGAGGATGCAAAGAGACATCTTGTTACTTAAAACCTAAAGGTGTTTGTCATTAGGTCCACAACACTTGTAGTCTGAATTGATGCGTCCACTGCTGTACACGCTCGTCTCAGTCTCGGACACTTATCTCCGCCTTGGGAAACACGTTGTTCTCCTCTAACCGCAGTTTGGAGTCTATACCGCCCCGTTTTAAAGTCAATTCGCTCATTTTCGCGCAGCTGACATGCCGTAAACTAAGTATTAAATTGAATTAATAAATAATTAATTAAATTAGTAATTAAATAACGATGTAAGTGCCTGTAGTTGTTTGATTTATTGTGACAGGCTCACGTTTTACCGCAATTCTTTTTTTTGCCAGGATGCCGTACCGGACCATACCGGCTTACTTTCACTCGGGCTATTTCCCCTAAATGTTGCTGCTTTTGTCTTTGTGTGTTTTTCCAGAAAGTCACAACGGAACGGTCACAGTCAGAGAGGCTGTTACTCCTCAGCGAGTTTGAAGCCCGTAAGTACACAGATTTAGATGCATAGTAGCCTACATACCTGCTTTATAGTGCACCAGGGTTGGGCTCAATTCCAGTCAATTCAGGAAGTACACTGAAATTCACATTTTCTTCAATGCTTTTCAATTAGGAAAATGTGGAATTGGAATTTGGTTTACTTCCTGAATTGAATGGAATTGAAATAACTACTGATTTTAATGGTTCAATAAGACATCTGAACTTAGTTATGTGTTTTTGTTTTTTGTTGAGTCAATTAGACCATGTCAAGCTTACCTTTAAATTTTTTTTATTTTACCTCATTGGTTCTGCTTTGTAGTATACCCCCTTGTTTCTAACCCGGCCTGGAACCCAGTAGCCTCAGCAGCCACCCTGCATCCCACTGCTGCTGAGGCTACTGGTCCTGGGGTCCAAACAGAAAACAACATAATAATAAACATGAATATACAGCACCACATTTACATTACAATTCAGCCATTCAGCAGAAGGTCACATCCAGAGCAATCCGTAGCTGGTGCATTCATCTTAAGATAGCCAGGCGAGACAACCACATATCACAGTCAAATCCCAACCACGTATCACATACATAATACAATACAATACAAAATGTCTTCTCTCCTCTCTCCTCTCCCCCTTTCCCCCTCTCCTCTCCCCCTTTCCCCCTCTCCTCCCCTCCTCCCCCTCCTCCACTCCTCTCCCCCTCCTTCTCTCCCCCTCTCTCCTCTCCCCCTCTTTCTCTCCTCTCCCCCTACCTCCTCTCCTCTCCCCTCCCCTTCTCTCCCCTCTCTCCTCTCCCCCTCTCTCCCTCTTTCTCTCCTCTCCTTCTTTCTCTCCTTCTCTCTCTCCTCTCTCCTCTCCCCCTCCTTCTCTCTTCTCTCCTCTCCCCCTCCTTCTCTCCCCTCCTTCCTCTCCTCTCCCCCTCCTTCTCTCTCCTCTCCCCCTCCTTCTCTCCCCCTCCTTCTCTCCTCCTCCTTCTCTCCCCCTCTCTCCTCTTCCCCCCTCCTTCTCTCCCCCTCCTTCTCTCCCCCTCTCTCCTCTCCCCCTCCTTCTCTCCCCCTCTCTCCTCTCCCCCTCTCTCCTCTCCCCCTCTCCTTCTCTCCTCTCTCCTTTCCTCTCCTCTCCTTCTCTCCCCCTCTCTCCTCTCGTTATCAGACCTGGATAAGTTGAACAGTGAGAAGAATGAGATGAATCAGACAGACATAGCAGCACTGCATCATTTCTACTCTAGACACATAGACTTCCCTGATGACCAAACCCTCACTGTGCTCTTTGGACAGGTAAGGATAAGATCTAGTTTTATGTTTCAGCAGGTCTGCATCATTTCTACTGTATTCACCAGTGGCCTCACCATGCAATGTCAGCGTTTGACTTCCTGGTTGCTCTGGGTTGGCCCTCAGCTGTTGACAGCCAATCACATGCAGCTGCTGCCCCTTCCTAGGATTCCTTCCTCGCCCTTTTAAGGACTTTGTCACACTACACAGAACCCCTCTCTTTCTCTCTCTCTCTCTCTCTCCAACTCTCTTTCTCTGGACAGATTTCTATCTTCTCCCTCTCCCATTTTTCAAATGCATGTTTCCTGCTCCCTTCTACAACTCTCTCTGTCACCCCCCCCCCCTCTCCCCCCTCTCTGTCACCCCTCCCTGTCCCCCTGCTCTCTGTCACTCCCCCTCCCCCCTCTTTGTCACTCCCCGTCACTCTCCCTCCCCCTCTGTCTCCCCCCTGTCTGTCGCTCTCCCTCCCCCCTCTGTCTCCCCCCTCTCTGTCGCTCTCCCTCCCCCCTCTGCCACCCCCCCTCCCCCCTCTCTGTCGCTCTCCCTCCCCCCTCTGTCACCCCCCCTCTCTGTCGCTCTCCCTCCCCCCTCTGTCACCCCCCCCCTCTCTGTCGCTCTCCCCTCCCCCCTCTGCCACCCCCCCTCCCCCCCTCTCTGTCGCTCTCCCCTCCCCCTCTGTCACCCCCCCCCTCTCTGTCGCTCTCCTCCCTCCCCCCTCTGTCTCCCCCCTCTCTGTCGCTCTCCCCTCCCCCCTCTGCCACCCCCCCCTCCCCCCCTCTGTCGCTCTCCCTCCCCCCTCTGTCACTCCCCCCTCCCCCCTCTCTGTCGCTCCCTCCCCTCCCCCCTCTGTCACCCCCTCCCCCCTCCGTCTGCTGTCGCTCCCCTCCCCCCTCTGTCTCCCCCCCTCTCTGTCGCTCTCCCTCCCCCCTCTGTCACCACCCCCCCTCTCGGCCGCTCCTCCCGTCCCCCCTCTGTCTCCCCCCGCTCCGTCGCCCCTCCCTCCCCCCCATCTGTCACCAACCCCCCATCCCCCCTGCTCTGTCGACTC
The DNA here is from genome assembly GCA_902810595.1 of Coregonus sp. 'balchen'. Taxonomy (NCBI): domain Eukaryota; kingdom Metazoa; phylum Chordata; class Actinopteri; order Salmoniformes; family Salmonidae; genus Coregonus; species Coregonus sp. 'balchen'. Next base: position 3,728,519 of record LR778277.1, on the reverse strand, counting down.
CCCTCCCCCCTCCTCCCTCCCCCCCTCTCTCGTCCGCTCCGCCCTCCCGCCCCTCTGTCCACCCCCCCCTCTGGCGCTCTCTCCCTCACCCCTCTGTCGCCCTCCCCCCTCTTGTCGCTCTCCCTTCGCTCCCTCCCCCTCTGCCACCACCCACCTCCCCCTCCTGTCGCTCTCCTCCCCCCCTCTGTCCCTCTCCCCCCCTCGCTGTCGCTCTCCCTCCCCCCTCTGCCACCCCCCCCCCCCCCCTCCCCCCTCTCTGTCGCTCTCCCATCCCCCCTCTGTCCACCCCCCTCCCCCCTCTCGTCGCTCTCCCTCCCCCCCCCTCGTTCCTCCCCCTCGCGTCGCGCTCCCCTCCACCCCTCTCTGTCCCTCCCCCCCCTCCCCCCCTCTCCCTCCCCCCCCTCTGTCTCCCCCCCCTCTCCCCCTCCCCGTCGCTCTCCCTCCCCCCCTCTGTCCCTCCCCCCCCTCCCCCCCTCCCCCCTCTGTCCCTCCCCCCTCCCCCCTCTGTCTCCCCCCCCTCTCTGTCGCTCTCCCCCCCCCCTTCCCCGTCCCCCCCTGTCTCCCCCTCTCTGTCGCTCTCCCCCTCTCTCCCCCCTCTCTGTCGCTCTCCCTCCCCCCTCTGCCCCCCCCCTCTCTGTCGCTCTCCCCCTCCTCCCCCCTCTCTGTCCCTCTCCCCCCCTCTGTCCTCTCCCCCCCCCTCTGTCCCCCCCCCCTCTCGTCCCTCCCTCCCCCCTCTCTCCCCCCCTGTCTCCCCCCTCTCTGTCGCTCTCCCTCCCCCCTCTGTCCCCCTCCCCCCTCTCTGTCGCTCTCCCTCCCCCCTCTGTCTCCCCCCTCTCTCTCGTCCTCTCCCCTCCCCCCTCTGTCACCCCCCCCCCCTCTGTCGCTCTCCCCTCCCCCCCCTCCCCCCTCTCTGTCCTCCCCCCCCCTCTGTCCCCCCCCTCTCTGTCGCTCTCCCCCCCCCCCCTGTCACCCCCCCCCCCCCTCTCTGTCCTCTCCCTCCCCCCTCTGTCCCCCCCTCCCTCCTCCCTCCCCTGTCACCCCCCCCCCCCTCTCTGTCGCTCTCCCTCCCCCCTCTGTCCCCTCCCCCCTCTCTGTCGCCCCTCCCCCTCTCCCCCTCCTGTCACCCCCCCCCCCCTCCCCCCTCTGGTCGCTCTCCTCCCCCCCCCCCCCCTCCTCCTGTCGCGCCTCCCTCCCCCCTCTGTCCCCTCCCCCCCTCTGTCGCTCTCCCTCCCTCCCTCCCTCCTCACCCCCCCTCCCCCCCCCTCTCTGTCGCTCTCCCTCCCCCCTCTGTCCCTCCCCCTCCCCCTCTCTGTCGCTCTCCCCTCCCCCCTCTGCTCACCCCCCTCCCTCTCTCGTCTCCCTCCCCCCTCTGTCACCCCCCCCTCTCTGTCGTCTCTCCCCTCCCCTCTGTCTCCCCCCCTCTCTTCGCTCTCCCTCCCCCTCTGTCACCCCCTCCCCCTCTCTGGTCCCCCCTCCCTCCCCCCCTCTGCACAACCCTGAGGCGCATCTCCTATCGCTCTCCTTTCTCTCTTGGTCCGCCCTGGGGTCTACCTAGCTCGTTGTTCATTCCTATCGCAGCCTGGGGTCCTAACCTCATCGCTTTTAGTTTCATCCCTTAGTCAGGACCACCCTGAGGGTCTACCTACCCGTTAGTTTCTTCATTGTCGGACAGCCTTCTACCATAGCCGTTAGTCATCTTTCCCCCTCGGGTTCTACCCTACTTTTCGGTTTCCCTTCCCCTTGTCAGACAGACCTGAGGGATCTAACCTATAGCGTTTAGTTTCATTCCATTAGTCAGGACAGACCTGAGGGATCTAACCTATAGCGTTTAGTTTCATTCCATTAGTCAGGACAGACCACTTTAACATGCCTTGTATTTGGCATTACACTGGTGCTCGCTCGCTCGCTCTCAATTCAATTTAATAAATGCTTTATTGGCATGAATGGGTTGTTGCCACTGTTGCCAAAGCATTGTATATAAAGGATTACATAGATGAACAATATGTTTAAGCAACAATCATTTTCTCTGTTGCTCTCCCCCCCCCCCCCCCCCCCGTTGCTCTCCCCCCCCCCCCCCCCCCCCCCCCCTGTTGCTCTCCCCCCCCGCCCCCCCCCCTGTTGCTCTCCCTCCCCCCCCCCCCCCCGTTGCTCTCCCCCCCCGCCCCCCCCTGTTGCTCTCCCCCCCCCCCCCCCCCTGTTGCTCTCCCCCCCCCCCCCCCCCCCGTTGCTCTCCCCCCCCCCCCCCCCCCCTGTTGCTCTCCCCCCCCCCCCCCCCCCCCCCCCCTGTAGGTAAACTGTAATGGCTTCACCATAGAGGATGAGGAACTGTCTCACCTGGGCTCTGCTGTGTTCCCTGAGTAAGTCTACAGTGTCATCTCTGTCTGACCCCATTCACACCACTGCAATGGCAGTACAGGGACAGTACACACATTATAAATCATTGAGGATGGATGACACAAAGTTATCACCAAAGGTATTATCTAACTCTCTCTCTCTCTCTCTCTCTCTCTCTCTCTCTCTCTCTCTCTCTCTCTCTCTCTCTCTCTCTCCTCTCTTCTCTCTCTCTCTCTCCCTCTCTCTCTCTCCTCTCTCTCTCGTCTTCTCCCCCCTCTCCCTCCCTCCAGTGTAGCGTTGATGAACCATAGTTGTAGTCCTAACGTCATCGTCACCTACAGGGGGACAGTAGCAGAGGTACGAGCCGTGCAGGACATCCAGCCTGGAGACGAGGTGAGACCTGGACTGAACACACACATACTGTACACACATACCCAGGCCTCTAACCCTGGCCTCTAACCCTGGCCTCTAACCCTGTCCTCTAACCCTGGCCTCTAACCCTGTCCTCTAACCCTGGCCTCTAACCCTGGCCTCTGGCCTCTAACCCTGGCCTCTGGCCTCTAACCCTGGCCTCTAACCCTGGCCTCTAACCCTGGCCTCTAACCCTGTCCTCTAACCCTGGCTTCTAACCCTGGCCTCTAACCCTGGCTTCTAACCCTGGCCTCTAACCCTGTCCTCTAACCCTGGACTCTAACCCTGGCCTCTAACCCTGGCCTCTGGCCCTGGTTTCTAACCCTGGTCTCTAACCCTGGCCTCTAACCCTGGCCTCTAACCCTGGTCTCTAACCCTGACCTCTAACCCAGGCCTCTAACCCTGGCCTCTAACCCTGACCTCTAACCCTGGCCTCTGGCCTCTAACCCTGGCCTCTAACCCTGGTCTCTAACCCTGACCTCTAACCCAGGCCTCTAACCCTGGCCTCTAACCCTGACCTCTAACCCTGGCCTCTGGCCTCTAACCCTGGCCTCTAACCCTGTCCTCTAACCCTGGCCTCTAACCCTGGCCTCTGGCCTCTAACCCTGGCCTCTGGCCTCTAACCCTGGCCTCTGGCCTCTAACCCTGGCCTCTAACCCTGTCCTCTAACCCTGGCCTCTAACCCTGGCCTCTGGCCTCTAACCCTGGCCTCTGGCCTCTAACCCTGGCCTCTAACCCTGGCCTCTAACCCTGGCCTCTAACCCTGGCCTCTAACCCTGGTCTCTAACCCTGTCCTCTAACCCTGGCTTCTAACCCTGGCCTCTAACCCTGGCTTCTAACCCTGGACTCTAACCCTGGCCTCTAACCCTGGCCTCTGGCCCTGGTTTCTAACCCTGGTCTCTAACCCTGGCCTCTAACCCTGGCCTCTAACCCTGATCTCTAACCCTGGCCTTTAACCCTGATCTCTAACCCTGGCCTCTAACCCTGGCCTCTAACCCTGGCCTCTAACCCTGACCTCTAACCCTGGCCTCTAACCCTGGCCTCTAACCCTGGCCTCTAACCCTGGCCTCTAACCCTGACCTCTAACCCTGACCTCTAACCCTGACCTCTAACCCTGGCCTCTAACCCTGGCTTCTAACCCTGGCCTCTAACCCTGGCCTCTAACCCTGGCCTCTAACCCTGGCCTCTAGCCCTGACCTATAACCCTGACCTTATGAACTCCTTCCTGTCCCTCTGTGTAGATCTTCAACAGTTACATTGACCTGCTCTACCCGACGGACGACAGGAACGAGAGACTGAGAGATTCTTACTTCTTTACCTGCGTGTGTGATGAGTGTGCCACCCGGTCTAAGGTACAGTACAATAACCTGATAAGGTACAGTGTAATAACCTGATAAGGTACAGTGTAATAACCTGATAAGGTACAGTACAATAACCTGATAAGGTACAGTGTAATAACCTGATAAGGTACAGTGTAATAACCTGATAAGGTACAGTGTAATAACCCGATAAGGTACAGTACAATAACCTGATAAGGTACAGTGTAATAACCTGATAAGGTACAGTACAATAACCTGATAAGGTACAGTACAATAACCTGATAAGGTACAGTACAATAACCTGATAAGTTACAGTACAACAACCTGATAAGGTACAGTACAATAACATGATAAGGTACAGTGTAATAACCTGATAAGGTACAGTACAATAACCTGATAAGGTACAGTACAATAACCTGATAAGGTACAGTGTAATAACCTGATAAGGTACAGTACAATAACCTGATAAGGTACAGTACAATAACCTGATAAGGTACAGTACAATAACCTGATAAGGTACAGTGTAATAACCTGATAAGGTACAGTACAATAACCTGATAAGGTACAGTTTAACCCGGTCTAAGATACAGTACAATAACCTGATAAGGTACAGTTTAACCCGGTTAAGATACAGTTACAATAACACAACCATGATAAGGTACCGGTTAACCCGGTCTAAGATACAGTACAATAACCTGATAAGGTACCGTTTAACCCGGTCTAAGATACAGTACAATAACCTGATAAGGTACAGTTTAACCCGGTCTAAGATACAGTACAATAACCTGATAAGGTACAGTTTAACCCGGTCTAAGATACAGTACAATTACCTGATAAGGTACAGTTTAAACCCGGTCCTAAGATACAGTACAAACTTCTTTAACTTGTAAAATTACCTTAATAACCTACATGATTACACTCTATCTAATAACCAGCATTTACTACATGTCTACTATAACCTCAGATCTACACTACTGATTCTATACTAAAGTCTATACTGATTACTACTATACTGCCATTTAACTAACTATACCACTGGCATCTACTACTACTGACTTACTATAACTATAACGATCTATATACGCACTCTAATACTAAACCCTACTACTGCATCTTACTATACTGCCATCCTAGTAATACTACTACTGCCATCTCTACTACTATGCCATCTCTATACTAAACTACTATAGCCATTTACTACTACTGCATCTTACTATAATACTACTACTGCCACTCTATACTACTACTTACTACTAAACTACTCTATGCCATTACTAACTAAATACTATACTAACTGCCATCTTCTATCTAAACTACATACTACTAAGACCATTGTCTACTACTACAACTATATACTAACTGCCTAATTCATTCTACTACTAACTAATACATTACTTACTGCATCTATACTACTTAAAACTGACTACTACTAGCATCTCTACTACTAACCAAACATACTACTACTACTGCATCTCTACTACTAAAACTCTATACTACTGCCATCTCTACTACTAAACTACTAACTTACTTGCCATCTTACTACTAAACCTACTAGCTTAATCTGCCATCTCTACTACTAAAACTACTATACTACTGCCATTCTACTAAAATATTCTACTAAACTCAACTACTACTGCCATCTCTACTACTAAACTACTACTACTGCATCTCTACTACTAAACTACTACTACTGCCATCTCTACTACTAAACTACTACTACTGCCATCTCTAACTACTAAACTACTACTACTGCCATCTCTACTACTAAACTACTACTACTGCCATCTCTACTACTACTGCCATCTCTACTACTAAACTTACTACTACCTACTACTAGCTCATCTCTACTACTAAACTCATACTACTCTACTACAACTTACTATCTGCCATCTCTACTACTAAACTACTCCTACTGCCATCTCTATCTACTACTACTACTGCATTCTACTACTAACTACTACTGCCATTCTACTAAACCTACTATCACTAACTACACTACTACTCCCTTATACTACCTACTACTGCCATCTCTACTACTAAACTACTACTTACTGCCATCTCTACTACTAACTCCTACTACTGCCTCTCTACTACTAAACTACTACTACTGCCATCTTACTACTACTCATCTCTACTACTACTTACTACTGCCATCTCTACTACTAAAACTACTACTACTGCCATCTCTACTATACTAACACTACTACTACTACTGCCATCTCTACACTACTAAACTACTACTACTGCCATCTCTACTACTAAAACTACTCTACTATCCTACTACGTCTGCCATCTCTACATAAACTACTACTGCCATCTCTACTACTAAACTACTACTCACTCGCCATCTCACTATAATCTACTGCATCTCACTACTAAACCTACTACTGCCTCTACTACTACTAAAACTACTACTACTGCATCTCTACTACTAACTCTACTACGCCATCTCTACTACTAACTCCTACTACTGCCATCTCTACTTACTAACGCCATCTCACTACTAACACTACACACTGCCATCTCTCCTACTACTACATGCCACCCTCTACTACTAAACTACTACTACTGCCATCTCTACTAACTACTAACTGCTCCTCCACTCTGCATCTCTACTACTAACACTACCTGCCATCTACTACTACTACTGCCATCTCACTACTAACTACTCTACTGCCATCCTACTACTCCATCTACTTAAAGCTCTCACTACTATAATGCCTCCTACTACTGCATCTACTACTACTACTCTGCCATCTCTACTACTACTAATGCACTACTTACCTTCTACTACTCACTACTACTACTGCCATCTCTACACTACTACTATACTGCACTCACTACTACTACTACTCATCCCTCTCTACTACTACTATACTACTGCCATATCTATACTACACTGCATCTAAACTACTACTACTGCCATCTCTACTACTAAACTACTACTACTGCCATCTCTACTACTAAACTACTACTACTGCCATCTCTACTACTACTGCCATCTCTACTACTAAACTACTACTACTGCCATCTCTACTACTACTGCCATCTCTACTACTAAACTACTACTACTGCCATCTCTACTACTACTGCCATCTCTACTACTAAACTACTCCTACTGCCATCTCTACTACTAAACTACTACCACTGCCATCTCTACTACTAAACTACTACTAAACATCCCTTTTGCAGGACCCTGTCTTTCAAAGATAATTCGTAAAAATTCAAATAACTTCACAGATCTTCATTGTAAAGGGTCCCTGCTCGTCTGCGTGAACGTGCCTTAGGCATGCTGCAAGGAGGCATGAGGACTGCAGATGTGGCCAGGGCAATAAATTGCAATGTCTGTACTGTGAGACGCCTAAGACAATATTACAGGGAGACAGGGAGACAGGACGGACAGCTGATCGTCCTTGCAGTGGCAGACCACGTGTAACAACACCTGCACCGGATCGGTACATCCGAACATCAAACCTGAGGGACAGGTACAGGATGGCAACAACAACTGCCCGAGTTACACCAGGAATGCACAATCCCTCCATCAGTGCTCAGACTGTCCGCAATAGGCTGAGAGAGGCTGGACTGAGGGCTTGTAGGCCTGTTGTAAGGCAGGTCCTCACCAGACATCACCGGCAACAATGTCGCCTATGGGCACAAGCCAACCGTCGCTGGACCAGACAGGACTGGCAAAAAGTGCTCTTCACTGACGAGTCGCGGTTTTCTCTCACCAGGGGTGATGGTCGGATTTGCGTTTATCGTCGAAGGAATGAGCGTTACACCAAGGCCTGTACTCTGGAGCGGGATCAATTTGGAGGTGGAGGGTCTGTCATGGTCTGGGGCGGTGTGTCACAGCATCATCGGACTGAGCTTGTTGTCATTGCAGGCAATCTCAACGCTGTGCGTTACAGGGAAGATATCCTCCTCCCTCATGTGGTACCCTTCCTGCAGGCTCATCCTGACATGACCCTCCAGCATGACACTGCCACCAGCCATACTGCTCGTTCTGTGCGTGATTTCCTGCAAGACAGGAATGTCAGTGTTCTGCCATGGCCATCGAAGAGGCCGTATCTCAATCCCATTGAGCACGTCTGAGACCTGTTGGATCGGAGGGTGAGGGCTAGGGCCATTCCCCCCAGAAATACCAGGGAACTTGCAGGTGCCTTGGTGGAAGAGTGGGGTAACATCTCACAGCAAGAACTGGCAAATCTGGTGCAGTCCATGAGAAGGAGATGCACTGCAGTACTTAATGCAGCTGGTGGCCACACCAGATACTGACTGTTACTTTTGATTTGACCCCCCCCCCCCTTTGTTCAGGGACACATTATTCAATTTCTGTTAGTCACATGTCTGTGGAACTTGTTCAGTTTATGTCTCAGTTGTTGAATCTCGTTATGTTCATACAAATATTTACACATGTTAAGTTTGCTGAAAATAAACGCAGTTGACAGTGAGAGGACGTTTCTTTTTTTGCTGAGTTTATTACTACTGCTGCTACTACTACTACTACTACTACTACTACTACTACTACTACTACTACCACTACTGCTACTACTACTACAGCTACTACTACTTCTACTACTACTATTACTACTATTACTACTACTACTACTACTACTACTACCTTAAATACTTCAAGCACACACATTTTTGTCAGGAAATGTCCTTTTGTAGTCTCTACTTGTAATAACAATAACTGCAACGCTTTGATTCCCCTCTGCTGTCTATAGCAGCATTTCCCCAACTCGGTCCTGGTGACCCCCGGGTGCACATTTTTGCCCTAGAACTAAACAGCTGATTCAAATAATCAAATGTTTGACGATGAGTTGATTAGTGGAATCAGGTGGAATCACCAATCAACTCATCAAACCTTTGAGAGAAAGAGAGAGAATACCTTTGTGTAGTGCTAGGGCAAAAACCTAAATGTGTACCCTCCCCTCTTACCTCCTCCCATACTAAACAGGGACTAGACAACTCCTAAAACTGGGTGGGTCACACACTGTGAATGCAGCAACGGTGTGGGACGCACTGCAGTAAAGACTGCAGAACTCCGTGTTCTTGGTCTGTTTTGTGTGTTTATAGGTCGGAGTGTGTCCTCATTGTGTCCAAACTAGAATACATTCCCCTCTGGAGCCATTCTAGCCCTGTTTTACCCCAAACCCTGACTTGGATCTTCTCTCCTCTCTCTCTTCTTCCCTCTCTCCTCCCTCCCTCCCTCTCTCCTCCCTCCTTCTCTCCTCCCTCCTTCTCTCTCCCTCCCTCTTTCTAGGATGGAGCTAAGATGGAGCTTCGTAAGTTGAGCTCTCCCCCCGAGCCAGAGGAGGTCAGAGAAATGGTTCGCTACGCCAGGAATGTTATTGAAGAGTTCCGTAGAGCTAAGCACTACAAGAATATCCTTTTCTTTCCCTACTGTACACCTCTTCGTTTCTATACCTTCTCTACTGTAAACCTCTTCGTTTCTATACCTTCTCTGCTCTCTCTACTGTAAACCTCTTCGTTTCTATACCTTCTCTGCTCTCTGTACTGTAAACCTCTTTGTTTCTATACCTTCTCTACTGTAAACCTCTTCGTTTCTATACCTTCTCTACTGTAAAACTCTTCATTTCTATACCTTCTCTACTGTAAACCTCTTCGTTTCTATACCTTCTCTACTGTAAACCTCTTCGTTTCTATACCTTCTCTACTGTAAACCTCTTCGTTTCTATACCTTCTCTACTGTAAACCTCTTCGTTTCTATACCTTCTCTACTGTAAACCTCTTAGTTTCTATACCTTCTCTACTGTAAACCTCTTCGTTTCTATACCTTCTCTACTGTAAACCTCTTCGTTTCTATACCTTCTCTGCTCTCTGTACTGTAAACCTCTTCGTTTCTATACCTTCTCTGCTCTCTTTATTGTAAACCTCTTCGTTTCTATACCTTCTCTACTGTAAACCTCTTCGTTTCTATACTTTCTCTGCTCTCTGTACTGTAAACCTCTTCGTTTCTATATTTTCTCTGCTCTCTCTGTCCATCTCTGTCCCCCCCGTCACTTTCTCTACCTCCTCCTCTCTCTCACACCTTCTATGTCTCCCTCTCTACCCCTCAAATCAAAGTTGACAATATACAGCGGGTGTAAACCGTACAGTGAAATGCTGACTAGCCACTCTTCCTTCAGTGTAAAGTAGAGTAGTAAAGTCATCAATAGACAAGAAGCACAACGATCGGTAAATAAGACAAGGAAATAAAATATAAATAAAAGAACACAAGCAGAAGAGTGTTTTGGCTGGTCCCTCTTTAGTGTCTGGATACAGTGTGGGAGGTTTGATCGACAGTGGGGCGTGTGGTGCGCTGTAGATACGTCACGTATTCTGTTCCTGTGCTGTAGGTGACATGTCGTGGAGTAGGTTCAGTACCACTCAGCAACCTACCATATGACTGGACCTTCAATAGCTTCTCACACCAGAAGGAATCTTCCCTTTTACCCACAAATCACTTCTGCACAGTCAATGTTATGAACGTTAGCCCATAGCCTAATTATCTTATACCTGGACTGTGTGCTCATTGGACACATTGGTTTAGGGAATGCCCTTTGAAATAAACATGGAATGCCTAGGGGGTAGGGACTCTTGGGAGAAGAGCCTAGGGGGTAGGGACTCTTGGGAGAAGAGCCTAGGGGGTAGGGACTATTGGGAGAAGAGCCTAGGGGGTAGGGACTATTGGGAGAAGAGCCTAGGGGGTAGGGACTCTTGGGAGAAGAGCCTAGGGGGTAGGGACTCTTGGGAGAAGAGCCTAGGGGGTAGGGACTCTTGGGAGAAGAGCCTAGGGGGTAGGGACTCTTGGGAGAAGAGCCTAGGGGGTAGGGACTCTTGGGAGAAGAGCCTAGGGGGTAGGGACTATTGGGAGAAGAGCCTAGGGAGTAGGGACTCTTGGGAGAAGAGCCTAGGGGGTAGGGACTCTTGAGAGAAGAGCCTAGGGCAGGGGTAATCAACTCTGACCCTACGAGGTCCGGAGCCTGCTGGTTTTCTATTGTACCTGATAATTAATTGCACCCACCTGGTGTCCCAGGTCTAAATCGATCCCTGAAAGAATGGAAAAAAATCAGTGGAACCGGCTTCCAGGTCCAGATTTGAATTTGAGGGCCCCTAGGGCTTGTTTTTGAATGAGGCCTCAGTCAGTCTGTGTTGTGTTGAGTCCTTTACTCTTCAGCACCCCCTAGTGACCTGCTGGAGATCTGCGAGTTGAGCCAGGAGAAGATGGGCTCCATATTTGCAGACACTAACGTGTACATGCTGCATATGATGTACCAGGCCATGGGAGTGTGTCTGTACATGCAGGACTGGGACGGAGCCATGAGCTACGGAGAGAAGATCATACAACCATACAGGTAACAAGTGCATACAACCATGACAGTGGAGACTACTGAGAGGAGAGGACGGCTCATCATAATGACTGGAATGGAGTCATGAAAAACCACGTGTGTCTGATACCATTCAGTTGACTCCATTCCAGCCGTTATGATGAGCCGTCCTTCCCTCAGAAGCCTCCACTGCAAGCACACACTTTCCAGGCAACACACACACACACACACACACACACACACACACACACACACGTAAGTGAAATGTTTAGTTGTGTTATTTCCAGTGATGTAGTGGTAAAAAAAGAAATAGGTGGGTAAATGGTCATTGCCGTTCGCTGCGAGTAAAGTAACGCTCCTTTTTACTTTCAATTTGTCCGCAAAAGGTGGGTTAACGCACGGCCAAAATAAAAATAAAAGTGCATAAACAGCGTTTACCTTCCACTACACCACTGATTATTTCTTCTCCTGTGTGTCCAGTATCCACTACCCAGCCTATTCTCTGAACGTGGCCTCCATGTACCTGAAACTGGGCCGACTATACCTGGGACTGGAGAGGAAGAACCAGGGAGTCAAGGCGTTAAAGGAGGTAACGCCTCGTCATTCACCAGGGTATTCAGGAAGTACACTGACGTTTCCAATTCTCTTCCATGCTTTTCAATGAGGAAAATGTTTATTTTCTGAATTGACTGAAATTGAAATGGAATTGACCCCAACCCTGTCACACACACACACACCTTATTCAGTTATTCTTGGTTCAGTCTGGGCCTTTGATCAATTGAATCAGGTGTTTTAGTGCAGAGCTGAAATAAAAGCCTGCAAACCCTGTAGCTCTCTGGCAGTTTGAGATCCCTGATCTATGGTTTCCCACCTGATGGCCAAGCTGCAAAGTCAAAATGGACTATATCGTAAAAATTGATGAAAACAACAATGTGCTTTTTGGTCTTAATGTAAGGTTAGGAATAAGGTTAGCAGTGTGGTTAAGGTTAGGTGTTAGGGTTTAGGGTTAGGTTTAAAATCCGATTTTAAGAAGAGGTATTGTAGATACAGGCAGGGTTTATGACCTTGCAACTTGGCCAGATGGTGATGACCAACAAACGTTGATGGGTAACGTGTAATATCCTGTTTTCTGTGCAGGCGATCGCCATTATGGAAGTGGCTCATGGGAAGGATCACCACTACGTAACAGAGGTCAAACGGGAGGTGGAGGAGCTGAAGTAAGGAGGAGAGGAGGAGGAAGAGTGAAGAAGAAGAGGAGGAAGGAGTAATGAGGACGAGAGAAGGAAGAGTGAAGAAGAGGATTAGAGGAAGGAGGAGTAATGTGAAGGAGTGAGGAGGAGAGGAGGACTTATCCAAACCCTGGGTCAAAACATAATAATTAAACAAAACAGCTGCATGGCACTGAGCATGCATCCTATACTTCTCTTTACGTCTCTCTCTCTCTCTCTCTCTCTCTCTCTCTGTCTCTGTCTCTGTCTCTCTCTCTCTCTCTCTGTGTCTCTCTCTCTCTCTCTCTCTGTCTCTGTCTCTGTCTCTGTCTCTCTCACTCTCTCTGTCTCTCTCACTCTCTCTGTCTCTCTGTCTCTCTGTCTCTCTGTCTCTCTCTCTCTCTCTCTCTCTGTCTCTGTCTCTGTCTCTGTCTCTGTCTCTGTCTCTGTCTCTGTCTCTGTCTCTGTCTCTCTCTCTCTCTCTCTCTCTCTCTCTCTCTCTCCCTGTCTCTCTCTCCCTGTCTCTCTCTCTGTCTCCCTCCCTCTCTCTGTCTCTCTGTCTCTCTCTCTCTCTCTCTCTGTCTCTCTCTCTCTCTCTCTCTCTCTCTCTCTCTCCCTGTCTCTCTCTCCGTCTCCCTCTCTCTCTCTCTCATTCCGTCTTTGTTGATTAACTTAAAGTCAAAATCAGGTTTCTCATGTCACAGAAAGTTATTCTCATTACCAGTCAGTGGAAAGAGACAATGGCCCTAGTATTTCTATTCATCGGTTGTTTCTGCTAAACCGGCTGCTTTTACGGTAACAATCAAATCATGCACTGTGAGGTCTGAGACAGTACATGATGGGAGTATTTGATGTACTGGGTAGCAGTATTGCTGTAACTGGCAATGACACTTGTAATTTTTTGTTTGTTTTCGGGAGCCTGGCCTCGTATCTGCCCAAACTGTGAAGAGAAGAGAGAATTCATGAATTCCCAAATCATGTTTGTATTAACTGATAGAGTTTCTCTCTTCTCTTGTAGCAAATTGAGAGAATGCAAAAAAAATACATTTGTTTTAAGTCCAAACTTAAATCATTTCCCTTTGTATTACAGCACAGACCTTGTTGAGGAAATGTTGTCCTTTTGCCTGTTTTAGAAAATCAGAAGTGTTGCATGTTTTTTCTCACTCATAAAACAGGATGCTGTCTTTGTCTGAAGGGAATTCATTGGAACTCCAGAAAAACTGTCTTGTGGATCCCTCAGCGATTCTCATTCTCTAAACAGTGTCCACTAACTCTGTTCCTGGAGAGCTAGCAGGCTTTTGTTCCAGCCCAGCACTAACACCTGATTAAACTGATCATCTATTTTCTACTTAACACTTATTTTTCTTAAAACTGCATTGTTGGTTAAGGGCTTGTCAGTAAGCATTTCACTGGAAGTTCTACACCTGTTGTATTCGGTGCATGTGACAATTTGATTTGAAGCCCAGACATGTGGCTAAATTGATTAGCTGAATCAGGGCTCCTATTCAGACATTTTCTAAAGCTGAGTTTACACAGGCAACCCAATTCTGATATTTTGCCCAGTTATTGGCAAAAAAAGCTGATCTGATTGGTCAAAAGACCAATTAGTGAGGGGAAAAAAATGATCAGAATTGGGCTGCCTGTGTAAACGCAGCCTTTGAGTAAAAGTGCTGATCCAGAAATCAGCTTTGCCTTTTAAATCATAATGAATAAGAGGGGGGGACCTGATCCTAGATCGGTACTCCTACTCTGAGACGCTTCGGTCATTCAGTTGACTTTGGGATATATGAACCAGTTTTCCAAAGACACTATTGTGTTATGCAGTTTTATATGTACAGAGGAAGGAGACACTTCTTCTTCGTTGAGGTTTAACGGCGGTTGGCATCCAATACATGTTGCATTACCGCCACCTACTGGACTGGAGTATAACTCCCTTATACTTTGCTTGAAAAAATTAATAAACAAATACCCTACCATCTAACACTACACTCACATTTATTTTTTATAATAATAATAATTTAAAAAATAACACCACCCTACTCCACTATTTAAATCTATTTATTCCTACCTATAATAATATGCCATTTAGCAGACGCTTTTATCCAAAGCGACTTACAGTCATGTGTGCATACATTTTTACGTATGGGTGGTCCCGGGGATCGAACCCACTACCCTGGCGTTACAAGCGCCATGCTCTACCAATTGAGCCACAGAGACCAACAGCCTGAAAGGATGGAACATCACCACTTAACACACCCTGTAACTCTTCTGACGTCAAGTCACGCACACCCAAATACCTCTCTGCAGCTGCCACCACAACCTCAATCCATCCCTGCAGTACAGTTGAAAAGCATTGCTATAAACGCTCAAAATCCAATCTTACTGAAACATACATCCCTTGTTGGCCTATCCCTCTGTACTGGTACAGATCTACTACTCCCACCACTCCTCTCAGGATCCCTCCCCCTTGACCCATCTTCCTCTACTTTCTTCCCTGCCTCAGCATATGACAACTTCTGCACTACTGTAACCCTGGAAACCTCAACCTGCCTCTCTCTCGCACGGGACATTTCTGATCCCCAGCCCCATGGGCACCCCTACAATTAACACATACCACCTCAAGGGCGGCAGGTAGCTTAGTGGTTAAGAGCGTTGTGCCAGTAACCGAAAGGTTGCTGGTTCTAATCCCTGAGCCGACTAGGTGAAAAATCTGTCGATGTGCCCTTGAGCAAGGTACTTAACCCTAATTGCTCCTGTAAGTCGCTCTGGGTAAGAGCGTCTGCTAAATGACCAATTAATTTTTTTATTTTACTTTCCCCAATGCTACACATTCCTTTGTCTCATGCCCTTCTGCACACTTCTCACACCTCCCTCCTACATACTGCTGCCACATGCCCATAAGCTTGACACCTGCGACAACGTAATGTATTCGGCACAGGATAACATATATCCTAACATCACTTTGTCGGGCAAAGACTCAACATCAAAACTCAAAACAACAGACAATGACTCTTCTGTTTCACCACTCACGCCCCCCTGTCTGCGTCGCACCAAACGACGAGCATCACAAACACCGGGAATCTTCCCCTTCAGTTGGTCAACTTTTACATTTACTGCTACCCCAGTAGGAAGGAGACACCAACCTGCTCTCAGAATATCTCTCTGACTGAAGAGCAGGCAGACCAACTTTCCAAATAGGGGAGAAGCGCTCAAAACTCACTAGTTGTTCTTTCAAGGAAAATAGTACAAAAAATGGGAAGTCTGAAGACCTCTCGTATTGCCAACCTTAATACAATGGCAGCAAATCTTTTTATGAATTCGACAACACATAATGAAAGGAAACGTTATTTATATCACACCTTTTCTGAAGGAATGGTTTCACCCACTACTCTGCCTGCGAACTGCGGTGTTCTTTGATATCTACATTGCGCCCAGTGTGAGGGAGGTTGATGGAAACTATACATTTCACTTTGTCACACTAGCACTGCAGTGCATACAATTTGGTGAGTAGTTGGTTGATTGAAAGAGAGAGAAAGACAATTGTTGAACAGTTTTGAACAAATTAAATTATTCAAAAATGAAGGAGACGGGAGAGAGAACTAGCTAGCTTTTGTATTTTTTTCCACTTTCACTTACTTACAGTGGGGAAAAAAAGTATTTAGTCAGCCACCAATTGTGCAAGTTCTCCCACTTAAAAAGATGAGAGAGGCCTGTAATTTTCATCATAGGTACACGTCAACTATGACAGACAAATTTAGAGAAATTTTTTCCAGAAAATCACATTGTAGGATTTTTTATGAATTTATTTGCAAATTATGGTGGAAAATAAGTAGTGCCAGACGTGTCCTCCTAACAGATCTAAACTCCTACCATATCCATCTTCCCACTGAACTCTAAATTTCCCTTCACCACTGTTCTCTCTCTCTTACTACTAAAATTGAAGCTTAGCTGACTGTCCTAGAGTTCCTTAAATTCTAGTTTTCTTAACTTTTTAGTCTGACTTTTTCCCACTAATTTTTTCAAAAACCATTTCACTGATTTATCCACAAATTCCTTTCCCACTAATTTTTTCAAAAACCATTTCACTGATTTATCCACAAAATCCTTTCCCTCTAATTTTAGGATATGTGATCGGGAAGTCCCCACCTGCTTATGACTTCTTTACACAAGAACTTGGCAAACGATTGAGCATCTTTTAGCCTATTAGTTTGACATCTTATTCCCCTCTTGGTGTAGGAATGTAACCAAGAATAACAGCCCCTGTAAACCTTATTTTCCTTCCTATGACATAGTCAACCTGTTCAAGCAAATATGATTCCCAAAAACCCTACTCCTTTATAATATTTCTCCTAATCTCCCCCCAACATGAGCTAACCACCTAGCTTCCTGAATCATCAGACCTAATAGGTCCAGAGGCGCTACTATCAACTCCTCATGGTTTCTCCCAAAACAACAATTGATTGCTACTCTAAGGATTTTTTCATTGTCTTCAAAACACCTGCTTTTGAAAGTCCTTCAATTTCTGGTTCAATGCCTTGGATTGCTTCATCTGTCAATGGATACTGATTCTTCCAAGGAGGTCTGCCTCCTGGTTGAAGTTCAACTTTCACCTCAATTGGGCTGATTTCACAAGTCCAATATCAGTACTACTTTGATATCACAAACATTCTTGAACTTTTTGCAACATCTCCTCTTTAATAGATTCTCAATCCATCTTCACACTGCAAATAGATTCATGTGTCATCCGTACAGTTTATGACTCTCCTTGTCCTTGAGCCGAAATCATGATTTTGAGAAATCGCTGATCTTCACTCCTCCAAATCCCCCAATTCTCTTTCATCAGTACAACACAGCTTTCTCTGCTTCTGTCATCATTTCTCCTATTTGCTTCTGCTCATGGCCTTCAGAAACAAACAAGGTCACATGTGGCACACTCTTCTCAATCTCCAATTCTTTATCCAGATAATCATCTGTGTTTATCTTCATAATTGCTCCTTGTGGTCCTAAAATTATTCAACATAAGCTGAGTTGAACTTTCTTTGGTTGATGACTCAACCATTCCTCTGAGTTCAATTCGGCAGCATTCTTGAAATACTTGAGCTGAGTTGAAATGGATATTCCAGAAGCCTCGCATCTGGCATTTTTTTCCCCTTAAATTTCTTCCATATCTTAGCCTGCTTCAAAAATCTTCACTGAGATTTCCAATCCAGAATACTATAGACTAATCCATCTCTGTCATCATCAACAATTGGTAAACCTTTTCCTTTGGCACTTCTACCAGACAGCCGTCTGGTGTACATCTTATTGTACAATTCAACTTACACAATGCATCTCTTCCCAACAATGCAATAGGTATATGTTCTGATACCAGTATGGGTATTGTAATTTTCTAATTTTCATAGCAGAGCTCAATTGGTTCCTTAAGTGTAATCAACTTTTTCACTCCCTCGAATCCCTGTCCTAATTAGTTGATTTGACATAGTGAGATGTGTAACCTCTTCAGGCTGAACACAGATAAAAGCCGTTCCGCTATCAATCATCACTTCCAATGGTCCGTTGTTTATTTTCACCTCAATTGTTGGATATTTTTCCCCTAACTGGTGCTACCAGCTGACACCCCCCTTTCGGATCTTCTGGGCACCTCTAGAATCCTTGCTCCGGGCCCCTATAAGGGTTCACCGGTCCTCCAGATGATCTTCACTTGCTCCTGTATCTTCCTCTGAAATTCCCTCTGATGTTTCCTTCTGGCCCATTGCACTCACGGGCAAAGTGACCAACCTGTCCACAATTATAACACACTTCTGAAGATTGCTGGAAGTATGGCTTAAATCTTCCTCCTCTTCCTCTTCCTAAGCCTTCTCGTCCGCTTCCTCTCCAATTCTGTCTCAGTCCAGAAACTGGTTATTGAATATGAAACAACTTGTACCACTAGTTGTGGCTGGTACAATTGCATTTGACCTTGTTCAGTTGAAGCTGTAGCAGTGATTGTTGATTTGGTGCACACTGATTCTTCATAACCAAAGCTTTTCTTCTCCTTCTTATTCTCCCCCCAGTTGTATTTCATCAAGTTTTCTGAGAGTTTCTTGGTCCTGTTCTTTCTAGTTGTTGACATATCGGTATTCTTCAAAGGCTTATATTCTAGGTTCTGTCCTCGAAATATCATCTGGCTGTCACGCCCTGGCTCTGGGGACTCTTAAATGTTGAGCCAGGGTGTGGATTTTCTATGTATTATTTTCTATGTTTTTGTTCTAGATCGTGTTGATCTATGTTGGCCAGGGTGGTTCCCAATCAGAGACAGCTGTAGCTTGTTGTCTCTGATTGGGGACCATACTTAGGCAGCCTGTTGGCACCAGTTAGTTTGTGGGATCTTGTTCCGTACAGGTTTGTGTTGTGTAACCCAGGACTTCACGTTTCGTTTGTTTGTTGTTTTGCTTCGTGTGTTAAGTACAAATAAAGATGTACGCTTATCACGCTGCGCCTTGGTCCGAATCATCAGTCAACGAGCGTGACAGAAGATCCCACCAAAAGAGGACCAAGCAGCGTGTCCAGGAACAGACAGCCTGGACTTGGGAGGAGATCCTGGACGGGAAGGGATCCTGGACTTGGGAAGAGATTCAGGCCGGAATGGATCGCCGTCCTTGGGCGGAGACTGTGGAGGCGCGCTACAGAGAGGAGCAGCGGCAACGCAGAGGGTACCTGCCGAGGAGGAAGCCAGAGAGACAGCCCCAATAAAAAAAATTTGGGGGGCTAAAAGGGTGGTTGGCGGAGCCTAGAGTTAGAGCAGAGCCAACTCCCCGTACTCAGGCTAGGAAGCGTGTGACTGGGCAGGCTCCGTGTTATGCGGAGCCACGTACTGTGCCGCGAGTGTTCCGGCACAGTCCTGTACGTCCTGTGCTAGCACCACGCACGTGTCGTGCAAAGATGGGCATTCAGCCAGGACGGGGTGTGCCGGCTCAACGCTCGTGGTCTCCAGTAAGCCTCCTCGGTCCCGTATATCCTGCGCCAGTGCCACGTGCTGTAGCGCCAGTACGAGTGCACAGCCCCGTACGTCCTGTGCTGATGCCTCACACATATTGTGTGGAAATAGGCATTCAGCCAGGACGGGTTGTGTCAGCTCTCCGCTCCAGACCTCCAGTCCGCCTCCACAGTCCGGCCCGGCCCGTTCCGGCTCCCCGCACCAAGCCAGTGGTGCGTGTTCCCAGTCCAGCCCGGCCTGTTCCGGCTCCCCGCACCAAGCCAGTGGTGCGTGTCCACAGTCCGGCCCGTTCCGGCTCCCCGCACCAAGCCAGTGGTGCATGTTCCCAGTCCAGCCCGGCCTGTACCTGCTCCCCGCACCAAGCCAGTGGTGCGTGTTCCCAGTCCGGCCCGGCCTGTTCCTGCTCCCTGCACCAAGCCAGTGGTGCGTGTTCCCAGCCCGGTCCGGCCTGTACAAATAAAGATGTACGCTTATCACGCTGCGCCTTGGTCCGTATCATCAGTCAACGAGCGTGACACTGGCATCATCTTCTTACTTGTGCTCTCTTTCCTTGGCCTCAATGTATTATTCTTCTCCAATTCTTGGGATCCTTTTCTCAGCAGTTTTTTCTCTTCTGTATCTTCAGCTTCTTGAGTTGTTCTTTGCAGTTCTTACTTCTTCTAAATTATTCCCCTTATCCAGGCATGATACGCATCAGTCTATATCTCTTTCTATTTCTTCTTTGCTAATCATTGTAGGATAAAATCCTCTTGAACATAAAGCACCTTTAATCTCCAAATCTTTATCGCTTTCTCCATCTTCACTTTCATCAGAGATCGAATCTCTAGTATCCTTCTTCTTTCCTCTCTTGCCAATTTCCTTCTGATCACAGAGTCATCTCCACCCATGATCTCTTCTCAATCACTCTGATCATCATCATCATCTTCATCTTCAAGTTCCATCCTCCTGAACCTCACTCCACCCTTAGTTTCAGACATCTCATTTTCTTCCTACTTTTGGAGTTTTGGATTCATCTTTATCGTAGTTTCTGCTTTTCCTCTCTCTATTATTCAATCACTTTCATCATGTTGATGACGTCAGGGTTAAGAGTCCCTTCCACTAGCCATGGTTGTTCAATGTCAGGCCAACGTTTATTCCCTTTTCCAGATAACCTTGCAATACCATTAACTAAAGGATTACTATTTTCTACTACATCAACAGGAGTAATTACTTTCATAGTTTTTATGTCCTTTTCCCCCCTTGTAACAACTCTTTTATATTCCTTTATTGTAAATTATTTCATTATTTTAGACTATGTAGCTTATTGTTCCCTCTTTTTTTTATTTTTCTTCCCAAAATTAATTAATTAATCAATTAATTTATTCATCAATGTATTTATTTGTATCCATTTATTTTATTTTATTTTATTTTACCAAATTATTGATTAGTGGCAATCTTACCACATCCGATCAGGAAAGTAAATGAAAGTAGTCACCTTAGAGCAATCCAAAAAATAAAGACCTCTAATCCTGCAACACTAAAGCACTCACAAACCCCATTGCTTAATAAGCACCCAATTACCTTAATTTTACAGAATAATGTCAGTACTCGATTTCCCCACTCAACTCTAATCAAACCCACTCATGCACAAAAACTCCAAAATGCAATTCTTAATTACATCAATTGATCAGTCTGTTGCCAAGTCCTTGTCAAATTGTCATAACATCAAATATGCTAGGCACCCAAAATATCCTCTATGGGAAGGTACGTTTTGTGAATAGAACAGTACTAGCCTTGATTTGACTTGATCCGTTGCAGCACACTCTGTCGCATGATGCACTCGTCAGCACCTCCTCTCTCTCTCTCTGTCTCCTCCTTCTTATCGTCTCTCATATCACAGAAGAACAAAGAAACAGACAATAATTTAGTAGTTTATGCACTCACTGGGTTATTACAACCATTCAATATTCCTCTAGTCACATTCACTCTAAGAAATAAGCAAACAACTTAACTCAGGAATAGTATAAATAGCTCAATAACATTTTTATTTTTTTTTTTATTTTTTTTTTTATAAAAAATTTAATCCGTCAACATATCTCTCTCATTTATCAATTCAATAGATCTCAACAAATAGTTTCATCATTAAGCAACAGCCGATTTAACAAACAGAACATTCTATTCGTGTTCAAATCTCCCCCACTCCCTGTCTGCTCTGTTCTGAGTCTGCGTCTCCCAGCAACTCAGTGCAGGCAGAGGAGTGGCACATTTGCGCTACGTAACTCTAAACTCATAAAATCACACGCATGCGTAGTACATTCACCACTGCGATTTCAGAGTGGAGGGAGCTCTCTCCCAGCTCTCTCCAAGCCTAAACAACAGAAAGTAGACAGTCCCGCTGTACTTCCTCTCTTACCCCCCATAGACAAACAGTAACACTTAACAGAGCTCACAAAACATAGAACACAAATCCTACTCTCTTCTACACACACACACATACATACAGTTTAAGAGGCTTATTTCCGTTCCTACGGACCCCTAAGCATGCTACTATCATCGCGCCATTTTTTCCTTTGTCCCAACATTTTTGCTACCTCGAGTTTGCGGAAATTCAATGAGCGGTTACATCAAACATATAATTCGTCAACTATAAGTCGAGCGGTAACTTGCAACTGAATGTATCTACCACAATCCCCAGTCCCCGGGACTGACCTAAACCCACCTAATGAGTTTTCAGGATTTTCGGCCCATGCTAATGATCGCCTCGTTAGAGGGCTTTCCATAGATCCGCGATGCCCTAATTTGTATACATTTTTCTTAGTTCCTGGCCTTTCCTTCATTGTATTCTTTTTGAATTTTATTCAATCAAAATATCCCTATAGACACTCCCCCCTGTTTGCGTTGTTATCAGCGCAAACACATTTAGAAATTTAGAACGGACTCCCATCCCACAGCAGATAACAGCAAAGCACACACGCAAGTTCTCAACGGTGCATTCATTCAACGCACACACACACAGACACACGAACTAACCAGTGCCCAAAGTAGTGAGAAAACTCACCCTTATCTGCCGGACTCTGGAGCGAGAGTCAGCTCGGCGCCCCTGAATGGAACGCTGAGAAAAGACGCAACACGACCAATACCTCGTCGCCATTTTGTGGTGTCGAGAAAACTATGCTGAGATGCTGTGAGAACAAGAATTCCGCTGACACTGTCAAGTATTTCAGCGTCAATTTACAGAGATCTGCAGACATCTGGAGAATAACCGGCTCCAGTCTGTAATATGTTATTCTCCCCGTCCTTTGTTTTAACCGTGGTATTTATCCTATGCCCTATGTAACATAATATGGGTGTTTTCCCCTACAGACCAATCCCAGGACTCCACCTAACAGACTTCCTCTGTTTTAGGGTGCCCCTATAGAACTACTCCCCAGATGCTCCCTTTAAGCTGAGTCAACATCCTCTAAGACCTTTTGAAACCATTAGCAAAGTCATACATTCCTCAGATACCACAGTATCATCATAATAATTGTAGTAGTTAGTATCTTTGACAACAAACACATGAGATTTCAGCCCAACAATTTCATAATCAAGCGGGAGATTATCTTTGCGTAATGATTCCCCCTAAACAAAATCACAGAGAACGTTTTACAGTAAACAAAGGTATTTACTGATGACATATGTTTCAAAAAAGTTGATTCGCAGAAGGAGTACTGCAAAGACATCGATTTCTAGCTATTTAAGCCAAGTACGTTTTGTGAGTTGTGAATTAGCTAGCCAGCTAAACTCAGCAAAAAAAGAAACGTCCCTTTTTCAGGACCCTGTCTTTCAAAGATAATTCGTAAAAATCCAAATAACTTCACAGATCTTCATTGTAAAGGGTTTAAACACTGTTTCCCATGCTTGTTCAATGAACCATAAACAATGAATGAACATGCACCTGTGGAACGGTCGTTAAGACACTAACAGCTTACAGACGGTAGGCAATTGTCACGGTTTCGGCCGAGGCTGCCTCTCTTCCTTGCTCGGGCAGGCTTCGGCGTTCGTCGTCTCCGGAATACTAGCTGCCACCGTTGCATGTTTCTATGTTCGTTTGCTTTTGTCTGTTTGTTGTGACACCTGTTATCGTTTAGTGTAATTAGTGTCCTATAAGTTCTCGTTGTTTTTGTCTAGTGTTGTGTGTGATTGCTTTATTTTCTGTAGTGCGTTGCTGGACGTGTATACTATATCGCTCGGGTTGAGCTATTCTCCACTGTGTTGAGCGTTGACCCCCTGGTAGTGGCCCCTTTTTTTTTTAGGCAATTGTGCGCCGCCCCATGGGTCTCCGGCTGGCTACGACAGAACCTGGATTCGAACCAGGATCTCTAGTGGCACAGCTAGCTTAGACCACTGCCCCACTCGGGAGGGCATTGTAATGGCTGGAATGGAATAAATGGAACAGGTATCAAAAACACACAAACATATGGAAACCACGTTTGACTCCGTTCCATTTATATAGCCTCCTCTGGTTTGTGTGTGCAAAATGTTGTTTGGTTTGCGAATGAGAAGAATCCAATATTGCATAATTATTATATCATGCCTGTGATTCACACTCCTGCAAAACAGGTGGCGTACGTCTAAATATGTGTAGCTTGACAACAGGCCTAGTCTGTAGAAGGAGAAAATGCGGAAGTTGACATTGCGTTTGTTTTGGAAGAGATGTCAAGGCATAAATAACACTACTCGTCAAACCATGAACAAATAACTTCACAAAAAGCATTTATGATTCCGTTTTAGCTACCAAAACAAGGCTTCAGGTAAGAATCCCCCCTCAGACGAAGGGGTCTGTTGCAGGGCAAATGGCCAGGCAAGGCCTAGCTAGCTAGCTAACGGTAGCTAATGCTACTCAACTCTTGGCTAGCTAAAGTAAAAAATCAATACATTTAAAAACAATCACAACATACTTTTTGTAGCTCGTAAGTAAGCAAAACGGTTAAATATGTAGCTAGGTAACTGTTAACTAGCTAAACCAAATATTATGTTGTTAAACTAGCGAAAAATATTGGCTAAAACCTAACCCATTCATAGACGCTAACTACATTTAGCGCCAATTGATGATAGTATCTTCTCAGGTACCACGTTTCCATCCACAGTTTTTATGCGAGTAAAGTTATACTGTATAAAAACATCACTACAGCTGTGATGGAAACGGGACATTAAGGTACAATTTTACAAATGTCAGTAGATCATTTGTTTTTTTCGTTCGACATGGTGGGATCTTTCTGTGCCCAGTAAAATTAATTATGCGAGAAATGGTGGTGGAAACTATCATATCAAAGTAAACTGATGACATGACTAGGACTCTGTAAACCATGCAATGTATTAGGCTACAGATTAAAGAAATGATAATGAACCTCACAGGGTGGTGAAAGTGCACGGTATGAGGTTGATGCACCTTTCCAATAAATGTCAAGGGTCTTATTCTGGTGACATGATGATTGATGGTTGACTTCCTTTTGACAAATCAAAATATTCTCGCTCTTATCCATAATAAACTCCTAATGTAGACTAACCTATCTGTAGAGCCTACCTGCATTGTATCTGCGAGCTGTTTGCCAGAGCGCACATGCCAAGACCAGAGTAGCCACATTTGCTATTTAACGCAACACTTGACAAAACTATAGGTAGAGTTGAAAATGTGATGGAAACACATTTGAACATTGGATTTTTATTTGGTACATGAAAAAAGTACATTTTGTGTGCACAACGTCAGCACTGTTTTTTATTCTCAACAAGTCAGTTTGGTGGGAACACACCACCAGTGGGGAAAATGCACTTATTTTCTTTATGCAGATTTTAGAATATTCGCATGAAACTCTGTCACCAATTGGATGGAAACTAGCTACTATTGCCAACAATTAATTGAAAGTAGCTGTTGGTTGCTCCATTTGTAGCTAGGAGTCGCTAGATGGCGTCATGGCGTAATAGTGACATAATATCGTTAATTTGCTCATACGCATTAAAATCATTTTGAAACAGATTTTTTTTTTTTTATCTACCCTACTGTTTAATTATTTAAATTAGTTCCTTTTTGTTCTCCTTCAAACATTCTATTTAGTTTTGTTTTGGAGAATTTCTCATTGCATGAGAGACTTGAGGGACAGTATAGGCAACATTATTTATGCCTTGGAGAGCTGTGATTTCATTTAACAACAAGGAACCAATTTAATAAATTAACTTCAGTCGCTGCAGCAGTCATGGCTAGAAGGGATCCAGCTTTTGTCAAATTAATGTCCAAAATATATATTTTTACATTTAAGCTAACCCTTTTCCTAACCTTAACCTCTTAAGGATCGGACCCTTTTTTTAAAATGTTTGCCTAAAATGACATACACTATTCTAACTGCCTGTAGCTCAGGATCTGAAGCAAGGATATGCATATTCTTGATAACATTTGAAAGGAAACACTTTGAAGTTTGTGGAAATGTGAAATTAATGTAGGAGAATAACACATTAGATCTGGTAAAAGATAATACAAACAAAAAAACATGCGTTTTCTGTTGATTGTTTTGTTCCATCATCTTTGAGAGAGAAAGACCACAATATAATATTGCAGTTTAGGCGCAATTTAGATTTTGGCCACTAGATGGCAGCAGTGTGCGCAACGTTTCAGATTGATCCTGTGAAGCATTGCAATACTGGACTATTTTGTATCAAGTCTGCATTTCGCTACACCCGCAATAACATCTGCTAAACACGTGTATGTGACAAATAAAATTTGATTTGATTCAGAGGTGAATGTATCAAACCAGTTGCACTGATACGTGTTTTGTTGTTGTGCACTCTCCTCAAACAATAGCATGGTATTCTTTCACTGTAATAGCTACTGTAAATCGGACAGTGCAGTTAGATTAACAAGAATTTAAGCTTTCTGCCCATATAAGACATGTCTATGTCCTGGAAAGTTTGCTGTTACTTACAACAGTCATGCTTATCACAATAGCGCACGTTAGCTCAAGCGTCCCGTATACGGGACACCGATCCCGTAGGGGTTAACCTAATTCTCCTAACCTGCTACATTAAGCCACCTCACCTGCTGCGTAAGTTTTCCTAACCTGCTACAAAAAGTGAAATCTGACGTTAATTTGACAAAAGCTGGATCCCTTCCAGCCATGACCCAGCATCAGCGGTCCGAGCCCGGGGAGGGATGCTCAAGTGAGGGTTGCACAGCTGAGCGGACACACACACACACACACACACACACACACACACACACACACACACACACACACACGCGCAGGGAAGTCGCTAAATCAACCAAAAGTGACAAAGTCGTTACGTTGGCAACACTGCTTCTGGCCGGGGTAGTTTATTTAAGAGCCCTGATGCTCGTTCTGAACGTTGAAAAGCATCGTTTGCGGTACGGTTTTGGAAACATAAGGAAGGTATTTTTCATATCAGCAAGAAATTATTTTCAAAAGATTAAATCACTACACACCTTTTTATAGTTTTAGGGATCCCACACGGCCATAGTTCCACGTTACAGAGCTTGTTTACGGAAAACAGATGGAAGACACAGTGCTAATTAGCTATCTGCGTCTCCGAACACGTGTGTGTGATTTTAAGTTTAGATGCTGTTTTGGCTGCCAGTTCCATTTCGCCTCTTAAAGAGAACATGTAAGGTCCTTGGACTATAAAGGACATAGGTTGGGTTTGCTCCTAGCAGAACTCGGCTAAGCGAAGCGACCGTCTGTGCTCGCATACTCCCTGAAGACCTTCGCTTGTAAAACTTGGAGAAAAAAAAACCGGCAATATTACTGTTTGTCCCTGTTGAGCCACCGTAGCAACAACATAGCCAGAAACACTTCCTCAAAATACTCTGAATGAATCAACGATAAATCAAGAAATCTGTCATTTAATTTTGACGTTTTTGCCGAGGAGGTCTTAGTCGCGCAATTTTACATCTAGCTAAGATGTTTGGTGCAGTATTTCTCAAGTGAAAAAAATTAGCATGAAAACTAGGCCTCTCTCCTTGAATGACAACCAACACTTCATGTTCGCACTCCTACTAGGAGTAGTACTGTTGACCAATTACCGACAAAGGGGCGTAGACTTCGGCTACCAAACTACGACTTGCCTCAACGTGGGCACAAACAGCCGTAAAAAAAAACCTGCCGAAGACCAAAATGAATAAAAAACGTCACAAAATGTCATCATAATATATGTGCCAACTGTTTCAACTGGGAAGCACACATTCAGCCTAAAGAGTAACGTTAGGCCCCTTTAGTTCATTACTGGGCTAGCTAAAACCCAAACCCCAAATAGCTAACGTTAGCTAGCTACGTGTACCTTGCGATTTTAGACTTTATTTCCTAACTTAGCCAGGCAAGGGACAGGGAACTAAGTTTGCGTACATCAGAAAATAAGGGATGTTTTTTTTAAGCAAGGAATGTGTGATTGCAAACTAGTTTCAAGTTTTATTGGCCGTATGTACAGTATACACATGGTATACACCGTCCAAAGCTTGCTTAATTGTAGGTTCCTTCTCGACATATTACTGTTTGTCCCTGTTGAGCCACCGTAGCAACAACAATAAGAAATAATAAAAGATAACAATACAAACAGAAAGTAAATGGCTCGGTGGAATATAATACAGGAAGGCACAATTTATAGTACAATATTTACACGTTTATATGGGATGGGGGGGATTAAGGGGCAACTAGCTAGCTAGCAAGCCATCAAATGACATAACAGTCCTGCATTTCATCCAGACTTTTCTTTTCCAGATTGTGTTACTGTGCACCACAGGAGAGATGGCATCGGTGAAAGACAGCAGTCAAACACTCCGGCTCAATGTCATCACGAAAGATAAAGAGGAGGAAGTGAAGATTTGGGAATGTGACGATTACCCAGGTAAGAGAGCAGGGTTTTCTAAACAGCTGCTCTGGCCCTCGAGGGCCACAGTGTCTGCTGGTTTTCATACATATCTTTTGGTCAGAGCTGTGCCACTAGAGATCCTGGTTCGAATCCAGGCTCTGTCGTAGCCGGCCGCAACCGGGAGACCCATGGGGCGGCGCACAATTGGCCCAGCGTCGTCCAGGGTAGGGGAGGGGAATGGCCGGCAGGGATGTAGCTCAGTTGGTAGAGCATGGCGTTTGCCAGCCGCTCATTGTTACATGGTTTTAGTATTTTATTTTACTCCCTGCAAGATGACTGTAGTTTTAATACTACAGCTTTGACGGTATGTATATTGCAGCTTTTGACATGTTCTTCTGTTCTCATTCACACAGGAGAGAGTCCAGAGATGGCGTCAGTAAAGACGGCAGACAGCGGTCAAACACTGGGGCCGAATGTCACCATTAAAGAGGAGGAGGAGGTAGACGTTGGGGAATCTGGTGATCACGGTAAGAGCAGGTTGTATTTTAGGCCTGTCAGATTATTAAAAAAACAACAAATTAGTTGATTAACCTCACAGTTTTTAACTCGTACACATTGTAAATAGAATACATTATTTCAGAACGCGACCTACCGCTTGCATGTCAATATCAGACTGGGAATAATTGACATTTGTCATCTCCGCCCTGCAAGGGTAGTCAAGGACATGACACCTTATTGACACCTGACTTGAACCAACCAATTAGAATGCATAACCATTAAATACACATTTCTGCAGTGGCGAGTGGAAACACGACTAACCCTGTTACATATGCGCGCGTGACTAAGTGGCTTTGGATAAAAAGCGTCTGCTAAATTGCATATATCATAAACCGTGTCATAGTGTCACTTCCTTAAAAAAAATAAGAGAAAGGAAATGTAGCATTATAGTTAGAAGCAGAGAAACGTAGGTAGCCCTGCCATGGATCGCCATACACTTAAAGCAGAGTTCTCTATACCCATTTTAAGTACTGCTTAATTGTGCAAAAATCTTTTATTTTAATTTGATGCAATGATTATGTATGGGTATTACACCTGCTCACCTGTTGTTCTGCTGTCATTCACACAGGAGAGACCCCGAACTCCTCTGACCAAGTTGAGACATTTCCTGCATCAGGGAAGCAACACCAGGAAGTGGGCAAAGCTAAGAGGTCTCACCACTGTCCTCAGTGTAAGAAGACTTTCCCATTCCCATCATATCTTGAAAGACACCTGCGAAAACATTCTGGAGAAAAGCCTTATACCTGCTCTGACTGTGGGATGAGTTTCTCTCAACTGAGTGGCTTGAACGTGCACCATCGAACACACACAGGAGAGAAGCCTCACCACTGTCCTCACTGTGAGGAGAGTTTCCCATTCCCATCATATCTTGAAAGACACCTGCGAAAACATTCTGGAGAAAAGCCTTATACCTGCTCTGACTGTGGGATGAGTTTCTCTCAACTGAGTGGCTTGAACGTGCACCATCGAACACACACTGGAGAGAAGCCTCACCACTGCCCTCACTGTGAGAAGAGTTTCCCATTCCCATCGTATCTTGAAATACACCTGCGGAAACATTCTGGAGAGAAGCCTTACTCCTGCTCTGACTGTGGGAAATGCTTCACAACATCAAGTCATCTAACCTCTCATCGGAGAACTCACACAGGGGAGAAGCCTTACTCCTGCTCTGACTGTGGGAAGAGTTTCCCATTCCCGTCATATCTTGAAAGACACCTGCGGAAACATTCTGGAGAGAAGCCTTACTGCTGTTCTGACTGTGGGAAGTGCTTCACCACGTCAAGTAATCTAACGCTTCATCAGAGTACACACAGGGGAGATGCCATGGAGCCAATTTGAGTTCAAAGAAATTGTCCCAAAAGAAAAAGAATGTAAATGAAAAAAAATGTGAAGTAATGCATGTTGAAACTGAAATGTAAAAGAATTATGTAAACAAAAAATAGTGAATTGTATGAAATAAATGTAGAATTCAAACACATTGAAAATGATTTTGAAAGCATTGAGTTGATGTTTGCATCCAATCTTAATGTTTATTTGGTCAAATAACTTGTTTTCACTCTTGGCTTTTGTCCTTGCGATGACAATTTTTATTCCACCTTCAAGTAATCTTTTCTCCCCACCAAGTTTTGGTACTCTTGACATGGAGGCGGGGTTAGGGGGGATGGGCGTGTCCAACGAGCCACAGCCTTGGCGTGGCAGCATTCCCCAACAGGACACCATTTTTTAATGTAACCCTGGACAAGCACACCTGATTCAACTAATCATCAAGCCCTCAATGAGCCGAATGAGGTGTAGGGGCTAGAAAAACTATGCTGGAGGACCAGGGTTGGGAATTACTGTCCTAACCAATAGGTTACTTGCACAATGTTATAAAACTACTTCCTGGTAATAAAGGTCATGGCAATATGCTTCCGGCGAACTACTTCCTGTTTTTAGCTGTGGTCACCTGTATTAGCTTACAATTTCTCTCTGGTCCTTGTCCTATTTGTATCGTGTGTGTACATACAGTGCATTCGGAAAGTATTCAGACCCTTTGGCTTTTTACACATTTTGTTACGTTACAACCTTATTCTAAAATTGATTAAGTTGTTTTTTCCCCCTCATCAATCGACACACAATACCCCATAATGACAATGCGAAAACAGATTTGTAGAAATCTTTGCATTTATTTTATTTTTTACCGGAAATATCCTGTTTTACATAAGTATTCAGACCCTTTACTCAGTACTTTGTTGAAGCACCTTTGGCAGCGATTACAGCCTTGAGTCTTCTTGGGTATGACGCTACAAGCTTGGCACACCAGTATTTCGGGACTTTCTTCCATTCTACTCTGCAGATCCTCTCAAGCTCTGTCAGGTTGGATGGGGAGCGTTGCTGCACAGCTATTTTCAGGTCTCTCCAGAGATGTTCGATTGGGTTCAAGTCCGGGCTCTGGCTGGGCCACTCAAGGACATTCAGAGAATTGTCCCGAAGCCACTCCAGCATTGTCTTGGCTGTGTGCTTAGGGTCGTTGTCCTTTTGGAAAGTTAACCTTCTCCCCAGTCTGAGGTCCTGAGTGCTCTGGAGCAGGTTTTCATCAAGGATCTCTCTGTACTTTGCTCCATTCATCTTTCCTTCAATCCTGACTAGTCTCCCAGTCCCTGCCGCTGAAAAACATCCCCACAGCATGATGCTGCCACCACCATGCTTCCCCGTAGGGATGGTGCCGGGTTTCCTCCAGACGTGATGCTTGGCATTCAGGCCAAAGAGTTCAATCTTGGTTTCATCAGACCAGAGAATCTTGTTTCTCATGGTCTGAGATTCTTTAGGTGCCTTTTGGCAAACTCCAAGCAGGCTGTCATGTGCCTTTTACTGAGGAGTGGATTCCGTCTGGCCACTCTACCATAAAGGCCTGATTGGTGGAGTGCTGCAGAGATGGTTGTCCTTCTGGAAGGTTCTCCCATCTCCACAGAGGAACTCTGGAGCTCTGTCAGAGTGACCATCGGGTTCTTGGTCACCTCCCTGACCAAGGCCCTTCTCCCCCAATTGCTCAGTTTGGCCGGGCGGCCAGCTCTAGGAAGAGTCTTGGTGGTTCCAAACATCTTCCATTTAAGAATGATGGAGGCCACTGTGTTCTTGGGGACCTTCAATGCTGCAGACATTTTTTGGTACCCTTCCCAGATCTGTGCCTCGACACAATCCTGTCTCCGAGCTCTACAGACAATTCCTTCGACCTCATGGCTTGGTTTTTGCTCTGACATGCACTGTCAACTGTGGGACCTTATATAGACAGGTGTGTGCCTTTCCAGATCATGTCCAATCAATTGAATTTACCACAGGTGGACTCCAATCAAGTTGTAGAAACATCTCAAGGATGATAGTCTCATAGCAAAGGGTCTGAATACTTAAGTAAATAAGGATTTCTGTTTTTTATTTTGAATAAATTTGCAATTTCTAAAAACCTGTTTTCGCTTTGTCATTATGGGGTATTTTGTGTAGATTGATGAGAAATGTTTATTTAATCAATTTTAGAATAAGACTGTAACGTAACAAAATGTGGAAAAAGTCAAGGGGTCTGAATACTTTCCGAATGCACTGTATACAGTGCCTTCAGAAAGTATTCATAGCCCTTGACTTATTCCACATTTTGTTACATTACAGCCTGAATTCAAAATGGATCAAAACCTAAAATCATCCATTGCTGCTTTATCTATAGCACCAGGAGGTGGCACTGTTGCTCTACAAAAAGTGTGTGTGTGTGTGTCTGTGTGTGTGTTTGTTTGTTTGTGTGTTTGTGTGCGAGCGCGCAATGTCTTTGTGCTCGTATGTTCATAAGAGAGAGCGTTAGAAAAACATTATCAGCATTTTAAAACCACGAAGCTCTAAAAGTTGGCGTTCTGTCCAAGTAGGAAGTGACAGAATCCTACCAACGCACCTACCCCCAGTTTCAAATCCACAGGCTATATTGTAGTCTAAGTTTCATTATTTTAGGTTTTTGTCAAGGGGGAACGCTCAACACTGTCTGTCTGTCTGTCTGCCTGTCTCTGTCTGCCTGTCTCTGTCTGTCTGTCTGTCTGTCTCTGTCTGTCTGTCTGTCTGTCTGCCTGTCTGTCTGCCTGTCTCTGTCTCTGTCTGTCTGTCTGCCTGTCTCTGTCTGTCTGTCTGTCTGTCTCTGTCTGTCTGTCTGTCTGCCTGTCTCTGTCTGTCTGTCTGTCTGCCTGTCTCTGTCTCTGTCTGTCTGTCTGCCTGTCTCTGTCTGCCTGCCTTTCTGTCTCTGTCCATCTGCCTGTCTCTGTCTGCCTGTCTCTGTCTGTCTCTGCCTGTCTCTGTCTGTCTGTCTGCCTGTCTCTGTCTGTCTGTCTGTCTCTGTCTGTCTGTCTCTGTCAGTCGGTATATAGTCTGAGAACCCCAAGGCAGATTATCTGCACACCTCACGTTGTAAAAATAAACTGTAGATGCTATTCCTTTGTGTCCCTATGATTGCCCTTTTCTCCTGTCATCATGAATGCTCCAATTAAAGAGCAGGATGAAACACATTGCTTCCCCTTCGCTCTCTCCCTCTACAGGATTCTATTGCCTTCCTTTGGCTTTATAACCTAGAAACACAGTGCATTTCGTGTGGGTTATCATCACCACATAATCTAAGTCAGTGCCTGTGAAGTTATCTAGCAAACTCCCATGTCACTGAGGCTGCCACAGCCATAGAGATACAACAATTACAACAAATGAAGAAATTAGCATTGACTTTAATGGGAATGTATATTCTAGTAACTCTATTTCTATGGCCATAGCACTGTTTTGATCATAGATTGAGTTTGTCCAGGGATTCAGAGGTTTCTGATCTCATCTCTCTCTCTCTCTCTCTCTCTCTCCCCAGCCCGCCCGCGCGCCCAGAGCCCGCGCGGGCGCGCGGCAGAGCCGGCCCCCCCAGCGAGCGCGAGGCGCGCGAGAGCCCAGCACCCCGCAATCCCCTCCCCAGCCGCGCGCGCGCGAGCGACGCCCACGGCCAGCCAGCCACACAGCCGCGAAAAGGCGAGCGCAAACAGGCAGAGAAGGGAAAGACACAAGGCGCAGAGCGAGCACAGAGAGAAAAAGACGAGAGCGACGCGCGAACCCACAGACGAGCAGGGCGAGAGAAGACCGCGAAGGAGAGAGCGAGAGAGAAAGAGAAAGAGACGCGAGAGAAAGGAGAAGAACAGAAAGAAAGAGAGAGAGAGGAGAGAAAGACGCGGGGGGGAGAGAAGCCCCCCCCCCGGGGCGAGGGC
The DNA here is from genome assembly GCA_902810595.1 of Coregonus sp. 'balchen'. NCBI lineage: Eukaryota > Metazoa > Chordata > Actinopteri > Salmoniformes > Salmonidae > Coregonus > Coregonus sp. 'balchen'. Next base: position 3,694,304 of record LR778277.1, on the reverse strand, counting down.
CCCGCGCCTGGCCCCCGCGAGCGGCCACCCCGGCGCGGCAGAAACCCCCCGGCGCCGCGCGGGGCGCGCGGGCGCGGGGCGCGAGCCCGGCGCGCGCGCCGCGGCCCCCGCGCGCGAGCCCCGCCCGGGGGCGCGCGCGGCGCGCCCGAGCCAGCGCGCGCGCGCGCGCCCAGCCCCGGGGCGCGCGGCGGCGAGCCGCCCGCGGCCAGCCCCGGGCGCGCGGCGACCCCGCGCGCCGCGCGCGCGCGCGCCCGCGCGGCGCGGCGCCAGCCCCCCGCGCGCGCGGCCCCCCCGCCCCCGGCCCCCAGCCCGAGGGCGCGCGCCACCCAGCCCCCGCGGGACAGCGGGCGCGCCAGCCCCCGGCCCCCGCGGCGCGGCGCGAAAACCCAAAACCCCCCCGCGCGCGCGCGAGCCCCCCCCCCCCCCGGCGGCGGCGCGGCCGCGGCGCCAGCCCCGCCCCCGCGCGCGGCGGCCCCAGCCCCGCCGCGCGCCCGGCCCGGCGGCCGGGGGCCAGCCCCGCCCGCGGCGCGGGCCAGCCCCGCCGGGCCCCGCGCGGCCCGCCAGCCCGCGGCGGCGCCACCAAACCCGCGCGGGCGAGGGGGGCCCGCAGGCGGCGCGGAAAACCGCGCGCGGCCAGCCCAAGCGAGGCGCCAGCCAGGGGGGCGAGGGAGGGAAAACCCCCCGGGAGAGAAAGGGGCGCGGGAGCCCGGGCGGAAAACCCAAAACCGGCGCGGAGCCCCCCGGGGGGAGGCCCCGCCGCGGGGCAGCCCCAAAACGGGGCCCCCGGCGGGCCCGGGAAAAACCCCCCAAAAAAAAAACCCCCCCAAAAACCCGCGGAATCTACCCCCCAATAAAGGCCGAAAGCCCCCCCCACCCCAAGCCCTTCCTCCCCCTCCCTTTCCCAAAAAACCCCCCCCCCACCCTACCCCCCAAATCCCATCCCTCCCTCCTACCCCCATTTTTTCAATGTATTTGTAAATTGAGCAGGCCTACACATTTTCCTGCCATTACAATATGTTTGAAATAGTGGGTTGGGTGAGGACCTTACATCTGCATAGCTCAGGAACCAGTTGGTATGTGCAGCTGTCAGGAGAGTTCTACTGGTCACACCTGAGCTGAGCCATGTTGATTACAGCAGCCGCCGCCGGTGCTACAGCCACATCTGGGGCCTGCTGCCTAATGTCTTAATGACCATGTTAATTACAGCCACATCTGGGGCCTGCTGCCTAATGTCTTAATGAGCATCAGAGATCTAGGGGCCACATCCCAAATGGCACCCTATTCCCCATTGAGTGCATTACTTTTGATCAGAGGACTCTAGTCAAAAGTAGTGCACTAGATAGGGAATAGGGTGCCATTTTGGGATGCAGTCCTAGTAAGCTGCTGTGTTTTTTTTTTTTACATAGATCTTAGTTTAGGCCAAATGAAGTCTCCCTGACTGCACACCTGCATCTTGTTTCAGAGGTTATTACAACCAGACTGTTGTAGTGCATCGAACATCTCATAATTTCCAATGTAGAAACCAGAGTAAACGTGTACGACTCCTGACCGCAAACAATTCAGTTTTGTGGCGAAACATCTGGTTTGATCTTCCGACGCGCAAGCTGCCATCACGACTATCTAGTAAGCCTGGGAACATAATTTAGGGCTCTATTCAATCTGTATTGCAGACTGTGGACGGAAATGTAAAGTTAAGTTCCGATTGAGCCGACATATTTGTATTTATTATGAACCCCCATTATTATGAATCCCCCTACTCTTCCTGGGGTCCGGCAAAATTAAGGCAGTTATACAATTTAAAAACATTACAATACATTCATAACAGATTTCACAACATATTACGTGTGTGCCCTCAGACCTCTACTCTACAACACAAAATACATGTGTGTATAGTGCGTATGTTGTCGTGTGTGTGTATGCATGTGTCTGTGTCTGCGTTGCTTCACAGTCCCCGCTGTTCCATAGTGTGACGTTGTATAATGATTGGAAGACAGGCGCAGGAAAACGTATCAGGGGTTTTATTACTCCGCCCAACACAAACACGTATCTATACACAAAAGGGATGTAACCCAAACAAAGAGCGAGGTGTAACCGCTACACAATACACGGGACGAGACCCGTAAACAACCGGAGCACAATACACGGTATGTAACCCGTAATGCAATGTACAGTAGCACGAAAGCCGACACAACAGCGCGCACACGTACGTACTCACGAGACCAACCGACATGGGGACAATAATCGCCAAGGACAATGGGGAACAGAGGGCACATATATACACATACCAATCAGGGGGGGAATGGGAACCAGGTGTGCGTAATGAGACAAGACAGTCCGGGGGTTGGTGGTAATGAACCAGGTCAGTGACGCCTACAAGGCCGGTGACGTAGACCTCTGGAGCTGGTGAACGGAATGAGCAGCAGTACCGGTGGGGGATCCGTGACACATAAGGTATACTTTTTTAAATCTGTTTTCTTAAATCTAATTTTACTGCTGGCATCAGTTACTTGATGTGGAATAGGGTTCCATGTAGTCATGGCTCTATGTAGTACTGTGCACCTCCCGTAGTCTGTTCTGGACTTGGGGACTGTGAAGAGACCTCTGGTGGCATGTCTTGTGGGGTATGCATGGGTGTCCGAGCTGTGTGCCAGTAGTTCGAACAGACAGCTCGGGTGCATTCAACATGTCAACACCTCTCATAAATACAAGTAGTGATGGAGTCAATCTCTCCTCCACTTTGAGCCAGGAGAGATGGACATGCATATTATTAATGTTAGCGCTCTGTGTACATCCAAGGGCCGGCCATGCTGCTGCAGTTACCATGAATACAGTCTCCGCTAAAGCAGAAGCATTGCCTTTAAACGTAAATCACGCTGTAAAGCTGAACTTCCACAATATATGGATTGAATAGAGCCCTTAGTAAACCTGCACAGATCTGAATCCATCCCCCATCCTACTGTAGCAAAATAAGTAATTGAGAGGATGACATGATGGAAATGGCGCAGATTATTACCTATAATGTTTTGCTCACCTGGCTAGGGGAAATCTTCGCTGGCCGCCATTTTGTGGGAGGTACCTACTAGTTAGCTCCTCCTCCTTCATTACGTGTGATGTCACTGAATTGAAATTTGAACGTTCCCGATTACCCAAACCTCCAGGAAAGATGAGCCGGTAAAAGCAATAAAAAATATCCCTTTACCAAGAATATTGGTAGAATGGAGAAGGTACAGTATGTCTAATTTAATGTAGCATACAACGTTTCCAGAAAAAGTTGGCCTTTTATTTAGCAACATGGGCATTGAAATGGATACCGAGTAGGCTAAGCAAGCAAACTAGCTAGCCCATGAACTTTTCTCATTTGGATTTGCTCAACTCCTGCATCCTCTCTCCTCCATCCTCGCTTGCCTCCTTTTGAAAAGTTCGAAGGCAATCCTTCCTAATTGAGGAAAGCTGATTCAAAGGGGGTGTGGCAGATTTCAAAACTGTTCCACGAAGGACTCAGGTAGAATACACATGACTATGAAAGGTGGCTATCAAGGAGGGAAGTACACTCTTCTGTTCGCCTACTAACGAATTGGCATCTCCTCGACCAATTATCGGTTTCTGGGTCATGGAGGAGAGTAAAGCGGAGGAAGGAGAGAGAGAGAGAGAGGAGAGAGGGGAGAGAGAGAGGAGAGGAGGAGGAGGAGAGAGGAGGGAGGAGAGAGGAGAGGAAGAGAGAGGGAGGAAGAAGGTAGAGGGGAGGAGGAGAGAGGGTGGAGGAGAGAGGACGGAGGAGAGAGGGGTGGAGGAAAGGGATGGAGGAGAGAGGAGGAGGGAGGGGAGAGAGGGTGAGGAGGACGAGGAGGAGAAGAGAAAGAAGAGAGGGTGGAGGAGAGAGGAAGGAGGAGAGGAGGAGGGAGGAAGAGAGAGGACGGAGGAGAAGGAGGAGGAGAGAGGGTGGAGAGAGGGTGGAGGAGAGAGGACGGAGGGAGAAGGTGGAGGAAGGAGGATGGAGGGGAGAGGGGGGGGGAGAGGGGGGGAGACGGAGGAGGAGAGGAAGGAGGGAGGAGGGAGGAGGGAGGGGAGATTTGAGGAAGGAGGAAGGGAGGAGGAGAGGAGGAGAGAGAGGGGGGAGAAGAAGGAGGAGAGAGAGGAGGAGGAGAAGAGATGGGAAGGAGAGAGAGGAGAAGAGGAGAGGAGAGAAGGATCGTGAGGAGGATAGAGGAGAGGAACGGAGGAGAGAGGGGCGGAGGAAGGGAGAGAAGTGGAGGAGAGGGAAGGAGAGAGAGAGAGGACGGAGAAGAGAGGGAGTGGGGGAGGAGAGAGAGAAGGAGGAGTGACGGGGAAAGAGGAGGGAAAGAGAAGGACAGAGAGGAGGGGGACGAGAGGGAGCGGAGAGAGAGAGCGGAGGAAGAGAGGGCAAGGAGAGAGGGCGGAGAGAGAGGAGGACGGAAGGAGAGAGAAAGGAGGATGAGAGGAAAGGGGGAGAGGAGGGGAGAGAGGAGTGGAGGAGAGTAGGGAGAGGACGGAGGAGAGGACGGAGGAGAGACGGGAGAGTGAGGAGGGCGGGGGAGGAGGGCGGAGGAGGAGAGAGGACGGAGGAGAGAGTGTGGAGGAGAGAGGACGGAGAAGAGTACGGAGGAGAGAGGACGGAGGAGAGAGGACGGAGGAGAGAGGGCGGAGGAGAGAGTATGGAGGAGAGAGGACGGAGGAGACAGGACGGAGGAGACAGGACGGAGGAGAGAGGACAGAGGAGAGAGGGTGGAGGACAGACTTTTTCCCAAATGAAAAATAGGTCCATACCAGGTGACAGTTAGAATAGGACACGCATATTGTGTAATGGATGAAGTACATTATATATACAATAGTATGTGGACACCCTTTCAAATGAGTGGATTCTGCTATTTCAACCACACCCGCTGCTGACAGGTGTATAAAATTGGCAGTAGAATGGCCTTACTGAAGAGCTCAGTGACTTTCAACGTTTCACCGTCATAGGATGCCACCTTTCCAACAAGTCAGTTCGTCAAATGTCTGCCCTGCTAGAGCTGCCCTGGTCAACTGTAAGTGCCGTTATTGTGAAGTGGAAACGTCTAGGAGCAACAACGGCTCAGCCACAAAGTGGTAGGACACACAAGCTCACAGAATGGGTCCGCCGAGTGCTGAAGAGCATAGCGCGTAAAGATTGTCTGTCCTTGGTTGCAACACTCACTACAGAGTTCCAAACTGCCTCTGGAAGCAACGTCAGCTCAATAACTGTTCGTCGGAAGCTTCATGAAATGGGTTTCCATGGCCGAGCAGCCGCACACAAGCCTAAGATCACCATGCGCAATGCCAAGCGTCGGCTGAAGTGGTGTAAAGCTCACCGCCGTTGGACTCTGGAGCAGTGGAAACACGTTCTCTGGAGTGATGAATCACGCTTCACCATCTGGCAGTCCGACGGATGAATCTGGGTTTGGCGGATGCCAGGAGAACGCTACCTGCCCCAATGCATAGTGCCAACTGTAAAGTTTGGTTGAGGAGGAATAATGGTCTGGGGCTGTTTTTCATGGTTTGGGCTAGGCCCCTTAGTTCCAGTTAAGGGAAATCTTAAACAATGACATTCTAGACAATTCTGTGCTTCCAAATTTGTGGCAACAGTTTGGGGAAGGATCTTTCCTGTTTCAGCATGACAATGCCCCCTTGCACAAGGCGAGGTCCATTCAGAAATGTTTTGTCGCGATCGGTGTTAAAGAACTTGACTGGCCTGCACAGAGCCTTGACCTCAACACCATCAAACACCTTTGGGATTAATTGGAACGCCGACTGCGAGCCAGGCCTAATCGCCCAACATCAGTGGCCGACCTCACTAATGCTCTTGTGGCCAAATGGAAGCAAGTCCCCCGCAGCAATGTTCCAACATCTAGTGGAAAGCCTTCCCAGAAGAGTGGAGGCTGTTATAGCAGCAAAGGGAGGACCAACTCCATATTAATGCCCATGATTTTGGAATGATGTGTTCGACAAGCAGGTGTCCACATACTTTTGGTCATGTAGTCTATGTCCCACTGTTGGTTAGACTTGATGGATGGTACGTGGTTCTCTGTTGTTAGGCATGCAGGGATGGAGGTTGGGGCTGAGGCTGGGGCTGGGCAGGGAGGCTTGGACTAAGGGTTGGGGGTGAGGCTGGGGCTGGGGAGGGAGGCTGTGGAGGGAGGCTAGGACTAAGGGTTGGGGCTGAGGCTGGCGCTGGGGAGGGAGACTGGGGAGGAAGGCTGGGACTAAGGGTTGGGGCTGAGGAGGGACCCGGGGATGAGGTTGCTCTGCTCGCTTGCTGCCGAAATAGGATGTGTTTTATTGCTTTCTATAATCTGTCCTCATTTTACATTTAAATCCCATTACTGATGTTCTGTACAGGATCTAAGATGAGTTATTGTTTTAATGACCTGGGTGACAGGGAATTACACCTTCTGTTCTGTCTCCAAAGCTGTACATTTCCCCTACACACACACAAACCCACGCATGCTAATGTACACACACACACACACACACATTTCCCTCTCATCTAAGGAGTCAGGTGGTGTAAGAAAGGGTATTCAGTTTGGTGCTTGGTTCTGTCTTCAGCCAGCTAAGGTGTCAAGAGTGTCAAGGCTTGGTTCTGTCTTCAGCCAGGTGAGGTGTCAGAGCGTCAAGGCTTGGTTCTGTCTTCAGCCAGGTGAGGTGTCAGAGCGTCAAGGCTTGGTTCTGTCTTCAGCCAGGTGAGGTGTCAGTGTCAAGGCTTGGTTCTGTCTTCAGCCAGGTGAGGTGTCAGAGCATCAAGGCTTGGTTCTGTCTTCAGCCAGGTGAGGTGTCAGAGCGTCAAGGCTTGGTTCTGTCTTCAGCCAGGTGAGGTGTCAGTGTCAAGGCTTGGTTCTGTCTTCAGCCAGGTGAGGTGTCAGAGCATCAAGGCTTGGTTCTGTCTTCAGCCAGGTGAGGTGTCAGAGCGTCAAGGCTTGGTTCTGTCTTCAGCCAGGTGAGGTGTCAGTGTCAAGGCTTGGTTCTGTCTTCAGCCAGGTGAGGTGTCAGAGCATCAAGGCTTGGTTCTGTCTTCAGCCAGGTGAGGTGTCAGAGCGTCAAGGCTTGGTTCTGTCTTCAGCCAGGTGAGGTGTCAGTGTCAAGGCTTGGTTCTGTCTTCAGCCAGGTGAGGTGTCAGAGCATCAAGGCTTGGTTCTGTCTTCAGCCAGGTGAGGTGTCAGAGTCAAGTGTTTTGAAGCCTCTGGCTGTCCATTGATATTGATTACTGTCTCTATCCATTGATTAATGCCTCTTCCCCCTCCCACAAACCACAGCCCCATCTCTAGGTACCAGTCATTATTCTAGTCATTCTATTTCTATGGTTTTACCCTGCTGTCATTTACCCTGCTGTCAGGAGAGGAGGGAGGAGGGAAGAGGGGAGGAGAGGGGGTGAGAAGAGAAGACAGGACAGGGGAAAAGAAAAAAGAGGAGTTGAGTCCAGGAGGAGGAGAATGAGGAGGAGGAGGAGGAGGAGGAGGAGAAGGAGGAGAATGAGGAGGAGGAGGAGGAAGAGGAGGAGGAGGAAGACTCTAACGGGATCAGTCAGGTAGTGGGTTACTGGGTCTGGGGAGAACCCACCACCACCAGTTCTGCTGATGCAGGGAATGGGATACATTAGCCTGGGTACCAGTCAGTTTAGCTAACATTCCACTCCTTCATTCCATTGCTAAACAATGACACGGAGTACAAGTAGTGGAATGTTAGCAAAACAGGTTCTGTATTTCAGGCTAGGGATACACTGATCTCAGCTCTCTCCGAGACAGACACAAGCATCGTCTCATATCCATGTTGGGCAATTGGATATTCCGTCTCCTTTACAACCGCTCACAGTACCTTGATTTAATCCATCAAGTGCATGTAGCAGGCTACAAACTGAGACCTTATATAGGGTTCAGATGAACATGATCTACAAAGGCTTCCACGTTTTCTCTGATGCTTTGCCTGGATACCTTCACTCCAGTCAAGATGTCATATTCTGTGTTGCGTACTAGAGAACCTATTCTATTTGCTTTACCGTCATGTGTTTAAGAACAGTAGAGGAAGTGGGTTTACTGATAATCAAATGAGTGACACTATTTTTCATCTTTCTGCTATTTCCTTTCACAGACAGCTAGTGAAGATGCTAATACACTTAAATGATGCTGAGATTTAAACAAAAGGAAGCACTTGCACATCTGAGATTGCTTGTTGCAGGACATTAGTAGGGAATAACTCTGCTCTCGCCTGGTTCACTCAGCTTAACAAACAAATCGTTTTATTTTTCTATCGAGAAATCGAGGAATACATTGATTTCAGTCCTTCACGGCGTAGTGTGTTACCAATTGTTTTCTTGGTGACTATGGTCCCAGCTGCCTTGAGATCATTGACAAGATCCTCCCGTGTAGTTCTGGGCTGATTCCTCACCGTTCTCATGATCATTGCAACTCCACGAGGTGAGATCTTGCATGGAGCCCCAGGCCGAGGGAGATTGACAGTTATTTTGTGTTTTTTCCATTTGCGAATAATCGCACCAACTGTTGTCACCTTCTCACCAAGCTGCTTGGCGATGGTCTTGTAGCCCATTCCAGCCTTGTGTAGGTCTACAATCTTGTCCCTGACATCCTTGGAGAGCTCTTTGGTCTTGGCCATGGTGGAGAGTTTGGAATCTGATTGATTGATTGCTTCTGTGGACAGGTGTCTTTTATACAGGTAACAAGCTGAGATTAGGAGCACTCCCTTTAAGAGTGTGCTCCTAATCTCAGCTCGTTACCTGTATAAAAGACACCTGGGAGCCAGAAATCTTTCTGATTGAGAGGGGGTCAAATACTTATTTCCCTCATTAAAATGCAAATCAATTTATAACAATTCTGAGGTGCGTTTTTCTGGATTTTGTTGTTGTTATTCTGTCTCTCACTGTTCAAATAAACCTACCATTTAAAATTATAGACTGGTAATTTATTTGTCAGTGGGGAAACTTCTACTTCTCCTTCTCCTTCTCCTTCTCCTTCTTCTTCTTCTCCTTCTCCTTCTCCTTCTCCTTCTCCTTCTTCTCCTTTTCCTTTTCCTTCTTCTCCTTCTCCTTCTCCTTTTCCTTCTTCTTCTTCTCCTTCTCCTTCTCCTTCTCCTTCTCCTTCATTAAACATGGTGTAGATTGAGCCAGTCAGTGCAGTATGTCATTATTATCTACATTCCTCATGTTCCTGCTGCCTGAAGCTCTCTGGCATGGCAGCATTAAAGGGATAGTTCAGCCATTTTACATATTTACATGTTTTTTTCCTTACCTTGAAAGCAGTCTGAACAAGTAGTCAATACAATCCACACTTGTGTTTTATTAAACCAGCCACTTCAGTCATTCCTTAGTCCATAGACCAGCGGTGAGAAGAAATTCCCCCCCCAAAATACATATATTATATTTAAAAAAAAATATATATATATATATATAAATATATATTATAATATCGTCTTTGTATCTCAAAATCATTGTAATGTGGTTAACCTTAAAAATCTAAATTCAAATGATTAAAATATAAAATTCAATCAGGAGAGCGCCCTTAGATCACAGGAAAAGGCTGCACTTGACCGTTGCGCTTGAGTCATTCCCCCGGTGAATGGTTAGGCCCGCTACGCTATGAAACCACACACTATTGCAGAGACTTTGATATTCCCGGCCGCAACTGATATGGTGAAAACAATGTGACGGGATGGCAGAGGCACAGAAACTCCCATCAATACCTTTGTCAGATAACACTGTTCAATGAAGAATTGATGCTATTGCTAGCAATCAAGAGGAAACACTTGACTGAACGAATCAAAAAACTCCCCAGCTCATGCTCTCCAGATGGAAGTTAGCTGTGAGGGCCGAGATGCCCATGCATTGACTTTTGTTCGCTATACATGTCGGGGGGACGCTATTCACGAGGACGTATTGTTCTGTCTCACGATTCCCGAGCAGGAAACGGCACAGGGGATGTTCAGTGTGCTGCCTGTCTATATTGACGAGAAACAGATTCCAGGGGATCGAATGGTGGGGCTTTTGCACAGTTGGGGCTCCATCTACGGCGGGACGGCGGGCAGGCCTCTGCAATCTAGTTATGAATGTGTCTCCCTCGGCCATATGGACGCATTGTTTGATACACTGAGAGCAACTGGCGGCAAAAGAGCTGATTGCATAACTCAGAGATACTGTATACTGCAGCAGGTAACTTCGATTGTAAACCACATCCACTTGCGCGGACGCCTGTTCACAAAACGATGTGGAGATATGGGATCAGAGCATGACAATGTTTTATTTCATACCGAGGCTTGGTGGTTATCGTAGGGGGAGTGTTGGAAAGGAACTGTTGTCGTTCACAATGGATGTAAAAAAAAAAACAGACTTGGTTGACTTTCTGTGTAATGAAAAGAAAATGTGTCTCCTTGCCTATGTAACAGACGTATTTGGGAAACTGAACGATCTCATTCTACAGATGAGTGACTGAATCAGTGGATTCAGAGGAAATAATTCTTATTGGAGAGTCTTTCAAAAGTGAACCATACCCCATTCCCTCGGCTGTGCATGTTTTTAACAGAAAACAGCATCAGTAAGTGTCCCACACCAGTGATGACTGCTCACCTCCAACGCTTGGAAGAGCACTTTGAGACCTACTTCCCAATCCGTTTGACTGTGATCCTGGCGCAGTTGACATCCCGGTAAGTGAAATCGAACATCTGATCGAGCTGTAATGTGACCGAATGCTGGAGACAACTTATTTCACAGGTCATTATGGAGGCGTTTTGGTTCCTGACTCAGAGCATTAAATTTCATGCTACCCTTCACCAGCTCATATCTGTGAGAAGATGGATTCAATGCTCTTGTCTGCATTAAAACCAAATATAGATCTAGGTTGGATGTGACAGCAGAGATGATGTGCGTACTGTCGACCACGCCCCCTGACTTTGAAAATCTCCGACGCAACATGCATCAAGCCACACCCATCTCATTAGTGGTGATGAGCTAAGAGACATTATGTCAGACTCATTTGCATTTAACTGTCATAGCCCCGCGTTAAAAGTATGTGATGGTGAGTTGAGAAGACAATCAGAAAATACTGTTAGAATGTTTTTCAATTGACTGCCATAGCCCCAAATAAAAAACGAAACATTGGCTGTTAATTACATCATTTTTTTGTCACATGGTTGGGGTCACGAGAACGTTCAGATATCAAAATGGGGTCGTGGGCCAAAAAAGTTTGGGAACGCTTGCCATAGACTGCTTTCAAGGTAAGGAAACAAATATTGAGATATGTAAAACGGCTCAACTATTCCTTTAACTAACTGTGGTGTGTGAACTGTGAAGGGGAACGCAGTAGGCTAGGTGCCAACCATGTGTGACAAGAAACTGTGAAACTAATGTCATGTTATAATTAACATTTTCGTTATCTCACTTTTATGGTTAATGACCCCATTAATGATTTGACCTACAAAACAGAATGGAAGACGGTTCAGAAGGAAAACACTGACTGTATTTCTGCAGTGCTGTAACGTATACGCAGGGAGTCAGGAAGCAGGTGCAGAAGGTGCGTTAATAATAATAATAAACATGAAGATAATACAAAACAGGATGCTACTGAGGGCTATATGAAGGATCATCGTACTGAACCAAAACCAATCCTGTCTGATGACTGAGGCTACTGAGGGCTATATGAAGGAGCATCATACTGAACCAAAACCAATCCTGTCTGATGACTGATGCTATTGAGGGCTATATGAAGGAGCATCATACTGAACCAAAACCAATCCTGTCTGATGACTGAGGCTACTGAGGGCTATATGAAGGAGCAGCGTACTGAACCAAAACCAATCCTGTCTGATGACTGATGCTACTGAGGGCTATATGAAGGAGCATCATACTGAACCAAAACCAATCCTGTCTGATGACTGAGGCTACTGTGGGCTATATGAAGGAGCAGCATACTGAACCAAAACCAATCCTGTCTGATGACTGAGGCTACTGAGGGCTATATGAAGGAGCATCATACTGAACCAAAACCAATCCTGTCTGATGACTGAGGCTACTGAGGGCTATATGAAGGAGCATCATACTGAACCAAAACCAATCCTGTCTGATGACTGAGGCTACTGAGGGCTATATGAAGGAGCAGCGTACTGAACCAAAACCAATCCTGTCTGATGACTGATGCTACTGAGGGCTATATGAAGGAGCAGCGTACTGAACCAAAACAATCCTGTCTGATGACTGATGCTACTGAGGGCTATATGAAGGAGCAGCGTACTGAACCAAAACCAATCCTGTCTGATGACTGAGGCTACTGAGGGCTATATGAAGGAGCAGCGTACTGAACCAAAACCAATCCTGTCTGATGACTGATGCTACTGAGGGCTATATGAAGGAGCAGCGTACTGAACCAAAACCAATCCTGTCTGATGACTGATGCTACTGAGGGCTATATGAAGGAGCAGCGTACTGAACCAAAACCAATCCTGTCTGATGACTGATGCTACTGAGGGCTATATGAAGGAGCAGCGTACTGAACCAAAACCAATCCTGTCTGATGACTGAGGCTACTGAGGGCTATATGAAGGAGCAGCGTACTGAACCAAAACCAATCCTGTCTGATGACTGGGGCTACTGAGGGCTATATGAAGGAGCAGCGTACTGAACCAAAACCAATCCTGTCTGATGACTGAGGGCTATATGAAGGATCATCGTACTGAACCAAAACCAATCCTGTCTGATGACTGATGCTACTGAGGGCTATATGAAGGATCATCGTACTGAACCAAAGCCAATCCTGTCTGATGACTGAGGCTACTGAGGGCTATATGAAGGAGCATCATACTGAACCAAAACCAATCCTGTCTGATGACTGAGGCTACTGAGGGCTAAATAAAGGGAGAGTAATCAAGGTGATGATGAGGTCCAGGTGTGCGTAATGATGGTGCCAGGACCGGTGGTTCGTAGCCCGGCTACGTCGAGCGCTGGAGAGGGGGAGCGGTGGTTCGTAGCCCGGCTACGTCGAGCGCTGGAGAGGGGGAGCGGTGGTTCGTAGCCCGGCTACGTCGAGCGCTGGAGAGGGGGAGCGGTGGTTCGTAGCCCGGCTACGTTGAGCGCTGGAGAGGGGGAGCGGTGGTTCGTAGCCCGGCTACGTCGAGCGCTGGAGAGGGGGAGCGGTGGTTCGTAGCCCGGCTACGTCGAGCGCTGGATATACTAATCCTTTTTTGAAATGACGTGTTTGTTCTAAAACATTTAGGATGCATCCCAAATTGGCACCCAATAGCGTTGTTCTTTTGAACAGGGCCCATTGGGTTAGGAATAGGGTCCCAGGAATAGCCATTTAGGACATATTCACCATCTGCCTGAGAGGACAGGCTCTTTCTAACACCAGATGTGTATCTTGTCTAGGAGACATTCTAAAGATGGTTTTCTAAACATGTACATTCATGTCAGTGAATTAGTGTATACATCTGGTCTGTAATATTGTAATCCATGCTTCTCAGGGGTCTGTAAATATCGATCCGAGTCCAGCTGGCACTACGCTCTGTCAGTCCGGGTTAATTGATTGGTTTCTCATTTATTAGGGATCAATAGAAATCTGTCTCAGCTCTCCTCTCCTCAAGGTGTCCATGATGGTGATGTTGATGTCTCCTTAGGTCCGCTGGTTAGCAAGACCCAGAGTGCGTCTCAAATGGTACCTTATCCCCTATTTAGTGCACTACTTTTGGCAAGGGGTCCAAAAGGCACTTCGGTCAGGCAAGCAGCACCTTTCCTCTCCTCTCCCCGGCACTCAGGTACACACACTCTAGAAGAGATAGTTCTAACCCCGGTACGGTCCTACGGTCCTCAGTGCAGGCTGAGTTCTAACCCCGGTACGGTCCTACGGTCCTCAGTGCAGGCTGAGTTCTAACCCCGGTACGGTCCTACGGTCCTCAGTGCAGGCTGAGTTCTAACCCCGGTACGGTCCTAGGGTCCTCAGTGCAGGCTGAGTTCTAACCCGGTACGGTCCTACGGTCCTCAGTGCAGGCTGAGTT
>LR778277.1:3640285-3675285 GCA_902810595.1 Coregonus sp. 'balchen' | reverse complement strand
CAGAAATGTTTTGCACTACCCCAGAGATATCTCTTCTTGAGGCACAATGTACGCCTCTTCTGCTCCACAGACACTCACAAAATCTAAATAAGCCCACTTCTTGTGACTCACTGACGCCACTTCACCCAACGCATCCCATGACATTTATTGAGACTTCAAACAGATCTTCCCGGTTACATTGGTCCAAAACCCTCATTCCGACTAAAAGCGAGTCTAGGGGTTTCCTAGTTTCCACCACAACTTCTCTTGTTTCATTTCTTCTTTGACACTGTAACCCACTCATTCTCACTCTCTGTGCTCTCGTCTTCACCCGACTTGCAAGAAGTTTCCAAACAAAGCATCAATTTCCGCAAACAGACGGCTGATCTCTCAGTCCATCCCCATCTAGCATAACCCTCATAACCCCCCCCCCCCTCCCGATTGTGGACTTCAAAGTGCGAGCAGCGCAAGTGATTAAAACAAAGGAAGTGCCCCGGTCAAAAGTAGTGCACTATATAGGGAATAGGGTGCCATTTGGAACGCACCCCTGAGTCTAGGCTGGCTGTAAAACACAAAGAGAAGACCAATAGTAGAAATGTAACGGGATTGGCTACTTTTTCCTACACCAATCCACACAGGTGGACATGGGGCTTTGTCTCAAAAGTAGTGCACTGCATAGGAAAAGGGTGCCATTTGTGACGCAGTCATGGAGAGCCCCCATACTGGGCAGAGAGATTACATGCATCTAAACGCTTCACTATCCTAGTAATGGCACCGCCATGTGACAACACATTCATCCAAAAAAATAGTCTATTTTGTTTTGATCTCTTGTGCCAACCGTATGCTCCGTTGCTTTTTAATCAACATTGTTATTTATTCCGCTATTATTTTCTTGTTTATGACATGCTAATTACGTGATTTCTGCCGTTACTGTGTGACTGTCATAACACTTGTCAGTCTTAGTACATGATGGTTATAACACCTGTCAGTCTTAGTACATGATGGTTATAACACCTGTCAGTCTTAGTACATGATGGTTATAACACCTGTCAGTCTTAGGACATGATGGTTATAACACCTGTCAGTCTTAGGACATGATGGTTATAACACCTGTCAGTCTTAGGACATGATGGTTATAACACCTGTCAGTCTTAGGACATGATGGTTATAACACCTGTCAGTCTTAGTACATGATGGTTATAACACCTGTCAGTCTTAGTTCATGATGGTCATAACACCTGTCAGTCTTAGTTCATGATGGTCATAACACCTGTCAGTCTTAGTACATGATGGTCATAACACCTGTCAGTCTTAGTTCATGATGGTCATAACACCTGTCAGTCTTAGTACATGATGGTCATAACACCTGTCAGTCTTAGTACATGATGGTCATAACACCTGTCAGTTTTAGTTCATGGATGTTTGAAGTGCAGTAGCCTATTCTCTCAATGTGGTCTCCAATGGTAACCAGCTTATTTTTCTATACTGAGAAATCATTGACAATCAATCATAATATTTTTCTTGGAAAAATCTCTAACTCATTAACATATTCACTGCTCATAATAAAAAAACTGCTATTTATTATAAGATGTGTCCCAAATGGCACCCTATTCCCTATATAGTGCACTACTTTAGACCAGAGAATGGCACCCTATTCCCTATATAGTGCACTACTTTTGACCAGAGCCCTATAGGGAATAGGGTGCCATTTTGGGACACAACCATACTGTTTACCTGGTTCTATGATGGGAGAAGGCATGTGGGCAATAAGCTTTTAACTAGTTGTACCTTTTTAGAGCATCTATTCAGAACATGCAATCAGTAGTAGGGTACCTATGAAATGCCTTCCCTGTTGTCCAGGGCCTCTTCAACAGACATCCTATACAATAGTAGTAGGGAGGCAATCTGGGATTCGTAAAACAACAAAGCGCTCACCCTGCCACTTGTTTTGGTAAACAGCTAAGAGATGGGGCTGGAGAAACATAACCACGAGTTATGGATGGGGTAGGACAGTTGAACTAAAAGCTCAGTAGCTCATTTACCCGTTATATTCTTCTGAAATCAATGGCTATGTACCATTATGAATGTTACCAATCCCAGATTGCCCCTTCAAGGAGTGTAATCCCCTCTTCTCAAGACCCCCTCCTGCTCTTATAGATCCAGCCTGGGTTGCCATGGAAGCCTTAGAAATGGCTGTGCTATTTGAGCAGAGAGATAGAGCAGGTCTGGTGCCACGGGCTCTGCTAAAGCCTGGAGCGTTCTACAGCATTTCCTTCTACTGTGGGTATACAAGGTGTTGGTCTCCATTGTGATGTTAATTATGAGATCAACAGAAAAGGACCTTGTTTCCTCCTGTTTTTTTTTTTTTTTTTTTTTTTACATAAATCCTCCTTGGTTCAATGAAAAATGCAGAGTAGTTGAGAGATAGAAAGAAAGAAAGAAAGAAAGAAAGAGAGAGAGAGAACTGAATAGAATATAATACTATTAGAATAAAATTGAATTCATGGCAAATAACTTGTTGCTGAACATGTCCCACGAGTAAAATAGAATGTGCATTATTGGTTGATACTCATAGTCTAATAGCCAATACTGTTTTAATATTGATTGTTGTGTTTCCAATCAATATCAGTAAGAGGATCGTTCGTGCCAGGCGCTACCATCGTCATATGGAAATTATGTGGTCCTAGCTGACGTTTGATTGGACAAGAACCATTACACTGACAGCTGCCTTGTCCAATAACTGCTCTGGATTCATTCGGAATTTGCAATACCGTTTGTCTATTGGTCAGAATGTGCGTTGTCTTGGCTAGTTTGCACGCTATCGCTGCCTGCCTCATTCCAAGGATGCATTTGCTTTGGTGGATGCTGAAAGAGAAGACCGCTCTCTGTGCTCAATAGCATTTTGAGTTATCAAATATAGCTAATTTTCAGGAATTGAGAGATACTATTTCTCTCCAAAGAGAATTTAAAATGGATGAAATGGAGGAAGAATTAAAATGCCCTGTATGCGGATCGTTTTTCCGGGAGCCAATCATTCTACCGTGCTCCCACAACATTTGCCTGGCTTGCGCTCGGAATATCCTAGTGCAGACCCCGGACGCTGAATCTCCGCAGAGTAGCCGTGCTTCTGGCTCGGGGGTCTCCGACTATGACTACCTGGACATTGATAAGATGAGCTTGTACAGCGAGGCGGACAGTGGATACGGTTCGTATGGTGGCTTCGTTAGTGCCCCGACCACCCCTTGCCAGAAATCCCCAAACGGGGTGCGTGTTTTCCCCCCTGCCGTCCCCCAACCCCCTCCCCAGCACCACTTGCTAGGACACCCCGGCTCCCTACCTCCTATCCCCCGCAACTCCTGCATCACATGCCCGCAGTGCCATCGCAGCCTCATCTTGGACGAGAGGGGGCTCCGCGGGTTTGCCAAAAACCGGGTGCTGGAAGGGGTCGTGGACCGGTACCAGCAGAGCAAAGCGGCCGCCCTCAAGTGTCAGCTCTGCGAGAAGAGTCCCAACGAGGCCACGGTGATGTGCGAGCAATGCGACGTGTTCTACTGCGACCCTTGTCGCTTGAGGTGCCACCCTCCCCGAGGTCCGCTAGCCAAGCATCGCCTCGTACCCCCTGCACAGGGCCATATAAGCCGTCGGACAAGTCCCCGGAAGATCTCCACTTGTACGGAGCACGAACTGGAGAACCTGAGCATGTACTGTGTTCAGTGTAAGATGCCGGTGTGTTACCAGTGTTTAGAAGAAGGGAAACACGGGACACATGAAGTCAAGGCTCTGGGGGCTATGTGGAAACTGCACAAGGTAGGATAACGTGTGCCAAATGGTTACATTTATAGGCTACCTCTATTTTTCCAATGTCATAACGCGCATAAACTCATCTGTTATAGCCCTAAATGGGTCCCTACGAATTTCGTTCATTGAAGCAATTGTGGAAACGAATAGTGTGTAGGCTAGTCTACATTTTAATAAGCATAACTTTTTAGTTCCAAGTTAAATTGATTGTGTGTTCCCACAATTTGATTAAATAGATTAAATAATGTGTGATAATAGCCTAAATGATTACATTTTTTGTTCACATTTCACTTCAGTATCTGTTTAGTAGCCTGTTTTGATGAGCTGCCAGCCTATTTGCTCCAAGGTTGTCAGTAAATCAACTTGGACAAGGCTGTAGCAAAATACATTTTTTACTGGAGTCGCTCCAGTATAATAAATGGTCCCAGTAAACTCGAGGGCCCAGACGCAGTGGTAGAGTCATAAGGTTCTTGTTGAAATTCAGTTCACGAGCTGGAGAGGGCCAGCAACAGTATTCCTGCATCAGGGGGAAACGCTTCCATCTCCATTCCTGGAACCCTATAAAGTCAGCACCCTTTTTTGATTATTAACTCAGTAGGCTGCCTGTCACTTCCGTACGTGACATATGAGAAAATACATTATACTGTGCCTTTGGAAGAGGTGACATAGGCTGCATCCCAATTGACACTCAATACCCTATATAGTTCACTACTTTTGACAAGGGCCTGCACTGTAATATAGTTAAATAGTAATAATATAAGGGAATAAGGTGTCTTTTGGGACATAGACATTGTGTTTCTATCTCCATACTCTAGTCTTTTCTGGTCCCCTTTTACATTCTCAGCTGTTCAACGTGCCAATATATAATATGTATACACTACCGATCAAAGGTTTGGACACACCTACTCATTCAAGGGTTTTTCTTTATTTGATTTTTTTTACAGTTCTTTACATTGTAGAATAATAGTGAAGACATCAAAACTATGAAATAAACACATATGGAATCATGTAGTAATCAAAAAAAGTGTTAAACAAATCTAAATATATTTTATATTTGAGATTCTTCAAATAGCCACCTGTTACAGGAGGGGGTCGCAGTTCCGGAGCGACCCACTAGGTGTCATCCGCTAATAACCGCTAGGCAACTCCTCACTCCACAGTCTGGACTAATCGGTATCCTATTGGTGTCACCTGTGTCTACATTTTACATTTGACATTTTAGTCATTTTAGCAGACGCTCTTATCCAGAGCGACTTTACAGTTAGTGAGTGCATACATGGTCTACCTGTTCACCTGTGTATTCATGCCCTCACTTCCCTGTGTTCCCTTGCTCGGTTTTCTCTGCTAGTTTCTCTAAGTCCAGCAGCACTACTCAGTGTCTGATCGGAGACCTATGAACAGGTACTTGAGAAGTGTTCTGCCTGTTTCGTTATTTGTTTCAGTCGTAGGTAGTATTTCGTATTTTGGCTGTCAGACGGTTTTTTGAAGTCTTATTTGCTCCGCCTTTCTTTTATGGTGTTAAGTCCGTTATTTTGTATTTTGGCTTCGGGACCACCAGTAAAGATCCTTGTTTCACCATCTCTGCCTACTGCCTATTGTCTATCCTGCACCGCGGTCACACCTCACACCAACCCTTACAGAAAACTGAGCCAATATGAGATTCTTCAAGTAGCCACCCTTTGCCTTGATGACAGCTTTGCACACTCTTGACATTTTCTCAACCAGCTTCATGAGGTAGTTACCTGGAATGCATTTCAATTAACAGGTGTGCCTTCTTAAAAGTTAATTTGTGGAGTTTCTTTCCTTCTTAATGCGTTTGAGCCAATCTGCTGTGTTGTGACAAGGTAGGGGGGGTATACAGAAGATAGCCCTATTTGGTAAAAGACCAAGTCCATATTATGGCAAGAACAGCTCAAATAAGCAAAGAGAAACGACAGTCCATCATTACTTTAAGACATGAAGGTCAGTCAATATGGAACATTTCAAGAACATTGAACGTTTCTTCAAATTGGAGATTTTTGGTTCCAACCACCGTGTCTTTGTGAGACGCGGTGTGGGTGAACGGATGATCTCCGCATGTGTAGTTCCCACCGTAAAGCATGGAGGAGGAGGTGTTATGGTGTGGAGGTGTGGGGGTGCTTTGCTGGTGACACTGTCTGTGATTAATTTAGAATTCAAGGCACACTTAACCAGCATGGCTACCACAGCATTCTGCAGTGATACGCCATCCCATCTGGATTGGGCTTAGTGGGACTATCATTTGTTTTTCAACAGGACAATGACCCAACACACCTCCAGGCTGTGTAAGGGCTATTTTACCAAGAAGGAGAGTGATAGAGTGCTGCATCAGATGACCTGGCCTCCACAATCCCCCGACCTCAACCCAATTGAGATGGTTTGGAATGAGACGGATGGCAGAGTGAAGGAAAAGCAACCAACAAGTGCTAAGCATATGTGGGAAGTCCTTCAAGACTGTTGGAAAAGCATTCCAGGTGAAGCTGGTTGAGAGAATGCCAAGAGTGTGCAAAGCTGTCATCAAGGCAAAGGGTGGCTAATTTGAAGATGATCTCACATGGCTGTGTTTCAGTGAGCTACAGAGGATGTCACATGGCTGTGTTTCAGTGGGCTACAGATAATCTCACATGGCTGTGTTTCAGTGGGCTGCAGATGATCTCACATGGCTGTGTTTCAATGAGCTACAGATGATCTCACATGGCTGTGTTTCAGTGGGCTGCAGAGGATCTCACATGGCTGTGTTTCAATGAGCTACAGATGATCTCACATGGCTCTGTTTCAGTGGGCTACAGATGATCTCACATGGCTGTGTTTCAGTGGGCTACAGATGATCTCACATGGCTGTGTTTCAATGGGCTGCAGAGGATCTCACATGGCTCTGTTTCAGTGGGCTACAGAGGATCTCACATGGCTCTGTTTCAGTGGGCTACAGATGTCAAGCCCACTTTAGAGAGTCTGATGTTATTTGGAGATCTGAGTTGTCATGGGCAACACACACACACACACACACACACACACACATACACATACAGCTCTCTCTCCCTCCCAGCTCCCCTCTCCCAGCTCCCCTCTCCCAGCTCCACTCTCCCAGCCTCCCTCTTCCAGCTCCACTCCCCCAGCTCCACTCTCCCAGCTCCCCTCTCCCAGCTCCCCTCTCCCAGCTCCCCTCTCTCAGTTCTCCTTCCCAGCTCTCTCTCCCTCCCAGCTCTCTCTCTCTCCCACCCAGCTCTCTCTCTCTCCCACCCATCTCTCTCTCTCTCTCCCTCCCAGCTCTCTCTCCCTCCCAGCACCCAATGTGTCATTCCATGAGTAGGAGGAGAGGGCCAGATATAGCAACTATCCCCCAACCCCCCCCCCCCCCCCCCCCCCACACACACACACTCTACAGAAATCATACATAACAACGTGTATGCTTGAAATTCTGCACAAATATACACGCATACTGTGCACAGTGAAGTGAAAACACCCAACTCTATGCATGGATCTGTCCTCCACTCTTGACATTTCATTTTATTCAAAATGTTTCTTTATCTCTGAAATCTATGAAAGGAAATAATACAGATTTGATTCGTTATTCGGGAACCAATAGGGGTGGACCAGTAAATATTGGCCTTGGATTGGTTTGCCTGCCTAGTTTCCCTGATCCCTCCCAAATGGCACCCCTTTTCCCTACATTATATAGTGCACTACTTTAGAGCCCTGGCATGTGTCCTGGTCAAAAGTAGTGCACTACACAGGGAATAGAGGGACATTTGAGACGCAGCCGATGGTCTGTTATTGTGTTATTCTTTTAGGCTCTGTTTTGACCTGTCATGTAAAGCTGTTGCATATGGAGCCTCAGGAGATGGCCATGGGGAGGGAGGGAGGGAGGGAGGGAGGGAGAGCGAGCATCAAAACACTCTCTCATGTAAAAGGATGTCAGGCTTCAGTATGGAGTCAGGCGCAGGACACAGAGCTAGTAGACAACGTACTTTACTCGTAAAATCACAAATGAACATAAACTCCACGCAGGGAGGACAATCCCGCTCACCAAACATAGAACAAACACGCACACAACACAGTGGGAGCCAGAGGGTTAAATAGGAAACAAATCATAGACATAATGGGAACCAGGTGTGAACAATGAAGACAAAACAAGTAGAACACAGAAACATAGATTGGTGGCAGCTAGTACTCAGGTGACGACGAACGCCTAAGCCTGCCCGAGCAAGGAGGAGGAGCAGCCTCGGCTGAATCCGTGACAGTACCCCCCCCTTGACACGCGGCTCCAGTCGTGCGCCGACACCGGCCTCGGGGACGGCCAGGAGGACGTGGCGCAGGGCGAGTCGGATGACGACGGGGGAAATCCCTCAACATGGAGGGATCGAGGATGTCCCTCCTAGGGACCCAGCACCGTTCCTCCGGACCGTATCCATCCCACTCCACGAGATACTGCAGGCCCCCCACCCGACGCCTCGATCCAGGATGGAACGGACCGAGTACGCCGGTGCCTCCTCGATGTCCAGTGGGGGCGGAGGAACCTCCCGTATCTCAGACTCCTGGAGTGGACCAGCTACCACCGGCCTGAGGAGAGACACATGGAACGAGGGGTTAATACGATACTCAGGAGAAAGCTGTAACCTATAACAAACCTCCTTCAATCTCCTCAGGACTTTAAATGGCCCCACAAACCGCCGACCCAGCTTCCGGCAGGGAAGGCGAAGGGGCAGGTTTCGGGTCGAGAGCCAGACCCGGTCCCCCGGTGCATACACTGGAGCCTCACTGCGGTGGCGGTCGGCGCTCGCCTTTTTGTCGCCTGATGGCCCAGTGCCAAGGAGGGATCTGGATGAGCCAGCACTGGAGCCGAGGTAAACAGGTCCTTCAGATGCCTAAAAGCCCTGTCCGCCTCAGCTGACCACCGCAGTCGCACCGGTCCCCCCTTCAGCAAGGAGGTAATGGGAGCTGCTACCTGACCAAAGCCCAGATAAACCTCCGTTAGTAGTTGGCAAACCCTAAGAATCACTGCACCTCCTTGACCGTGGTTGGAGTCGGCCAATTACGCACGACCAAAATGCGGTCGATCTCCATCTCCACCCCTGATGAGGACAGGTGGTGCCCTAGGAAGGAGATGGACTTTTGAAAGAACAGACATTTCTCCACCTTGACGTACAGGTCATGTTCCAACAGTCGACCAAGCACCTTGCGCACCAGGGACACATGCTCGGCTCGTGTAGCGGAGTATATTAGAATATCATCTATATACACCACTACACCCTGTCCGTGCAGGTCCCTGAAAATCTCATCAACAAAGGATTGGAAGACTGATGGAGCATTCATCAACCCGTACGGCATGACGAGGTACTCATAGTGCCCAGATGTGGTACTAAATGCCGTCTTCCACTCATCTCCCTCCCGGATACGCACCAGGTTGTACGCGTCCTGAGATCCAATTTAGTGATGCAATGAGAGGTAGTGGATAACTGTACTTAATAGTGATCTGATTGATACCACGGTAGTCAATGCACGGGCGTAACCCTCCATCCTTCTTCTTCACAAAAAAGAAACTTGAGGAGACGGGTGAAGTGGATGTATCCCTGTCCCAGAGATTCGGAGACATATGTTTCCATAGCAGCCGTCTCTTCCTGTGACAGAGGATACACGTGTCTCCGGGGAAGTGCAGCACCTACCTGGAGATTTATCGCACAATCCCCCTGTCGATGGGGTGGTAATTGAGTCGCCCTATTTTTACAGAAGGCGAGAGCCAAATCGGCATATTCAGGGGGAATGTGCATAGTGGAGACCTAGTTTGGACTTTCCACC
This sequence comes from Coregonus sp. 'balchen', assembly GCA_902810595.1. Lineage (NCBI taxonomy): Eukaryota > Metazoa > Chordata > Actinopteri > Salmoniformes > Salmonidae > Coregonus > Coregonus sp. 'balchen'. The sequence goes on along the minus strand of LR778277.1, from coordinate 3,665,694 downwards.
GCAGTTGCACCTATGGAAACACCTACACACCTCCCCGAGCACTGACGTGACCATCCCTTGAGAGCCCTCTGTTGCCATGAAATCGTGGGGTCATGAGAGTTTAACCAGGGAAGGCCCAACACCACTGGAAACGCAGGAGAATCAATCAGAAAGAGACTAATTCTCTCCTCATGACCCTCCTGTGTCCTCATCCAGAGTGGAGCTGTGACCTCCCTAATCAGGCCTGAGCCTAAAGGGCGACTATCTAAGGCGTGTACAGGGAAGGGCACATCAACAAGAACAATAGGAATCCCTAAACTACGGGAAAACTGACGATTTAACAAAGTTCCCAGCTGCGCCTGAATCTACGAGGTGCGTGTTTCTGTCAGGCGTCAGTGTGTAGCGGTAGGACGGAGTCAGGCGCAGGACACAGAGCTAGTAGACAACGTACTTTACTCGTAAAATCACAAATGAACATAAACTCCACGCAGGGAGGACAATCCCGCTCACCAGCATAGAACAAACACGCACACAACACAGTGGGAGCCAGAGGGTTAAATAGGAAACAAATCATAGACATAATGGGAACCAGGTGTGTACAATGAAGACAAAACAAGTAGAACACAGAAACATCAATCGGTGGCAGCTAGTACTCTGGTGACGACGAACGCCGAAGCCTGCCCGAGCAAGGAGGAGGAGCAGCCTCGGCTGAATCCGTGACAAAGGCAGCATCAAAACACACACCCAAAAATATTTTCTCTCATACAATCAAATAGGATGCATGGGGGGGGAGTAGCTCTGTTTTGTATCATCGAAACTGTGATTATATGTTTCTACAGGCAACATAGTTTAAATTAAGCCTCTAAAATCAGTAGATCAATATATCCTCAAGCAACCGGGAGGAGAGTGAGCGGTCAGTTATTTACAACAGCGAACCAATCTGTGGGTAAAGCGACGCTGCGACTCAAACACAACAAGCCATGGCTTCCCTTAAAAGAAAAGACCAAGAACAACTGAGAGCAACGAGCAGCTAAAAGGATATCCAGGAAAACATAGCTAAAATGCTCTCAGTGCTCACCAAAACAAATAAACTGTTACTATCTGTTGTTAAAAAGGTAGATTTGCTCGAAAGGAAAGTAGAGTCCATCATGTCAGATGTGCATATACAGGGCGAGTGGATGAACAGGACAACAAAATTGGCAACAAAGGTGCAAACTTTAGAAGATGAACTGGACCAGCAAGAAAACAGAATGAGACGAAAACAACATGAGAATATTGTCCTTACCGGAAGAGGAGGAAGAAGAAGGAGACCGTTCCAGCTACGTGATCAAACCGATATCAGAGGAGCTTGGCGCGGATGTATCACCAGAGGATCTGGAGCGATGCCATCGGATTGGCGTGAAACAGAAGAACGCTAAATACCCTCGCATGGTAATCTTTAAGCTGTGGAACTGTCAGACCAAAGTCAACATTCTAAAGGCACAGGGGGAAAGCAGATCAAAATCCACGGCCAGTCCATTAAATTCATCCAGGAATGCAAGCAATTCATTCCGATCAGACAAAGGACGAAAAGGGAATCAAGGGAAATAATATTTGATTCCTGGAAGAATGGAAGGGAACACAGAGGATGGAGTTCACAAGCACCAATTAAACCCTGAACAGGCTGCAGGAAATCTTTCCAGTTGAAAGAGAGCCCAATGCCCTGAGGAGATGAAGAAGTGGAAAAAAAGTGATTAGCACACTAGGCTACATACAGGGATTAGCACACAAGGCTACATACAGGGATTAGCACACTAGGCTACATACAGGGATTAGCACACTAGGCTACATACAGGGATTAGCACACTAGGCTACATACAGGGATAAGCACACTAGGCTACATACAGGGATTAGCACACTAGGCTACATACAGGGATTAGCACACTAGGCTACATACAGGGATTAGCACACTAGGCTACATACAGGGATAAGCACACTAGGCTACATACAGGGATTAGCACACTAGGCTACATACAGGGATAAGCACACTAGGCTACATACAGGGATGCCCAAGACCAGCTTACCGTTAGTTGAGACAATATTATTTCCCCCTCCCCAAATACAATCTAGACTATATTGTCCCCAAGTAACTGTTCTTCTCTAGGAAGTAACGATAAAATTAGCCGATGCCAATGAGATACATGGACACTGAAAATACAATATAAAAGAGGAAATATAGCATGTAAGTCAATAATTGGTCTATGGATGTGGGGGTGTATGTATATGTGTAGGAGGGCGGGAGAGAATAGGTGTGTGGAGGCATAGGGTATACATTTTACATTTTAGTCATTTAGCAGACGCTCTTATCCAGAGCGACTTACAGTTAGTGAGTGCATACATTATTTTATACTGGCCCCCATGGGAATTGAACCCACAACCCTGGCATTGCAAACGCCATGCTCTACCAACTGAGCTACATCCCTGCCGGCCATTCCCTCCCCTACCCTGGATGACGCAGGGCCAATTATGCGCCACCATTATTCATTACAATATTTAGTTGAGGTTTAGGGTTTAGTGAATGATTTGTCCCAAATACAATGCTTTTAGTTTTTGAAATATTTAGGACTAACTTATTCCTTGCCCCTCATTCTGAAACTAACTGCAGCTCTTTGTTAAGTGTTGCTGTCATTTCAGTCGCTGTAGTAGCTGACATGTATAGTGTTGAGTCATCTGCATACATAGACACTCTGGCTTTACTCAAAGCCAGTGGCATGTCCTTAGTAAAGATTGATAAAATTAAGGGGCCTAGACAGCTGCCCTGGGGAATTCCTGATTCTACCTGGATTATGTTGGAGAGGCTTAAATTAAAGAACACCCTCTGTGTTCTGTTAGACAAGTAACTCTTTATCAACAATATAGCAGGGGGTGTAAAGCCATAACACATACGTTTTTCCAGCAGCAGACTATGATCGATAATGTCAAAAGCCGCACTGAAGTCTAACAAAACAGCCCCCTCAATCTTTTTATCATCAATTTCTCTCAAACAATCATCAGTCATTTGTGTAAGTGCTGTGCTTGTTGAATGTCCTTCCCTATAAGCGTGCTGAAAGTCTGTTGTCAATTTGTTTACTGTAAAGTAGCATTGTATCTGGTCAAACACAATTTGGTTAATATGGGCTATTTTAACACTTTTCTGGGAAGCTTGATTGTTTTTATTGCTTTACTGGGAAGCTTATCAGAAGTAGACATGCTCATGTTATTTATATTTGAGCTGATAGTGCGTGATAGGGTGAGCTGCACACAGTGGACTTCCTACTAGGGCCCACCGCCTCAGTACTAACAGTATACTGGTTTATAGGCACACGATTACTGCATACAATAGCTGTAGGACCAACAGAGGCATTCAGGGCAGTTAGGGGGACATAAATTAAGTTACTTACAGTGAGGGAAAAAAGTATTTGATCCCCTGCTGATTTTGTACGTTTGCCCACTGACAAAGACATGATCAGTCTATAATTTTAATGGTAGGTTTATTTGAACAGTGAGAGACAGAATAACAACAAATAAATCCAGAAAAACGCATGTCAAAAATGTTATAAAGTGATTTGCATTTTAATGAGGGAAATAAGTATTTGACCCCTCTGCAAAACATTACTTAGTACTTTGTGGCAAAACCCTTGTTGGCAATCACAGAGGTCAGACGTTTCTTGTAGTTGGCCACCAGGTTTGCAAACATCTCAGGAGGGATTTTGTCCCACTCCTCTTTGCAGATCTTCTCCAAGTCATTAAGGTTTCGAGCCTGACGTTTGGCAACTCGAACCTTCAGCTCCCTCCACAGATTTTCTATGGGATTAAGGTCTGGAGATTGGCTAGGCCACTCCAGGACCTTAATGTGCTTCTTCTTGAGCCACTCCTTTGTTGCCTTGGCCGTGTGTTTTGGGTCATTGTCATGCTGGAATACCCATCCACGACCCATTTTCAATGCCCTGGCTGAGGGAAGGAGGTTCTCACCCAAGATTTTACGGTACATGGCCCCGTCCATCGTCCCTTTGATGCGGTGAAGTTGTCCTGTCCCCTTAGCAGAAAGACACCCCCAAAGCATAATGTTTCCACCTCAATTTTTGACGGTGGGGATGGAGTTCTTGGGGTCATAGGCAGCATTCCTCCTCCTCCAAACACGGCGAGTTGAGTTGATGCCAAAGAGCTCGATTTTGGTCTCATCTGACCACAACACTTTCACCCAGTTCTCCTCTGAATCATTCAGATGTTCATTGGCAAACTTCAGACGGGCCTGTATATGTGCTTTCTTGAGCAGGGGGACCTTGCGGGCGCTGCAGGATTTCAGTCCTTCACGGCGTAGTGTGTTACCAATTGTTTTCTTGGTGACTATGGTCCCAGCTGCCTTGAGATCATTGACAAGATCCTCCCGTGTAGTTCTGGGCTGATTCCTCACCATTCTCATGATCATTGCAACTCCACGAGGTGAGATCTTGCATGGAGCCCCAGGCCGAGGGAGATTGACAGTTATTTTGTGTTTCTTCCATTTGCGAATAATCGCACCAACTGTTGTCACCTTCTCACCAAGCTGCTTGGCGATGGTCTTGTAGCCCATTTCAGCCTTGTGTAGGTCTACAATCTTGTCCCTGACATCCTTGGAGAGCTCTTTGGTCTTGGCCATGGTGGAGAGTTTGGAATCTGATTGATTGATTGCTTCTGTGGACAGGTGTCTTTTATACAGGTAACAAACTGAGATTAGGAGCACTCCCTTTAAGAGTGTGCTCCTAATCTCAGCTCGTTACCTGTATAAAAGACACCTGGGAGCCAGAAATCTTTCTCATTGAGAGGGGGTCAAATACTTATTTCCCTCATTAAAATGTAAATCAATTTATAACATTTTTGACATGCGTTTTTCTGAATTTTTTTGTTGTTATTCTGTCTCTCACTGTTCAAATAAACCTACCATTAACATTATAGACTGATCATTTCTTTGTCAGTGGGCAAACGTACAAAATCAGCAGGGGATCAAATACTTTTTTCCCTCACTGTATGTTGTGTCTGCCAACGCCTCTGGGATAATGTAAATTTGCTGCAGCATTATGACAACTCAGCGACACAATGGTAGGGATTCACTGAGCTGGTCTTGGGTTATTGGTAAGTCATTGTGGTCCTCTGTAGCTCAGCTGGTAGAGCACGGCGCTTGTAACGCCAAGGTAGTGGGTTCGATCCCCGGGACCACCCATACACCAAAAAAATAAATAAATATGCACGCATGACTGTTAGTCGCTTTGGATAAAAGCGTCTGCTTAATGGCATATTATTATTATTATTATTGTCTCAATGCAGCCTTGAGATGCGTGGACAGAGTCCAGGAGCCAAGATGATTTGGATGGACTCCGTCATTCCTGTTGAGCATCTTCTATTTCCAGAAGGTGTCGAAGTTATCTATAAAAGTGATATCAAACAGAGCTACAGTAATCTTTTAGCCAGGTGTGTAATGCCAGTAGCCTGCTGCATGACGATGGTACCAGACCTGAAATAGATGGCTGCTTTTTTGGAATCTTTCAGTGCTAGAATCAGTTCTTTTAGAAGGGAGTGTTGGAGGAGGAAAAGACGAAGGTTGGGGTAAACTGAGCCTGGGTGGGGTATGGGAGGACAACGAGGGGAGGTGGGGATAAGCTTGGCTTGGTGGGGCAAGGTTGGGTAAGGATTGGAGGGTGGGTCAAACTTGGCTTGGGGGGCAAGGGGGAGTAAAGATGGGAGGTGGGGATAAGCTTGGCTTGGGTGGGTTAAAGGGGGGATGAGAAGAGAGGGGGGGGGGGGGGGGGGTAGAGAGGGATGGATTTGGTTTGGGAGAAGGAAGGAATACATCTTACTACAATGTAATTGTATTTCAATTTTTTATTTCTACTTGTAAACCCATTGTAAATGAATAAGAGTTCTGGACAGATTAGGAAAGAATGTAAAATCCTTATTATTCCTTGTTTGTTATTATTATAATTAAGATTCAATAGTGGTTATTGGTTGAGAATGGAGAGAGGCTTTATGTGAGGGATTGGGCTGGGTGACTGGGAGAGCATCAGACACTTCTCAGTCTCTCGGTGGACCCACTCTCCCCAAGTAGACCCCACCAGCCACTATACTTTAATTTCATTTATAAAGAAAGACAAACTGACCACAGTACTTAAGTGGCAGTCTTTCTCCAATGACATAATCAATAAAATACAAGTTTTTATTGGTACATTAGGAGAGGAGTTGAAGCTTAATTACGGCAGTGGGCTAAATCAGGGTCACACAGTGTTTCATGGTAGTCTTAAACTTTGAAACAAAAGTATACACATCACACACGTGGTTATGGGCTTACAAAAAAGAAGACAACTGTACCATGTCAGATAAAGAGTTGAAATGTATTCAATTTAGAGTTTGCATCCCAATATTAGACTTTATATATACACATCACAGAAGACTGAAATATAACAAAACCGTTTGACATAGAAACACCGGATTTTAGGCAGGGTTTTTTAAAATAATGTTTATTAAATATATAGATATTTTTGACCCCTTTTTCTCCCCAATTGGTAGTTACAGTCTTGTCCCATCGCTGCCACACGGACTCGGGAGAGGCGAAGGTGGAGAGCCATGCGTCCTCCGAAACATGACCCTGCCAAGCCGCACTGCTTCTTGACACACTGCTCGCTTAACCCGGAAGCCAGCCGCACCAATGTGTCGGAGGAAACACGACTGCCGACCGAAGTCAGCGTGTATGCGCCGGTCCCGCCACAAGGAGTCGCTAGAGCGCAATGGGACAAGCACATCCCGGCCGGACAAACCCTCCCCTAACCCGGACGACGCTGGTCCAATTATGTGCCACCTCCCGGTCGCGGCCTGGGATCGAACCCGGGTCTGTAGTGACGCCACAACACTGCGATGCAGAGCCTTAGACCGCTGCGCCACTTGGGAGTCCCATTAATTATAAAATTATGAAATATATTAATAACATTCCACCCATGAGCCCACTAGGTCATTTGACTGCAGGAAAGGGCTACATAGTGATCCATTCTGACTGCTATATTTGTCGTCACACAGGGCCACGTGCTGACACAGACCAATCATGGGCCGGCAGGCTACGAGGAGGCTCGTGCCCTCAAGCCATAGAAGTTAAGGTTGACTCTCTCAGGCAGGATGAAAATGACTACATCGATCCTTTGTTAGTTACGACCACTTTCACCATGATCCTTTGTTAGTTACGGCCACGTTCACCATGATCCTTAGTGATTTTTTGGTGCCATTCAGCTCCATTCAGCAATATGGTGCGCTTCAAATTAAAATACTTCAAGTGTAAATACTTCCTATGTAGTGCACTACTTTTGACCAGGGCTCATAGGGCTCATAGGGCTATGGTCAAAAGTAGTGCACTAGATAGGGAATAGGGTGCCAATTGGGACAGATCCAAAGAAAAAAAAACAATTTTCAAATAGAGAGTACCTTTGTCGATATCGACCTTTGTTTGTATATGGAAATTTTTTGCCCCCTTTTCAAAGCCACAGACCCCCATTTGTTCAGGGAGGGCCCAAAGGTTCGGCCCAGTTTTGTGGGTCACAAAAGCTTTTCCCTTTTAATCCATTGTTTTGGTCTCTTTTTGACCTGTCCCCTGCTCTGTTCACCCAATGCACCCATTCCCCTATATAGGTTGCCCCAATTTTACCCAGAGCCCTACCAGGGCCACTTTAGGGGAATATATCTTTACCCCTCCCCTCAACATTTTTTCCCCCATCATTCACAACCCCTTTCATGTATAATACCCCCCCAAACTTTATTTCTCCCCATCTAAAACAACCACAGTCAACCCCCCTTCCCATATCAATCCAAATCCCCTTTTTTAAACTTACCCTCCCCTTTATGTTTATTTCCCCAATGCTTTCCCCCCATTCCATTTTTTTTTTAGCTTATGATTTGTACCATTACTCCCTCCTCCATCTATATCATTACTCCCTCCTCCACTATTCATTACCCCTCCTCCACTATATCATTACTCCCTCCCCATTATACATTTACTCCCCCCTCCATCTACCATTATCCCCTCCCCCATCATAAAATCATTACTTCCCTCCTCCATTTTGTCATTTTACTCCCTCCCCACTTATCATTACTCCCCTCCCCCATCTAATCATTTTAACCCTTCCCTCCTCCACTATATCATTACCCCCCTCCATCTATACATTACTCCCCCCCATCTATATCATACTTACCCCTCCTCCCTATTCATTACTCCCTCCTCCCTATAATCATTACTCCTCCCCCAAATTATATCATTACTTTCCCCCCTCCAATATATCATTACTCCCCGCCATCTATGTCATACTCCCTCCTCCATAAAAGGTCATTACTCCCTCCTCCATATATATCATTACTCCCTCCTCCACCTAATCAATACTCCCCTCCTTCCATTATACATTACTCCCTCCTCCAATCTATTCATTACTCCCTCCTCCTCTATATCATTACTTCCCCTCCTCCATCTATATGCAATTACTCCCTCCTCCATTATACATTACTCCCTCCTCCACTATTCATTACTCCTCCCCCAAACCTAATCATTACTCCCTCCTCCATCTATGCATTACTCCCTCCTCCATCTATATCATTACTCCCTCCTCCATCTATATCATTACTCCCTCCTCCATCTATATCATTACTCCCTCCTCCATCTATATCATTACTCCCTCCTCCATATATATCATTACTCCCTCCTCCATCTATATCTTTAAACTTCTATCTTTACCCCTCCTCCACCCATGTAAATTACCCCCCCTTCCAATTACAGGGGGGAAAAAAAAGTATTTAGTCAGCCACCAATTGTGCAAGTTCTCCCACTTAAAAAGATGAGAGAGGCCTGAAATTTTCATCATAGGTACACGTCAACTATGACGACAAAATGGGGAAAAAAATCCAGAAAATCACATTGTAGTATTTTTAATGAATTTATTTGCAAATTATGGTGGAAAATAAGTATTTGGTCAATAACAAAAGTTTCTCAATACTTTGTTATATACCCTTTGTTGGCAATGACACAGGTCAAACATTTTCTGTAAGTCTTCACAAGGTTTTCACACACTGTTGCTGGTATTTTGGCCCATTCCTCCATGCAGATCACCTCTAGAGCAGTGATGTTTTGGGGCTGTCGCTGGGCAACACGGACTTTCAACTCCCTCCAAAGATTTTCTATGGGGTTGAGATCTGGAGACTGGCTAGGCCACTCCAGGACCTTGAAATACTTCTTACGAAGCCACTCCTTCGTTGCCCGGGCGGTGTGTTTGGGATCATTGTCATGCTGAAAGACCCAGCCACGTTTCATCTTCAATGCCCTTGCTGATGGAAGGAGGTTTTCACTCAAAATCTCACGATACATGGCCCCATTCATTCTTTCCTTTACACGGATCAGTCGTCCTGGTCCCTTTGCAGAAAAACAGCCCCAAAGCATGATGTTTCCACCCCCATGCTTCACAGTAGGTATGGTGTTCTTTGGATGCAACTCAGCATTCTTTGTCCTCCAAACACGATGAGTTGAGTTTTTACCAAAAGGTTCTATTTTGGTTTCATCTGACCATATGACATTCTCCCAATCCTCTTCTGGATCATCCAAATGCACTCTAGCAAACTTCAGACGGGCCTGGACATGTACTGGCTTAAGCAGGGGGACACGTCTGGCACTGCAGGATTTGAGTCCCTGGCGGCGTAGTGTGTTACTGATGGTAGGCTTTGTTACTTTGGTCCCAGCTCTCTGCAGGTCATTCACTAGGTCCCCCCGTGTGGTTCTGGGATTTTTGCTCACCATTCTTGTGATCATTTTGACCCCACGGGGTGAGATCTTGCGTGGAGCCCCAGATCGAAGGGAGATTATCAGTGATCTTGTATGTCTTCCATTTCCTAATAATTGCTCCCACAGTTGATTTCTTCAAACCAAGCTGCTTACCTATTGCAGATTCAGTCTTCCCAGCCTGGTGCAGGTCTACAATTTTGTTTCTGGTGTCCTTTGACAGCTCTTTGGTCTTGGCCATAGTGGAGTTTGGAGTGTGACTGTTTGAGGTTGTGGACAGATGTCTTTTATACTGATAACAAGTTCAAACAGGTGCCAGTAATACAGGTAACGAGTGGAGGACAGAGGAGCCTCTTAAAGAAGAAGTTACAGGTCTGTGAGAGCCAGAAATCTTGCTTGTTTGTAGGTGACCAAATACTTATTTTCCACCATAATTTGCAAATAAATTCATTAAAAAATCATACAATGTGATTTTCTGGATTTTTTTTTCTCATTTTGTCTGTCATAGTTGACTTGTACCTATGATGAAAATTACAGGCCTCTTTCATCTTTTTAAGTGGGAGAACTTGCACAATTGGTGGGTGACTAAATACTTTTTTTCCCCCACTGTACATTAGTGTTTAGTTTGAGAAACAGCATGGAATAGCCTTCATTTCTCAGAACAAGAATAGACTGACGAGTTTCAGAAGAAAGTTATTTGTTTGAGAATAGACTGACGAGTTTCAGAAGAAAGTTATTTGTTTCTGGCCATTTTGAGCCTGTAATCGAACCCACAATTGCTGATGCTCCAGATACTCAATTAGTCTCAAGAAGGCCCGTTTTATTGCTTCTTTAATCAGCACAACAGTTTTCAGCTGTGCTAACATAATTGCAAAAGCGTTTTCTAATGATCAATTAGCCTTTTAATATGATAAACCTGGATTAGCAAACACAACGGCCATTGGAACACAGGACTGATGGTTGCTGATAATGGGCCTCTGTACGCCTGTGTAGATATTCCATTAAAAATCAGCCGTTTCCTGATACAATGGCCATTTACAACATTAACAATGTCTACACTGTATTTCTGATCAATTTGATGTTATTTTAATGGACAAAAAAATTGCTTTTCTTTAGAAAATAAGGACATTTCTAAGTGACCCCAAACTTTTCAATGGTAGTGTACATTTCTCTCCCATCCTTCCTCCTCCTCCCCTCCTCCTCCTCCTCTCCCCTCCATCGCTGGACTTCATACAGAGACACTACAAATGTTAATACCTTCAAATCACATTAAGAAGAAGACGGTTAATAAACCAGCAACATGGGGAGTTGTTGAGTGCTCCAGAGATCAGCCACACACACACACACACACACACACACATACACACACATACAGTGTCTTTCAAAAGTATTCATCCCCCTTGGCGTTTTTCCTAATTTGTTGCATTACAACCTGTAATTTAAATTGATTTTTATTTGGGTTTCATGTAATGGACATACACAAAACAGTCCAAATTGGTGAAGTGGAATGTAAAAATAACTTGTTTCAAAACATTAAAAAATAAATAAATAACAGAAAATATGGATTCACCCCCTTTACTATGAAGCCCCTAAATAAGATCTGGTGCAACCAATTACCTTCAGAAGTCACATAATTAGTTAAAGTCCACCTGTGTGCAATCCAAGTGTCACATGATCTGTCACATGATCTCAGTATATATACACCTGTTCTGAAAGGCCCCAAGAGTCTGCAACATCACTAAGCAAGGGGCACCATGAAGACCAAGGAGCTCTCCAAACAGGTCAGGGACAAAGTTGTGGAGAAGTCCAGATCAGGGTTGGGTTATAAAAAAATATCAGAAACTTTGAACATCCCACGGAGCACCATTAAATCCATTATTTAAAAATGGAAAGAATATGGCACCACAACAAACCTGCCAAGAGAGGGACGCCCACCAAAACTCACGGGTCAGGCAAGGAGGGCATTAATCAGAGAGGCAACAAAGTCACCAAAGATAACCCTGAAGGAGCTGCAAAGCTCCACAGCGGAGATTGGAGTATCTGTCCATAGGACCACTGTACACACACACATACACACACACGTAAAGGGTTGTAAAGCGGTTGAACTGAAAACAAGATCATGACTTCAATCTGTTTAGTGTCAATTAAAGATGATTAATCAGTGAAAAGATGGAGTGTCCTCCTCTCCTCTCCTCTCCTCTCCTCTCCTCTCCTCTCCTCTCCTCTCCTCTCCTCTCCTCCAGTAGGAAGATCCTATCGAACTCAGTATTTTGGTGGACTTGCAGAGAGCTGTAGAGATTTCCCCCTAGCGCTTTCTTTCTTCTACCTTGTGTTTGATCTCTCCCCCCCCCCCCCCCCCCCCCCAATCCTGTGTGTGTGTGTGTGTTTCATCTTTTTCCTCCCAAATACCCAGACACCCCATGCTCCCTCCAGAGATAGCAGCTCACCCTGTCGTACACAAACACACAAACACACACACACATAGAGATCAGTCAGACCCTTTCTCTATGCTTCCCAAATGGCACCCTAGTCCCCTTTCTCTATGCTTCCCAAATGGCACCCTAGTCCCTATATAATGGACTATTTTTTAACAAGGGCTCTCTCTATTGTCAAGGGCTGATGTGGATGCGGTGTTGGAGTCAGGCGCAGGACACAGAAGCTTAGTCGAACCGACTTTAATTGTCACAAAGACAAATACAAAATAACGGGCCTCAAAACACAGGAGGCGAGCGATTACGCCAACAGTGCGTAAAAACACTAACAACTAGAAAACAATAAACATTCACCAGCGGACAGGAGGACAACAACACACAACTGCAAACAAAACCAAAGGAAACTTATAAGTGACATAATCAATACATAATACGAAACAGGTGCACCAACAAGACAAAACCAAACAAACATAGAGAACATCAAGCGGTAGCAGCTGGTACTCCGGGGACGACGAACGCCGAAGCCTGCCCGAACAAGGAGGAGGAGCAGTCTCGGCGGAATTCGGGACATCTATGCAGGCAGTGTGTGTGTGTGTGTGTGTGTGGTGTGTTGTGTGTGTGTGTGTGTGTGTGTGTGTGTGTGTGTGTGTGTGTGTGTTTGTGCGTGCGTGCGTGCGTGTGTGTGTGTGTGAGAGAGTGTGTGAGTGTGCGTGAGTGTGTGTTTGTGCGTGCGTGTGTGTGTGTGTGTGTGAGTGTGTGTGTGTGTGTGTGTGTGTGTGTGTGTGTGTGCGTGAGTGTGTGTTTGTGTGTGTGTGTGTGAGAGAGAGAGAGTGTGTGTGTGTGTGAGTGTGTGTGTGAGTGTGTGTGTGTGTGTGTGTGTGTATGAGTGTGCGTGAGTGTGTGTTTGTGCGTGCGTGTGTGTGTGTGTGTGTGTACAGACACGATCCCCACACAGCACAGCAGAACAGAGCAGCTTCTCCCTGGCTTGGCGTTACCCTGCTGAGCGGGAATGGGATTGACTGTCAGGCTGGATCCACAGTGTCCACAGACTCTTTACACTGGGGAGAGTAGACTACAGTACAAACCACATAACAGATAGACAGACTCTTTCACTGTAGACTATACCAGTACTACTGACATTCACTGAAGGGAAGAAGACTACAATACTCACTCCAACACACAGCCTCTTCTACTGTGGGGATTTACTGAAGGCTTCAATATTCATAACATACATTCCACAGGCAAGGACAAGCCCTAAAACTGCACTGGTGTAGACAGACAGCGGAGAGACTGAGGGCATATTTATTGAAGACACAATAGTACATGGTTAGATTGAATAATAGATGAAATATCAATGACAGTGTATGAAGCCAGCAGAGCAGTGGACTGGACTGCCGGAGTTCATCGGTTTGAATCTCTGACAGAGCCTCTCTACCGAGGCTGCCGGAGTTCATCGGTTTGAATCTCTGACAGAGCCTCTCTACCGAGGCTTCCATTGATGATGATGACGCCTCAGAAAGTGGGTCAAATGTTACAAAGTACCCACTGAAATGACTTGGAAACAGCGTTGATTCAACCGGTGTGTGCCCAGGGGGGTATGTTCTTTTGGGTAAAAGTGATTCTGGGAAGATAGTGAGAGGAGGATAGTGAGAGGAGGATAGTGAGAGGAGGATAGTGAGAGGAGATATGGAGAGAAGACACAACATCAGTGTGTGTGTGTGCGCGTGTCTGTGTGTGTACGTGCGTGTCTGTGTGTGTACGTGCGTGTCTGTGTGTGTACGTGCGTGTCTGTGTGTGTACGTGCGTGTCTGTGTGTGTGTACGTGCGTGTCTGTGTGTGTACGTGCGTGTCTGTGTGTGTACGTGTGTGTCTGTGTGTGTGTGTACGTGTGTGTCGTGTGTGTGAATGTGTCTGTGTGTGTACGTGCGTGTGTAATCCAGTGATGTGAGCTGAGAGGAGGACAAGGCAACATCATGTGAAGATAATAAGACCTCAGCAGGGAGAGGAGAGGAGAGGAGAGGAGAGGAGAGGAGAGGAGAGGAGAGGAGAGGAGAGGAGAGGAGAGACAGGAAGAGGAGAGGAGAGGAGAGGAGAGGAGAGGAGAGGGAGAGGAGAGGAGAGGAGAGGAGAGACAGAAACGGAAACGGAAACGGAAACAGAAACGGACAGGAGGTTTGATACGACTCCATTACAGGCTGGGGTAATTATTTACCCCTCCAGCGGCCCTCTAAAACGATGAACTGTGGAAAGGAGCGTTAATGAAAGAAAGACGGAGAGGAGAAGACCCAGAATGCTCCTCTGCTTCCGGTACATTCCTATCCATGTACCAGGTACTAGGCACAGATTAAGAGAGAGTGGTCTCAGAAACCGAGAATGGTTCTCAACCTGGGGTACTAGCAAGGAAAGGTAAGGAGGAACCTAGTCAGTTGTACAACTGAACGCATTCAACCCAAATGTGGCTTCCGCATTTAACCCAACGCCTTAAATTGATGTCATCGGTGCCCAGGGCAACCGCATGCTTCGGCCAATGTATTTATAGCCACTATGCTGCATCAGTAGGACAACAGGTGATCATGCTTATTGCTAAACTACACACCATCCTGATAATATGAACCACATTGTTATTAGCTCATTTCTGGAGGGAAAATGTATATTTTAATGGCGTCACCATTATTTTATTTTCATACATGTTGGAGTAGAAAAAGACATCAAAAGTGTTCAGTATGAAAAAAACATAATGCAACATTTGAGTGATCTACTCAAAATGCTCTGTAATGTGAAAGTAGAAGAAAGATTCTAACGTTTGTCAAATATTTATGAAAAATTAAACACTAATATATCTTGATTACATAAGTATTCAACCCCCTGAGTCAATACATGTTAGAATCACCTTGGGCGGCGTTTACAGCTGTGAGTCTTTCTGGGTAAGTCTCTAAGAGCTTTCCACACCTGGATTGTGCAACATTTGCCCATTATTCTTTTCAAAATTCTTCAAGCTCTGTCAAATTGGTTGTTGTATGGACGGCAGGTAGCTTAGTGGTTGAGAGCGTTGTGCCAGTAACCGAAAGGTCGCTGGTTCTAATCCCCGAGCCGACTAGGTGAAAAATCTGTTGACGTGCCCTTGAGCAAGGCACTTAACCCTAATTGCTCCTGTAAGTCACTCTGGATAAGAGCATCTGCTAAATGACTAAAATGTAAACGTTTGCATTCTGAACGACCAGTTGAAAAAAAACAGGGAGGGTTGTGGGTTCAAAATGCACTACTGACCTTCAAATAAGTCACTTCAAGCCACACCCTGATATTGTATTTGGGATAAATCATTCACTAAACCTCACCTAAATCTTGTAATAAATCATGTGGAAATTGAGCAAATTTAGGTGACTAAACTGCTGGGAGTAACCATGTATTGTAAACTGTCATGGTCAAAACATGTTGATACAACAGTAGCTAAGATGGGGAGAAGTCTGTCCATAATAAAGCGCAGCTTTGCCTTTTTAACAACACTATCAACAAGGCAGGTCCTACAGGCCCTAGTTTTGTCACACCTGGACTACTGTTCAGTCGTGTGGTCAGTGCCACAAAGAGGGACCTCGGAAAATTACAATTAGCTCAGAATAGGGCAGCACGGCTGGCCCTTAAATGTACACGGGAGCGCTAACATTAATAATATGCATGCCAATCTCTCCTGGCTCAAAGTGGAGGAGAGATTGACTTCATCACTACTTGTTTTTGTAAGAAGTGTTGACAAGCTGAATGCACCGAGCTGTCTGTTTGAACTACTGGCGCACAGCTCAGACACCCATGCATGCCCCACAAGACATGCCACCAGAGGTCTCTTCACAATCAAGAACAGACTATGGGAGGTGCACAGTACTACATAGAGCCAAGACTACATGGAACTCTATTCCACATCAAGTAACTCATGCCAGCAGTAGAATTAGATAAAAATACACCTTATGGAACAGCGGGGACTGTGAAGAAACACACACACAGGCACAGACACACACACACATGATAAGACACACACTCTACACACACGTACACATGGATGTTGTATTGTAAATATGTGGTGGTGGAGTGGTGGCCTGAGGGAACACACTGAATGGGTCGGGTAAGGTGTTATGAAATATAATGTCATGTAGTATTTTAAACTGTATGTTACTGTCTTATGTTGCTGGACCCCAGGAAGAGTAATGGGGATCCATAATAAATACACATACAAATACTGTATTCTACTGTGCTCTACTGTACTGTACCGTACTCTACACCTTCACGCACACACATTTAGACTATACACACATACAATTTATTATTTTACATTTTAGTCATTTAGCAGACACTCTTATCCAGAGCGATTTACAGGGGCAATTAGGCTTGTGCCTTGCTCAAGGCAGATTTGACAGATTTTTCACCTAGTCGGCTCGGGGATTCGGACCTGCGACCTATCCGTTACTGGCCCAACGATCTTAACCGCTAGGCTACCTGCCAGCAGCATACCACCCTGCATACCACTGATGGCTTGCCCCTGAAGCTAAGCAGAGTCGGTCCCTGGATGGGAGACCAGATGCTGCTGGAAGTGCTGTTGGAGGGTCAGTAGGGGGCGCTCTTCCCTCTGGTCTAAAGAAATATCCCCATGCCCCAGGGCAGTGAAGGGGACATTGCCCTGTGTAGGGTGCCGTCTTTCGGATGGGACATTACACTGGTATCCTGACTCTCTGTGGTCATTAAAAATCAATTTATCGTAAGAGTAGGGGTGTTAACCCCGGTGTCCTGGCTAAATTTCCAACCTGGCCCCATTCCATCATGGATAGCTGATGTGTGGTGAGCGTTCTGGCACAAAAATGGTCACCGTGCATCACTGAGGTGGGTGCCGCACATTGGTGGTGGAGGAGGTAAGTTTCCTCCTACTATGTAAAGCACTTTGAGTACCTCAGTTGGTAGAAAAGCGCTATATAAATCCAATCAATTTACATTTACGTCATTTAGCAGACGCTCTTATCCAGAGCAACTTACAGGAGCAATTAGGGTTAAGTGCCTTGCTCAAGGGCACATCGACAGATTTTTCACCTAGTCGGCTCAGAACCAGCGACCTTTGCGGTTACTGGCACTACGCTCTTAACCACTAAGCTACCTGCCGCCTACCACAATTATAATGTTATGTCACCTTACCCCTATTCATTCAGTGCCTTTAGAAAGTATTCACACCCCTTGACTTTTTCCACATTTTGTTGTGTTACAGCCTGAATTTAAGATTGATTAAATTGAGATTTTTTTGTCACTGGCCTACACACAATACCACATAATGTTAAAGTGGAATTATGTCTTTCAACATTTTTAGGAATTAATTTAAAATGAAAAGCTAAAATGCCTTGAATCTATAAGTATTCAGCCGCTTTGTTTTGGCAAGCCTAAATAAGTTCAGGACTCACTCTGTGTGCAATAATAGTGTTAAACATGATTTTTGAATGACTACCTCATCTCTGTACCCCACACATACAATTATCTGTAAGGTCCCTCAGTTTGAATTTACATTTACATTTTAGTCATTTAGCAGACGCTCTTATCCAGAGCGACTTACAGGAGCAATTAGGGTTAAGTGCCTTGCTCAAGGGCACATCGACAGATTTCACCTAGTTGGCTCGGGGATTAGAACCAGCGACCTTTCGGTTACTGGCACAACGCTCTTAACCACTAAGCTACCTGCCGCCCCTTTCAAACACAGATTCAACCACAAAGACCTGGGAGGTTTTCCAATGACTTGCAAAGAAGTAGAATTAGTAGAAGCTGACATTGAATATGCCTTTGAGAATGGTCAAGTTATTAATAACACTTTGGATGGTGTATCAATACACCCAGTCACTACAAAGATACAGGAGTCCTTCCTAACTCAGTTGGTGACTTTAAAACAGTTACAGTTTAATGGCTGTGATAGGAGAAAACTGAGGATGGATCAACATCATTGTAGTTACTCCACAATACTAACTTAATTGACAGAGTGAAAAGAAGGAAGCCTGTACAGAATAAAGTATTCCAAAATATTCATTGTGTTTGCAACAAGGCACTAAAGTAATACTGCAAAAAATGTGGCAAAGCAATTAACTTTTTGTCCTGAATTCAAAGTGTTATGTTTGGGGCAAATCCAATACAACACATTACTGAGTACCATTACTCAGTACCACTCTCCATATTTTCAAGCATAGTGGTGGCTGCATCATGTTATGGGTATGCTTGTAATCGTTAAGGACTGGGGAGTTTTTCAGGATAAAAAAGAAAGGGAATGGAGCTAAGCACAGGAAAAATGCTAGAGGAAAACCTGGTTCAGTCTGCTTTCCACCAGACACTGGGAGACTAGAGGAAAACCTGGTCCAGTCTGCTTTCCACCAGACACTGGGAGATGAATTCACCGTTCAGCAGGACAATAACCAAAAACACAAGGCCAAATATACACTGGAGTTGCTTACCAAGACGAGTGAGTGGCCGAGTTACAGTTTTGACTTAAATCTACTTGATAATCTATAGCAAGACCTGAACATGGTTGTTTAGCAATGATCAACAACCAATTTGACAGAGCTTGAAGAATTTTGAAAAGAATAACGGGCAAATGTTGCACAATCCAGGTGTGGAAAACTCTTAGAGACTCCCAGCTGTAATCGCCGCCCAAGGTGATTCTAACATGTATCGACTCAGAGGGTATGAATACTTATGTAATCAAGATATATTAGTGTTTTCTTTTTCATAGATATTTGACAAACGTTATGAATCTTTCTTCTACTTTCACATTACAGAGCATTTTGTGTAGATCACTGACGAAAAATGACAATTAAATCAGTTTTAATCCCACTCTGTAACACAACAAAATGTGGGGAAAAAAGTCAAGGGGTGTGAATGCTTTTCTGAAGGCACCGTATCTACCTCTACCACTCCGGTAATCCCATCACAGTGTAAATATGGAGCTGACCCTTACTTCTCCTGTTCTTCTTATTTCTTAATTTTATTTATTGTGTGTTATTGTTCTACCGTATGTTTTTTTTTTTTGTGCTACATTGATATTGATTACTGCATTGTCGGGTTTAGAGCTTGCAAGAAAGACATTTCACTGTACATGTGCGCGTGACAGTAAAACGTAAAACTTGAAACTAGATTGCATAAGTAATTCAATCAATCAAGAAGTTTCAGATTCCCACAATCAAACATTGAACATTTTACAGAGAACAAAAGATAGATTTTATTTCTCTAAATTAAATTGAAAGGTTTAGAAAATCAGGTTAAAGATCATGTTTTTTACTATTTTGTTAAATTAGTATGCAAATAACATTTAGAAAATGAGTCTATAATATTGGGACAGTGACTCATTTGTTGTTGTTTTTGTTTCAGCACTTTAGCTAAATAACTATGAGGTTAAAGTGCAGACTGTCAGCTTTAATTTGAGGGTATTTTCATCCATATCGTGTGAACCTTTTACAAATTTACAGCACTTTTTGTACGTAGTCCCCCCCATTTTAGGGGACCAAAGGTATTGGGACAAATTCGCTTATATGTGCATTAAAGTAGTCAAAAGTTTAGCATTTGGTCCCATTTTCATAGCACGCAATGATTACATCGAGCTTGTGACTCTACAAACTTGTTGGATGCATTTACTGTTTGTTTTGGTTGTGTTTCTGATTATTTTGGTAAATAATTATTTGTGTCATTTTGGAGTGACTTTTCTTGTAAATAAGAAAATAATATGTTTCTAAACACTTCTACATTCATGTGGCTGCTTCCATGGTTACGGATAATCCTGAATGAATTGTGAATAATGATGAGTGAGAACGTTACAGAGGCATAAATATCCCCCTCAAAATGATAACCTCCCCTGTTATTGTAATGGTGAGAGGTTAGCATGTCTTGGGGGTATGATATTTGTGCGTCTGTAACTTTCTCACTCAACATTATTCAAGATTCATTCAGGACTATACTTTAATACACATATAAGTGAATTTGTCCCAATACTTTTGGTCCCCTAAAATGGGGGGAATTTACATTCTAAAATAATTTCATCTCTGAACAATTGTTCTTCATTCACAGTCTTTTTAATATAGAGCTATTAGCAATGCTATTTGGGTTGATTTTGTGGTCTCAAACCAGTGAGTTTATTAACATTCTTCATCAATAATATGGGCAACATTTTATTGTTGATAATGAAAGAGGTGGGACTGTTGTTCCCTTGTCATATAATTGGTCAATTTACTATCAATAATATATATTTTTTTTACGGTTTTCCAGATTGTATTTTGGTTATTATTTTTCTCTAAAGCGAATATTGGTTCGCAAAAAAAACCCAGTTGAGAACCACTGGACTAGCCCATGAGTTTGGACTGGAATATAATATTTATCAGTCCCAATTCTCGCTGTACCATCCCCAGGTGTTCTGTTGAATTGAGGCCCTGGGTGTGTCCCAATCATCTCTCCTTTCTTCTCGCTCTTGTTCACTTCCCTTAATGAATTCGACAGGATATTAGTGTTATAAGAAACCCCCTCTCACGCCTACACCAATCCAATGCTTTCAGGAAGCTGGGGAAATTATTGGGGCCCCTTGTCTTTATTGACTTATTTCGCTTCCTCTTTATTGTTCAGATTGTTCTTTACTGCCCTTGGCTAGTTAATGATTCCCGATGCATAATTGATGCTGCAATAACAGATAAACACCATATCACTCAGCCAGGAAAGGGTTTGCCTGTAGGCAGGGACAGACTGGGACCAGAAATAGACTTGCACGGGCCTAACACACCGGGACGTTTCTGTCTTCCAGGCCCATCGTTAGATAATCGCCAGATAATAATCATTCTGTGTAAAAAAAAAAAAACTTCAATTTAGGACAGACCAGCCCCCATCTGCCATTCGCCCGAACCGCCCTACGGCCAGTCTGTAGGGGTTGGCTGTTGGGGGGGGATGGCTTCCATATGATCTGATAAAAACATTGCCTGTGTCCCAAATGGCACCCTATTCCTTAGGGGCCCTGGTCAAAAGTAGTGTACAGACATAAAGAGAGAATCATCAGAAGCTAAGTAGCTACTGTAGTTGTCAGAATCTTAGTTGAATCCAAAGCACGTTAGATGTTGGAAGCGCTCAGTTTGTTAACAAGGTATTTTATCTGAGGTTGCATCCCAAACGGCACCCTGTTTCCCTAGATAGTGCACTATGCAACATGGTCAAAAGTAGAAACACTGCACAGGTGAAGA
Source organism: Coregonus sp. 'balchen' (assembly GCA_902810595.1). NCBI lineage: Eukaryota > Metazoa > Chordata > Actinopteri > Salmoniformes > Salmonidae > Coregonus > Coregonus sp. 'balchen'. The sequence goes on along the minus strand of LR778277.1, from coordinate 3,644,269 downwards.
GGGTGCCATTTGGGAAGCAACGTGAGTCAGTGTGTGTTCAAACAGCCAGTAGCTGTTTTTGTATATAAACCGTGTAGGCAGCCACCTCTATCCTGAGCTTATGTAACTTGCTTTCAGGTAATGGATAACTTGATTTGTGTGGTATGTGTTAGGCTATGGATATTGCTAACAGATTGTCAACAATATCTGCCTTCTAAAACCTTAAAGGGAAATGTCCTAATTTTTCACCGAGGTGTGCATCGTATGATTTTAACCAACTGTGAGCAAGCAAGGGCTGGTTAGTAAAGTAACCTTTGCCTGCTCATGGTTGGTTTTTGGATGATGTCATCTGAAACACTTCTCTTCCTCTATCTGTTTGAGTACAAAACATAGAAACGCGTCATTTTCACATAATGTTGATGTTGGGGTGGTGCTGCAGATGATGAATATGAAGTTCAATATTTTATTTAAAATTTCCTTTAACTACTACGTGGTCCCAGCCTGGTCCTATAACTGTTTGTGTTCTTCCATAATAATAATAATAATAATACATTGCATTTGTAGAACGCTTTTCATTTATAGACATAAATCACAAAGCTCTTTGCATACATAAAAAAATGTTTTAATAATAAGGGCTAAAAGAAGTTGTCAGACTGTCCCCCAGGCCTGCTTGACCTCTGACCTCTGACTGCCTGCTTGACCTCTGACCTCTGACTGCCTGCTTGACCTCTGACCTTGATGTTCATAGGAGAACTGGAGCTGTAAAGCCTTCAACTAGAAAAGTTTGTTTCAGTTTCTCTTCTGGACGGTTCAGTAGCTTTGGGAAAATAGGTCAGGGGAATAGAGTTCTCTTGGCCATCCAACTGTACACACACACACAGACACACACACACAGACACAGACACAGACACAGACACAGACACAGACACAGACACACACACACAGACACACACACAGACACACACACACAGACACAGACACAGACACAGACACAGACACACACACAGACACACACACACACAGACACAGACACAGACACACACACAGACACACAGACACACACACAGAAAGACAGACAGACAGACAGACAGACCACAGACACACACACACCACACACACACACCACACCACACACACACACACAGACACACACCACACAGACAGATACACACCAACAGACACACACACACACACAGACACACACACACAGACCACACAACACACACACAGACAGACACACACACAGACAGATACACACACAGACAGATACACACACAGACAGACACACACACACACACACACACAGACACACACACACACACACACACACAGACACAGACCACACACACACACACACAGACACACACAGACACACCACACACACACACACACACCACACACAACACACACACACACAGACACACACACACACACACAGACACACACACACACACACAGACACACACACACACAGACACACACACACAGACACACACACACACACACACACACAGACACACACACACAGACACACACACACACACACACACAGACACACACACACACACAGACAAACACACACACCACACACACACACACACAGACACACACACACAGACACACACACAGACAGACACTGAAACCCAGGCGTATTATAGATACAGTGTTGTCTAATGAATTCCCAGAACAAGGTGATTTTAAATGCTGGGGGGGAGTACTTGCATGCATCCCAAATGGCACCCTATTTCCTATATAGTAAGTACTTCACTATATAGGAAACATACTTTGTGCTACAGAACAGCTCACTTCCTTCCGTACTCAATTATCGAGGCTTTAATCTCTCACATTCCCGCTTCCCTGTGACAGATTGGCTCGTTCGCTCCGATCGGGAAAATGAAACATGTTGAACTGGAGAACACCTCAGTGTGCACGTGCGTGTGCGTGCAGAACGGCCCTGGAGCTCTTTGGCTGCATTATTCATGACGTGTTCACACTTGCCTTAATTACAGAGATTACACACACACACACACACACACACACACACATACGCACACACACACATGACGCACATACACACATGAACACACACACTCCAATAGCAGGAGCATCCTTAGGGTCCCCTGTGAAACCACGATTAGGTCTCGTTCTAAACATTCCAACGTTCCCATCAGTGACCTGCTAATGTAGCATTACAAAATATCATTAGTCATATTTTCTCGCTAGAGGGGCTCAATGCACAGTGTAACAACACACATTAATCTAATACATGTATGCACGTAGATATTTACCATCGTGTCAAAACCCAAGAATCCATTTCATACTGAGGATTTTATGAATCGGCCACCCTCGTATCACGAGCCCATTTCTCTTGGCAAGCTGTGTCCCAAATGGCAGCCGATTCCCTTTGTAGTGCACTACTTTTGACCTTCTGACAAGGGCTCTGGTCAAACGCAGTGTAGGGAATAGGAGTCAGGAGGGTGGCTAGGCCGTAAGTTGGATAATTGTTTATTTTTCAAACACTTGAAACAGCTTTTTCCTGCAATCCAGATCCATAATCATTATTTACATTGACATGTTAGTCTTTTAGCAGACACTCTTATCCAGAGTCACTTACAGTTAGTGCATTCATTTTAAGATAGCTAGGTGGGACAACCACATATCACAGGCATAGTAAGTGAGGAGGGGGATTATTTAAGATACTCTTTGAAGAGGCAGGGTTTCAGGTGCTTTCGGAAGATGGGCAGGGACTCTGCGGTCCTAGCTTCAGGGGGAAGCTGGTTCAACCATTGGGATGCCAGGACAGAGTAGAGCTTGGACTGGGCTCAGCGGGAGCTGCCCTCCCGTAGGGGTGGGAGGGCCAAGAGACCAGAGGTAGCAGAACGGAGTGCTCGGGTTGGGGTGTAGGGTTTAAGCATAGCCTGAAGGTAGGAAGGGGCAGTTCATCTTGCTCCTCCATAGACAAGTACCATGTTATTGTAGTGGATATGAGCTTCGACTGGAAGCCAGTGGAGTGTGCGGAGGAGTGGAGTGACATGGGAGAACTTGGGAAAGTTGAAAACCAGGCGGCCTGCAGCGTTCTGGATACGTTTCAGGGGTTTGATGGCACAAGCAGGGAGCCCAGCCAACAGCGAGTTGCAGTAGTCCAGACAGGAGATGACAAGTGCCTGGATTAGGACCTGTGCCGCTTCCTGTGTAAGGTAGGGTCGTACTCTACAGATGTTGTAGAGCATGAACCTGCAGGAGTGAGTCACTGTTTGATGTTTGCAGAGAACAACAGGTTGTTGTCCAGGGTCACGCAAAGGTTCTTTGCATTCTGAGAGGGCGACACTGTAGAATTGCCAACCGTGATGGAGTAGCCTTTGAGCAGGCAGGCCTTCCCCAGGAGGAAGAGCAGCTCCATCTTGTCGAGGTTGAGCTTGAGGTGGTGGGCCGACATCTAAGCTAAGATATCTGCCAGGCACGCAGAGATACGTGTCGCCACCTGGGTGTCAGAAGGGGGAAGGAGAAAAGTAGTTGAGTGTCATCCACATAGCAATGATAGGAGAGACCATGTGAGGATATGACGGAGCAGAGTGACTTGGTGTATAGAGAGAAGAGGAGAGGGTCTAGAACCGAGCCCTGGGGGACACCATGTAGTGAGAGTACGTGGTGCAGACACAGATCCTCTCCACGTCACCTGGTAGGAGCGGCCTGCCAGGTAGGATGCAATCCAAGAGTGTGCAGAGCCTGAGATGCCCAGCCCTGAGAGGGTGGAGAGAATGATCTGAAGGTTCATGGTGTCGAAAGCAGCGGATAGATCTAGCAGGATGAGAACAGAGGAGAGAGAGTCAGCTTTGGTAGTGCGGAGAGCCTACGTGACACAGAGAAGAGCAGTCTCAGTTGAGTGAACCGTCTTGAAGCCTGACTGGTTAGGGTCAAGAAGATCGTTCTGAGAGAGATAACGAAGAGAGTTGATCAGAGACAGCATGCTCAAGTGTTTTGGAAAGAAAATAAAGAAGGGATACA
>LR778277.1:3602785-3635285 GCA_902810595.1 Coregonus sp. 'balchen' | reverse complement strand
CAGAAGCGCCCCTGGGCCCCCCCAAAACATGAGGGTCAAAGGTCATCTCTGTATTCCCATTTGGTCGGTCTGGTTCACATGAGATGAGATGCCTAGACTAAGGATGACATAAGTTGCGTCCCAAATGTCACCCTATTCCCTACATAGTGCACTGTAGTTTATGAAAGTTAGATCAGGAAGGCTGGTCTGAATGCTCGTTTAACCTCATCCAGTAAGCATAACATAATTCACTCCATTTCCTATTCTACAGGAATAGCGAGAATTAATACAAACGTTCGTTTTGCACTTAGATAGCTGGCTAGCTAGCTTATTCTATCCCCAAACACCATGCTAGAGCAGAGTGGGTCAGTTCGTTTAGCACTTGGATAGCTGGCTAGCTAGCTTATTAATAATCTACTAGCAACATGCTAAACTCTTTGGGCACTTTAGTACCTACTTCCCCGATTGGCCACCATCACCATAGCCACCAGCAGGCTGTTCCTTTGTTGATGATCAACGACGCAATATATTGTTGGTACAGGAGTTTATGATAAATGTAATTTAAATGGAGAAAATAGAAGTGTACAATTATAAATAAAAAAATAATAACATTTTTAAAAAAAGGGCCGTTGTTAGATGGTGGAATATTTATCATGCCCAAAATTTTCCCTTTTAAAGGGAAAAAAAAAGGGGGGGGGTTGGGTGGGGTGGGGTTTTCGTAAATGAGCGTTTTTTTTGGGAAACCTCGGGGGGTTTAAATTTAGCAAATTCGAAACCCACTAGCATGTTAACAACCCCTCCCCCCCAACCCCAACCTTAAACCCAACCCTAAACCACCTAGCTAACGTTAGCGTTTTGCCACCCAGCAACAAACTAAAATTAGCCCCAATAAATTGGAATTTGTAAAATGTCCCACATATCGCATATTTGAACAAATTTTATGAAATTTCAATTTTTAACTTATCATAAAGAATTTTTAATTCGTAAAAATATAAAACGAAAGGGGTGTAGAATCCACAAATGAATACATTTCCATAAAAACGTAAACAATTAAAATAAATGGGGGGAGACAGATTTACAGTACTATGTTAGTTAACCCCGAGTCCAGGGTTTTGATAGGGGTTTCCTACCTCAATCATTGGCTCCAAAAGGGCCCCCCTCGGGAGAGGGGGCATTTGGGGCGGCAAAAGGGAGCCTAGCGGGTTTGAGCGTTGGGCCCCGTAACCCAAAGATTGCTGGTTGGGTACCCCGAGCCGTCAAAAATGAAACCTTGTTGACCCCGGGGGCTCTGTACTTCTAGGCCCGCCCTGTAAAAAACCCCCATTTTACTTTCACCCCATTGGGTTTTGACAATTAAAAAAATATTCTTTCCCCCCCTTTCCCCAAACCATTTTAAAAAAAAGTCATCTTTCATTCCATCTTGTTGTTCATTCAGTTAAGCCTTACCCCGATTTAACTACTTTTGACCAGGGGCGGAAGGGGGAATTTTTAGGGAAAGGGGGGTTATTTTTTGGGGGTAAACATAGGGCTCAAGGGGTAGGGGTGAACATGGAGGATCCCGACTAGGGGTGGGCCCCATGGAGGGGTCCCAGATAGGGGTAGACAATGGAGGATCCCCGAAGGGGTAGGAAAAAGGAGGATTTCCCGATAGGGGTAGGGGAAAAATGGGGAAAACCCCGGGTAGAGGTAGACACACGGAGGTCCCAGGACTAGGGGGGGAGACACATGGGGGGATCCCAAAAACTGGGGGGGGAGACACATGGGGGGATCCCCAGACTAGGGGTAGAACATGGGGATCCCAGGGGCAGGGGTTAGAACAGGAGGGCCCCCAGACCCTTGGGGGTAGAGGATCCTAAAACAAGCAGGGGACCAGAGGAGATTATCTGTCTATCTATGGTTTTGAAAATTTTTGGGTTTTTTTCATGCATCAGCTCTTGCTGGTTTTATGCCCCCGTTACGGAAAAATTTAAAGGGGTTTTGTTCGGAACTAAAGGGTTGTGTTCTGGAACTAAGGGTTGTGTTCTGGAACTAAGGGTTGTGTTCTGGAACTAAGGCTTTTGTTCTGGAATTAAGGGTTGTGTTCTGGAAAATAAGGGGTTTTGTTTTTGGAATTAAGGGTTGGTTTGGCGGGTTTTGAAGCGAGTCACCCTCTCTTTCCAAAATCCCGTCCCCTGAAAGATAACAAGCTCTTTGGCTGATCTCCAGTCAGTTCACTCAACTGTAAAAAGTTCCCAGGGTTGGTGTTAGGAGGTGTGTGTGTGTGTGTAGGCCACGGCCCATCACACCCTCTGTTCACACAGCCCCACTTTTATGGACTCGACCCCCCCACCCACGACCCCTGTTAACCAAACAAGGAGGTTTGTGAGTGATCGTCATCACACACAGCTACAGCAGAGGCACTTCCTGTTATGTTCTGTCAGGATATGAAACACATCAGGAGGGGTTGAGAGGGCACAGAGCTCACCCCTCTCTGTCCCCAGGGTGGTGAAGATACAGAAAACGGAATAACAAGCATTCCACTCCTCTATAGAGAGTAGAGACAGACCCCATGGGACTAATCTTAATGATGTCCTTTTGATTGATTAATAGAGAGAGAGAGAGAGAAGGAGGAGAGGAGAGGAGAGAAGAGAGAGAGAGAGAGAAAAGAGAGGAGAGAGAGGAGAAGAGAGAGAGAGGAGAGGAGAGAGGGAGAGAGAGAGAGAGAGGAGAAGGAGAGGAGGAGGGGAAGGGAGAGTGGAGAGAGATGAGAGCGAGAGGAGATGAGGAGAGGCGATGATGAGAGAGAGAGATACCCGCTAATTATCAAATTTAAGAAAAGAGCCGTTAAATTCTACAACCACCTAAAAGGAAGTGATTCCCAAACCTTCCATACAAAGCCATCACCTACATTTACATTTAGCAGAAGCTCTTATCCAGAGCGACTTACAGTTAGTGAGTGCATACATTTTTCATACTGGCCCCCTGTGGGAAACGAACCCACAAACCTGGCTTTGCAAGCGCCATGCTCTACCAACTGAGCTACAGGGGACTACAACCTACAGAGAGATGAACCTGGAGAAGAGTCCCCTAAGCAGGCTGGTCCTGGGGCTCTGTTCACAAACAGACCCCACAGAGCCCCAGGACAGCAACACAATTAGACCCAACCAAATCATGAGAAAACAAAAATATAATTACTTGACACATTGGAAAGAATTAACAAAAAAACAGAGCAAACTAGAATGCTATTTGGCTCTAAACAGAGAGTACACAGTGGCAGAATACCTGACCACTGTGACTGACCCAAACTTAAGGAAAGCTTTGACTATGTACAGACTCAGTGAGCATAGCCTTGCTATTGAGAAAGGCCGCCGTAGGCAGACCTGGCTCTCAAGAGAAGACAGGCTATGTGCACACTGCCCACAAAATGAGGTGGAAACTGAGCTGCACTTCCTAACCTCCTGCCAAATGTATGTCGATATTAGAGACACATATTTCCCTCAGATTACACAGACCCACAAAGAATTAGAAAGCAAACCCAATTTTGATAAACTCCCATATCTATTGGGTGAAATACCACAGTGTGCCATCACAGCTGCATGATTTGTGACCTGTTGCCACAAGAAAAGGGCAACCAGTGAAGAACAAACACCATTGTAAATACAACCCATATTTCTTTATTTTCCCTTTTGTACTTTGACTATTTGCACATAATATGACATTTGAAATGTCTTTATTCTTTTGGAACTTTTTTTATTGTTTATTTCACTTTGGTTTATTATCTATTTCACTTGCTTTGGTAATGTAAACATATGTTTCCCATGCCAATAAAGCCCCTTAAATTGATATTGAATTGAGAGAGCGACAGAGCGAGAGAGAGAGAGAGAGAGAGAGAGACAGAGAGAGAGAGGAGAGAAGAGAGAGAGAGAGAGGAGAGGAGAGGAGAGAGAGGAGGAGAGAGAGAGAGAGAGAGAGATATGAAAAGTACTTAAGTAAAAATTTGAATGCTTAGCAGAACAGAAAATGATCCAATTCACACACTTATCAAGAGAACATCCCTGGTCATCCCTACTGCCTCTGATCTGGCGGACTCACTAAACACAAATGCTTCATTTGTACATGATGTCTGAGTGTTGGAGTGTGCCCCTGGCTATCCGTAAATTTAAAAAAAACAAGAAAATTGTGCCGTCTGGTTTTCTTAATATAAGGAATTTTCAATTATTCATACTTTTTGATTTTGATACTTAAGTATATTTTAGCAATTACATTTACTTTTGATACTTAAGTATATTTAAAACCAAATACTTTTAGACTTTTACTCAAGTAGTATTTTGCTTGGTGACTTTCACTTTTACTTGAGTCATTTTCTACTAAGGTATGTTTACTTTTACTCAAGTATGACAACTGGGTAGTTTTTCCACCGGTGGACATGGACGTGTCCAATGCTTACCATGTTTTTCTCTCTGTCCTCTCCTCCACAGGGTCAGCTGTCTCAGGCCCTCAACATCCTGTCAGACCGAGCTACAGAAGCCAAAGACTTCCTGGTTCAGCTGAGGAACATGGTGCAGCACATCCAGGTACACACTGTACTGCCTACACTGTCATAGGATGCATCACAAATGGCACCCTATTCCTTACATAGTGCACTACTTTTTGATCAGGGCCCATTGGTCTGTACTGCACTATATAGGGAATAGGGTGCCATTTGGGACACAGACCTGGTCCCTCTTCTCGCCATTACAAGCATCTCCCATAGCCACTCATAGCTCCTCCCACATGCCATGATAAACCCCTCCTCCTACACGCTCACCCAGTCATAGCTCCTCCCCTGTCATGTCAATCCATTTTACATTGTTTTACATTTTTTAGTCATTTAGCAGACGCTCGTATCCAGAGCGACTTACAGGAGCAATTAAGGATGAAGTGCCTTGCTCAAGGGCACGTCGACATGTCACCCTTCAGTTACTGTAACTTACTGATACGTATAGAACATTTAAGCATTGGCAGCTGTGAACTTTACCTCAAGTGTTATGGAGTCACCCATCAACAGTAGCTATGAGATATAGTATTGGTAAAACACTGGATGATACCGATAGAGTTAAGGGTGGGAAGAGGAAGTAGAATAGATTCTAGAACTAGAATGAGTAGAACAGGGGTCCCCATTCAGGTCAACGATGCCATAACGGGTGGACCTTCTGGTGGCCATTTTGAGTGTCCTCGTAGAGGAGTAAAGCATTATATTTCTATTGGTTAGATCAGAAGTCCAAGCTGACTCCTCTTCTTGTCACACAGCCCACTGATGGTCCAGGGAGACCCTTACTAGTGACTTCAGGGTGGGGAACACTGAAGGTGAGGAGAAGAGGAGGAGGAGGAGGAGGAGAAGGAGGTGGAGAAGAAGGAGGAGGAGGAGGAGGAGGAGGAGGAGTGGTGGTGGAGGAGGAGGAGGAGTGGTGGTGGTGGAGGAGGAGGAAGAGGAAGAGGAAGAGGAAGAGGAAGAGGAAGAGGAAGAGGAAGAGGAGGAGGAGGAGGAGGAGGAGGAGGGGTGGTGGTGGTGGAGGAGGAGGAGGAGGAGGAGGAGGGGAGGAGGAGTGGAATGGAGGGGTGGAATTGGGTTGGGTTGGGGTTGGGTGGCCAGAGCTGAGCATAATACTATAAAATAATACACACCATAGAACACCATAGAACACCATAGAACACCATAGAACACCATAGAACACCATAGAACACCATAGAACACATATTCAACTGGTGGTGGTACCTCACCTTGATGGAACCACTAGATCTCAATTCAATCTCAAAACTTATTTCACTACACTTGTTTCTTCCGTCTGTTCAACAGAAGTTCTGGTTAAAATTAAGTGTAACTACAAAATAGCCCAGAAATAGTCTCCAAAAACGACAAATAGTCTTCAGATAGTCTCCAAAAATGACAAATAGTCTTCAGGTAGTCTCCAAAGACTACAAATAGTCTTCGGATAGTCTCCAAAAACGACAAATAGTCTTCAGATAGTCTCCCAAAACTACAAATAGTCTTCTGATAGTCTCCCAAAACTACAAATAGCCTTCAGATAGTCTACAAAAACTATAAATAATCTTCAGATAGTCCAATAAATTACAAATAGTCAAAGTCGTCTATAAAGACTAACCAACAGTCTCCCCATGACTGTTCCTTTCCCAGTAGTCTGCCATCTTTTCCCAACTCCTATTTAAATGCCGACAGTCGTCAGCGTGACAGTCTGCCTCTGGTCTGGCATGGCGTTCACAGCGACGGAGACACAACTGTGATCTCTACCATGTGGTTGGTGTTGTTTTCATTTCTATTCGTGTGTTTTCAATGATCACACACGGCCGTACGTATCAAAGCGTCTTGGAATAGGAGTGCCGATCTAGGATCAGCTAACCATCTGCCCATATATAATGTTATTCATTGCGATCTAAAACGCAGAACTGATCTTAAATCAGCTACTAGGAGATGCTTGATACATACTACTCATCATTCCTGTCTTTATGCGTTCGTCAAAGTCTACCCACAATGCCTTGTGTCCCAGCTGTCTGTCTGTCTCTGTCTATACTATCTGTCTGTCTGTCTGTCTGTCTGTCTGTCTGTCTGTCTGTCTGTCTGTCTGTCTGTCTGTCTGTCTGTCTAACTGTCTGTCTGTCTAACTGTCTGTCTGTCTGTCTGTCTGTCTGTCTGTCTGTCTGTCTGCCTGTCTGTCTGTCTGTCTAACTGTCTGTCTAACTGTCTGCCTGTCTGTCTAACTGTCTGTCTAACTGTCTGTCTGTCTGTCTAAACTGTTCTGCGTTTTTAACTGTCGTCAAAACGTTGTCTGTCTGTTTTAACTGTCTGTTTTTTGTTGTTCTGTCTGTCGTTTTTGTCTGTTGGGTTTTTGGCCTGGTCGTGGTCGTTTTTAAAATTTTGCTAATGTTTTTGTCTGTTAACGTCTTAAAAATGTCTGTCTGTGTCTAAGTCTGTTAATTCTGCGTCTAACTGTCTGCCTGTCCTGCAGGAGAACGGCGTGGAGTTTTGAAGCCGTTTTGGGGGCAGGGGACCCCCCTCATGAGCCCTAAAAAGACGCAAGGCCCAGTGCGACCCGCGTCAACAAGGAGCATGAGCACAAGCTGAAGGTGAGACGCCATTTTGGATCAAGCCCAGGGGACTTCCTGCCTGCGGGGTAGCAATGATAAATGAATGAATTCATGAATAGTAAACAGGCAGAGGCATAAGATGAAGGTGATCTTGGCTGAGTCCCAATTCTCCACTTTTCCAGAAGTGTGCACTTGTACACTCCCCATCATAGATTTAAAAGTATATGATTGGTGTAAGCATTGGCTCCATGCAAGAAAGTGTGCAAGTGTACACTTTAGGAAGAAGTGTGGAGACTCAGGACGCAGCCCTGAGCTGCTATGCAGGACCATCTTGACTCACTTGACGTAATCAGTTCTGCTCCTTGGGAAGGTCATAGGTCACCCACAAACTTCCTCCAGCGTTGTGTGGTCTTCCTTCTTCTTTCAGGACCCAGGGGCATACCTGCCTACCGGAGAGTAGGGATGAATCCAGTCATGAATATCAAACAGACAGAATTATGCATTAATGTATTTATTCTTTATTGATGTATTATTTATTTGCACAACATACATAATGAACATGCACGGACGCAAGCACGCACACTCACTCTCTCTCTCTCTCTCTCTCTCTCTCTCTCTCTCTCTCTCTCTCTCTCTCTCTCTCTCTCTCTCAATTCAATTCAATTTCAATTTAAGGGCTTTATTGGCATGGGAAACGTGTGTTAACATTGCCAAAGCAAGGGAAGTAGATAGTAAACAAAAGTGAAATAAACAATAAATATTAACAGTAAACATTACACTCAGAAGTTTCAAAAGAATAAAGACATTTCAAATGTCATATTATGTATATATACAGTGTTGTAACAATGTGCAAATAGTTTAAAGTACAAATGGGAAAATAAATAAACATAAATATGGGTTGTATTCTCTCTCTCTCTCTCTCTCTCTCTCTCTCTCTCTCTCACACACACACACACATACACCACACACCAAGCCTGTTCCTCTCCTCTGGTCCTTGAGACAGTATCGCTCGGTGACACCAGAGGCAACCATCTCCATGACGACCAGGACAAGCGAGGAAATTTTTGAAGAGTGGGGGGGGGCTGTTTTGTGGGGTGGTTTGTTAAATGGGGGGGGCTGAAGCTTTTGAATTGGGTTTTTTTGGTTTTAAGATTGAGGTTTAAATCTCAATCTATGAAGGGCCAAAGGAACCCAATTATGTATCCGAGGGGTTCTTTCGGGCTTCTTCCTCCATTCTCTCTTCGCTCTTGTCATTGATCAATGGGGGTTTGCATAAAGGGAGAAGCAGAGGGAAGAGCGTTACGGATGGGGTCCCCCCCAAACGTTCCTGCCCGACCTCCCCCTTTTCCCCCCCTCCTCAACTCCTCTCTCCTCCCGTGGCCTTCACCTAGGAAGGTTATCTCTCTCTCACAGGGGACTGGGGTCGTCCCTTTCCTTTTTCCTCAGCCGGAGTTGATGGGCAAAGGCAAGTCATTTGGGGAAGAGGGTGAAAAGGGTTCCCAATTTCCCTATTATGTGTTGTCCCCTTTTGGCCCATCCCCTCCAAATTTTTCACTGGGAAAAAACGATCCTTCTCTCCAAAACCCCCAAGGAAAAAGGGGTCAGTTTCCAATTTCCCTTCTGGTTTTCCATGTTGAAGGAAAAAGCAAGTCATTGGAGGTTAGATGCACTAAAGGCCCTATTCCCCCAAGGGAATGTAAAAAAAGGGGGAAAAGGAAAGGAAAGGGAAAAACCCCCAAGAAAACGGGGGGATTACAGAAGTGGGGAGAAGGGATAAAAGAACGGCTGATTATAGTTGACTGCCGCATTCCGAGCTGCTCAAGGCGGGCATTTTAAGGAAGAGGGGGGGGGGGGGCCCGGAGAGTGCTGAGGGAAAGACGACCTCGACAGGGGACAGGCCAGAGGGGCTGGGAGAGGGAGGACGAGGGGAGGATTGGGGAGGAGAGAGAGGAGATGCGAGGAGGGGAGAAGGAGGGGGAGGGGGAAGGCGAGGAGTGGCGGGGAGGGAGGGATTTTCGAAAAAGGGAGGGAGGAGAGAGGGGGAGGGGGACAGCGGGCCCCCGAAACAGGGGCGTGGGGGGGGAAAACGGAGAGCAGGGAGAGAAGGGGGGGGGCAGAGAGAGGGGATGAGAGGGGGGGGGAGGAGAGGAGAGGGGAGGAGGAGGGGGCGGGGAGAAGGAGCGGAGGAGAGAGGGGGGGGGAGGGGAAGAGAGCCGAGAGAGAGAGGGGGCAGGGCGAGAGAGAGGGGGTGAGTGGAGAGAGGACGAGAGCGGAGAGAGGGGGAGAGAGGAGAGAGGAGGAGAGGCGGGAGATGGGGAGCAGTGGAGGGAGATCGCGGAGCAGAAGGGGAGGGCCGAGAGAGCGAGGGGGGGGAAAGGGGAGGGAGAGAGATGAGTGAGGGGGGAGGAGGGCGAGAGAGAGGACGGAGAAGGTGAGGGAAGAGAGGGGGAGAGAGAGAAGAGAGGAGAGGAGAGAAGAGACGAGGAGGAGCAAGACGGAGAGAGAAAGAGAGAGAGAGGGAGAGAGAGAGAGAGAGAGGGAGGGAGAGAAAGAGGGAGAGACGAGAGAGAGGAGAGTACTGAGAGATTGAGACGAGAGGAGAGAGCAAGATCGAGAGAGAAGAGAGAGAGAGAGAGAGATTAGAGAGGAAAGTGATGATGAGACCGAGAGGTGACCACGGGAGAACTGAGTGAGGAGGATGATGAGAAGGGAGACTGAGAGAGAGAGGAGCAGAGAAAAGAGAGATAGAAAGAGGGGAGAGAAAGAGGCAGAGAGAGAGAGGTCGAGGAGAGACGAGGAGAGAGAGAGGAGATGAGAGAGAGGGGGGGGGGGGAGAGAGAGAGAGAGAGGAGAGAGAGAGAGAGAGAGAGACAGAGAGATAGACAGAGGGAGAGACATATTGGATGATACAGTATATTGGCTTTCAGAAAGAGACTGTATATATTCCTTTTTTGGCCGTAACCTACAGAACTGTTTTGTTATTTGGAAAATGTTCAGCTGACTCCACTGTATAAAACATTGTGGATAAAGTTAGGAATGAGTACAACATCTAAAAACCTGCATCACTATACTGAGAGCTTTGCCTTTTCTAAAAGGACGTATTTGGGTGTTTTTGGAGCCTTTGTTCAGGACATGTGAAATCACAAAAAAGATGTCTTGACCCTTATATAACATGCCATTTACATCAAAAATAGAGATTTGGTTGTTAAAAAAAGAAAACGTATCCTTTAGAGAACATCCATGTCTTTGTTTAGTTGTTATTTTTCTGTTTGTGATCTAGGGGTTAATGTTTCTGTTTCTGGCACCCTATCCCCTATCCAGGCCCTGGTCAAAAGTAGTGCACTACATATGGAATAGGGTGCCATTTGGGACGCAAATCCTGTCTCTGATTTGGACAGTTTTGGCTGTGCTGCTGAATGGGTGCGACAGTGTTTAATGACCCCGGCCACGTGTGACTCGGGAGTGGAATGGTTCCCGGCCCCACCGGCTCTGCAGAGAGAGAGACTGATACTGGCCCACTTAGACTTACCTCTGTCTACTGCCTCTATACTCTGCCCTCTGTCTTCTGCCTCTTTACTCTGCCCTCTGTCTTCTGCCTCTTTACACTGCCCTCTGTCTTCTGCCTCTTTACTCTGCCCTCTGTCTTCTGCCTCTTTACTCTGCCCTCTGTCTTCTGCCTCTTTACTCTGCCCTCTGTCTTCTGCCTCTTTACTCTGCCCTCTGTCTTCTGCCTCTTTACTCTGCCCTCTGTCTTCTGCCTCTATACTCTGCCCTCTGTCTTCTGCCTCTTTTACTGCTCTCACTCTCTTTTTCCTCTCCTTTTTCATCTCTCTCTTCCTGACATAATTTATCTTTCTTTTTCTTTCTCTCTCTCTCTCTCAATTCAATTTAATTCAATTCAATTCAATTTAAGGGCTTTACTGGCATGGGAAACGTATGTTAATGTTGCCAAAGCAAGTGAAGTAGATTGTAAACAAAAGTGAAATTAACAATAAAATATTAACAATAAACATTACACTCAGAAGTTCCAAAAGAATAAAGACATTTCAAATGTCATATTATGTATACAGTTGAAGTCGGAAGTTTACATACACTTAGGTTGGAGTAATTAAAACTAGTTTTTCAACCACTCCACAAATTTCTTGTTAACAAACTATAGTTTTGGCAAGTCGGTTAGGACATCTACTTTGTGCATGACACAATACATTTTTCCAACAATTGTTTACAGACAGATTATTTCACTTATAATTCACTGTATCACAATTCTAGTGGGTCAGAAGTTTACATACACTAAGTTGACTGTGTGGGCAGAAATGTTTGACCCAAGTTAAACAATTTAAAGGCAATGCTACCAAATACTAATTGTATATACAGTTGAAGTCGGAAGTTTACATACACCTTAGCCAAATACATTTAAACTCAGTTTTTCACAATTCCTGACATTTAATCCTAGTAAAGATTCCCTGTCTTAGGTCAGTTAGGATCACCACTTTATTTTAAGAATGTGAAATGTCAGAATAATAGTAGAGAGAATGATTTACTTAAGCTTTTATTTATTTCATCACATTCCCAGTGGGTCAGAAGTTTACATACACTCAATTAGTATTTGGTAGCATTGCCTTTAAATTGTTTAACTTGGGTCAAACGTTTTGGGTAGCCTTCCACAAGCTTCCCACAATAAGTTGGGTGAATTTTGGCCCATTCCTCCTGACAGAGCTGGTGTAACTGAGTCAGGTTTGTAGGCCTCCTTGCTCGCACACGCTTTTTCAGTTCTGCCCACACATTTTCTATAGGATTGAGGTCAGGGCTTTGTGATGGCCACTCCAATACCTTGACTTTGTTGTCCTTAAGCCATTTTGCCACAACTTTGGAAGTATGCTTGGGGTCATTGTCCATTTGGAAGACCCATTTGCGACCAAGCTTTAACTTCCTGACTGATGTCTTGAGATGTTGCTTCAATATATCCACATCATTTTCCTTCCTCATGATGCCATCTATTTTGTGAAGTGCACCAGTCCCTCCTGCAGCAAAGCACCCCCACAGCATGATGCTGCCACCCCCGTGCTTCACGGTTGGGATGGTGTTCTTCGGCTTGCAAGCGTCCCCCTTTTTCCTCCAAACATAATGATGGTCATTATTGGGGGGAGGGGGGAAGAGGGAGGGGGGAGTAGGGGGGGTTGGGGGGAGGGGGGAGGGGGAAGGGGGAGGGGGAAGTAGGGGGGGTTGGGGGGAGGGGGAAGAGGGAGGGGTGATAGGGGGGGTTGGGGGGAGGGGGGTGGGGGAAGGGGGAGGGGGAAGAGGGAGGGGGGAGTTGGGCTGGTCCAAACCAGTCTAATTGGAATTAATGGCAGGAGAGGCAGAATCCTGATTTTACTTAAGATAGAAAAAAGTAAGACATGTGATATCTGAAATTGAGTAATATAATTATTGTCATCCTAAAATAGTGTCATATAATTATAAATACAGTTTATATGGGTTTTAGACCAATTTTCTGTATAAATAGCCTCTAAAATATATGTGACCCACCAACTAGTCCCACAGTATGTAGCAACATTTGAAATTGTATTTTTTACATTGGATAAAATTAGAGACTCAGAGCTAGAAAATGGTATATCATACACTGCAGTTGAGGAACAATGAGAAAGTAATTCTGCTTTGAAAGTTGATAAACTTGTAACCCCACTTTTGAGAAAATGTTCCATTAATGTTTTTGGGACACCTACTGGAGAGCTCTTCTTTGTCTACACCCATTCAGTATCGTTCACACCCTCTTAAGCTTTAGCCCGACCCATCTCTCAAATGATTAACTCGCAATGAAAAGGACTTTCTGACAAAATTAGTGTTTTATTCAACAGCCTTCTTTCTGTGTTCTCTTTTTCTGACTCTTTTCTGGATTTGGCAATCATCTCTCTCTGCTTCCACCGGGCATTCCACTGATTTCAAAACTCTTGTCAACTTCTTCCTTGACAACCACACCGTTTCTTCCCCACCATTGTCATCAGAAGACTCTACAATGTCTGATTCATTTTTAGAGTCAGAGAGTGTGAGCATGGCACGGTCATCCTCCATCACAACGTTTTCCCACTGAGCTTTGTCGATAGCGCTATTAACTTCAGGGCGGCAATGATGAGAGCTGTAGCAGAACTTTTTCAGTTCTTCGTGATATCTTTTTTTTTTTTTAAACAGCGGTAGACAGGATTATCTACACATACTTAGCAGCTCATGTTATAGACAGAAGCGCGCTACATGGCAGACCAATCTGAACTCATCTCTCGGCATGTCCAGCCCATTCATTATCTCAGCCAATCATGGCTAGCGGGAAGGTTCCTGTATTTTTCCTTGGCTAAACCAACTAGGCTCATTATTTTTACAATTTTATTTGTATTTACAGATGGCACACACATTTGTTATTAAGGAACATGAAAGTTCACATGTTCCAGAAGGCATTTCTGCCAAAAAAAACGTATTTTGATTTAAAAAAATTACGTTCAAATGCCTCTCCTGTGAAGTAGTGATGTGCGACATACGTCTAGTTTTTTGAAACAGGTCACATAGATAAACAGACATATGTCTCCATTTTAGTTTTCTTGGAATGCTGTTAGTCCTATTATATCATACAATATCAGTACTTGTTGCATTTACAACTTGTCTAAGTCCTATCATCAACTGATTTCAACCAGTCTATGGTTGTGGATTGACTGCATTTTTTGAATGGAATGTTGGCATATTGGCAGTTAATTAGGAAAATTAATGGAATCATTCCTCTAAAACTGGCTGGCTAGCTAGCTAACAAACATACAGTGCAGATAAATTCTTCAAATTCATTATTTTACACAATATCTTATCACAGCACTGGCAAACCATGGTTGACCAACTCCCTGACCAAAATGGCTGACCTTTGTCTCATCATAAGAAGGTTCATGTCCATTCTAGTATTCTAATTCCTAATTCTATGAGTATCGAGGGTTGCCAGTTGACATACGACGCCTCCTGGAGGCCATGTTGGAAGACCACCGCATCAATTCTTTCGACAACAACAGCGTGGCTAACTCAAGCTGCATGATACCAGTGGCTAAAACTAGTTGATTCATCACCACGGTCCAATTTCTGTGCAGTTTTTGGCTGCTCTAACAAGGCAGGAAAGACAACAGGATATTTGTATTTTTTTTTACAGATTACCCACAATCATAAAACCTCAAGAAGATAAGACTCAAGATATGTCAGAAAAGCGAAGAAACCTTATTGACTGTCACTGGTAAGTCTGATCGATGTCGAGTTTAGTTTAGTTGTTATGCTAACCAGGTTTAGTTTAGCTGTTAGCTGTTATGCTAGCCAGGTGTTAACAACAACACTAAGTTTGCCAACATTAGCTAGCTAGATTTTTCCAAATGTGATGAGTAGATTGAGTTGTCTTAAGTTAGGCTATTAATGAGCGCATAGTGGCATAGGCCTATAGGTTATATCAGAGATGTTTCTTTGCATGGGAAAAATGTGGCCTTTGATAAACATTTAATGCAATTCTGGTACACTTTATATGACTGGAGACATTAGCAGAATCTTTTTTAATACGACGGTAGCCTGGGCCTACTCTGCTGACACTGACAACAGATCAATAAAAACGACTTTGTCTTGAATGCAACCATGTAGTCTAGGACTATGAAAAGGGGTCGTAGCTAGAAGGGATCCAAATTAACGTCAAAGGTTATTTTTAGCGTTTTAGCTAACCCTAACCTTTTTCCTAACCTTGGGCTAATTCTCCTAACCTGCTACGTTAATTATCCTAATCTTATGCGTAAATTCTCCTAACCAGCTACGTTAATTATCCTAATCTTATGCGTAAGTTCTCCTAACCAGCTACGAAAAGTCAAATTTGACAAAAGCTCGATCCTTTCTAGCCATGGCCATGAGAAGGGGAGACACAAATTGTACGATATGCATAGCCTTGAGGAGGACATTATTGTCCAGAAAAACTCCAGTGGCACTGACCCAATGACAATTTGTTGAGAACTTTATTCATAAGAGGCGGGAAAAAAAGTTCTGTCCTTGAGCTGTTCTTGTCTATTAATGTTCTGTATTGTGTCGTGTTTTCGTGTTTTGTGTGGAGCCCAGGAAGAATAGCTGCTGCTATAGCAACAGCTAATGGGGATCCTAATAAAACACCCTCCAAAATGACATCATAGCATATGACAAAGGCCTCAACGTGATAGGACAACCTGCTTGTGTTGACTATTGGTTGTTCCAGCCCAACAATAGATTTAATCTTTACATGACACTTAAACACCTGAATGAATTAAATACAACCAAACAATCAAGAGCCCTGATTATTACTGATTACTGGTATTTGTTTATGTACTCTAGGTTCACCAGCTGACCTCTATCAAGACACCCATGTCGACTGCAGTCCCACGGTGAAAGATGAGCAACGCTGCAGCAGCATCAGTTTCTGCTTCTACTACTTTGTCCTTTTCCAGATGACGAAAGGAGGACGTCCCGCAGTTACACGAGACGGTTGTCATGTGCTGTGCTTTGGTCAATCTGAATGATTCTGTTGTGCCATTTTGAGTAGAGACCACCCTCACCTTGTCGCCATGACAAAAGTGCCCCTTCAACCGAATAAAATAAAATAAAATGTAATTTGGAACAACATGTAAAATAACTATTGTTTATGATATTGTAAACATACTGTACTTCAACAGGCTCACATCAGTACACCACCGCCACCAACCTGTTCTCAACTGGCTTACCTGGTTAAATAAAGGTGAAATAAAAATAAAAAAAATAAAATTGTTGTATGGGTGAAATGAAAAGTATTTTGTGTGTCATCTCTGCTTGTCCCATTAAATAAAATGTATTTCTTATAGCCTAACTATTGTCTTTCTTTTACAGTTCAAACACATTTAGCTCAGACAATGTAATTGTTGTGGTAGTCTCAGGCAAACCATCTTCAGTAACACAGTGGCACCTCCAAGTGCCACACAGACCTGGGAGAAAAGTATCTGGGGCATTGAACTTGGTAGTTGAGGTTGGGTTTATTAGGTACCACCCATCCTAGTACCGGGTCGGACCCCCCTTTTCCTCCAGAACAGCCTGAATTCTGGCATTCATGGCGTTCAATCGTTGCTCAATTGGTATCAAGGGACCTAACGTGTGCCAGGAAAACATTCCCCACACCAGTACACCACCAGCCACCAGCCTGTACCGTTGACACCAGGCAGGATGGGGCCATCGACTCATTCTGCTTACGCCAAATCCTGACTCTGCCATCAGCATGACGCAACAGGAACCGGGATTTGTCGGACCAGGCGATGTTTTTTCCACTCCTCAGTTGTCCAGTGTTGGTGATGGCGTGCCCACTGGGGGCCGCTTCTTCTTGTTTTTTAGCTGATAGGAGTGGAACCCGGTGTGGTCGTCTGCTGCAATAGCACATCCGTGACCAGGATCGATGAGTTGTGCGTTCCGAGATGCCGTTCTGTACACCACTGTTGTACTGTGCCGTTATTTGTCTGTTTGTGGCCCGATCACAGGGGAGCCAGGCCCAGCCAATCAGAATGAGTTTTTCCCCACAAAAGGGCTTTATTACAGACAGAAATACTCCTCAGTTTCATCAGCTGTCCGGGCGAGGGTCACAGACGATCCCGCAGGTGAAGAAGCCGGATGTGGAGGTCCTGGGCTGGCGTGATTACACGTGGTCTGCGGTTGTGAGGCCGGTTGGATGTACTGCCAAATTTTCTAAAATGACGTTGGAGGCGGCTTATGGTAGAGAAATGAACATTCAATTAGCTGGCAACAGCTCTGGTGGATATTCCTGCAGTCAGCATGCCAATTGCACGCTCCCTCAAAACTGGAGGAATCTGTGGCATTGTGTTGTGTGACAAAACTGGACATTTTAGAGTGTGGCCTTTTATTGTCCCCAGCACAAGGTGCACCTGTGTAATGATCATGCTGTTTAATCATCTTCTTGATATGCCACACCTGTCAGGTGGATGGATTACCTTGGCAAAGGAGAAATGCTCACTAACAGGGATCTAAACAAATGTGTGCACAAAATTTGAGCGAAATAAGCTTTTTGTGCATATGGATAATTTCTGGGATCTTTTATTTCAGCTCATGAAACATGGTACCAACACTTTACATGTTGCGTTTATATTTTTGTTCAGTGTAGATTACAAGGGTTGGATTTGCAGTAAACAATTTAATGTTAGCACAAGGCATGTACAAAATCTAGTATAATGCTTAGCCTCATTGTCTACTGGTCTCATTTTTAAATTGAGAACATATACAGTTGAAGTCGGAAGTTTACATACACCTTAGCCAAATACATTGAACTCAGTTTTTCACAATTCCTGACATTTAATCCTAGTAAAAATGTCCTGTCTTAGATCAGTTAGGATCACCACTTTATTTTAAGAATGTGAAATGTCAGAATAATGGAAGAGAGAATGATTTAATTCAGCTTTTATTTCTTTCATCACATTCCCAGTGGGTCAGAAGTTTACATACACTCAATTAGTATTTGGTAGCATTGCCTTTAAATTGTTTAACTTGGGTCAAACGTTTCGGGTAGCCTTCCACAAGCTTCCCACAATAAATTGGGGGAATGTTGGCCCATTCCTCCTGACAGAACTGGTGTAACTGAGTCAGGTTTGTAGGCCTCCTTGCTCGCACACGCTTTTTCAGTTCTGCCCACACATTTTCTATAGGATTGAGGTCAGGGCTTTGTGATGGCCACTCCAATACCTTGACTTTGTTGTCCTTAAGCCATTTTGCCACAACTTTGGAAGTATGCTTGGGGTCATTGTCCATTTGGAAGACCCATTTGCGACCAAGCTTTAACTTCCTGACTGATGTCTTGAGATGTTGCTTCAATATATCCACATCATTTTCCTTCCTCATGATGCCATCTATTTGGTGAAGTGCACCAGTCCCTCCTGCAGCAAAGCACCCCCACAGCATGATGCTGCCACCCCCGTGCTTCACGGTTGGGATGGTGTTCTTCGGCTTGCAATCAACCCCCTTTTTCCTCCAAACATAACGATGGTCATTATGGCCAAACAGTTCTATTTTTGTTTCATCAGACCAGAGGACATTTCTCCAAAAAGTACGATCTTTGTCCCCATGTGCAGTTGCAAACCGTAGTCTGGCTTTTTTATGGCGGTTTTGGAGCAGTGGCTTCTTCCTTGCTGAGCGGCCTTTCAGGTTATGTCGATATAGGACTCGTTTTACTGTGGATAGAGATACTTTTGTACCTTTTTCCTCCAGCATCTTAACAAGGTCTTTTGTTGTTGTTCTGGGATTGATTTGCACTTTCGCACCAAAGTACGTTCATCTCTAGGAGACAGAACATGACTCCTTCCTGAGCGGTATGATGGCTGTGTGGTCCCATGGTGTTTATACTTGCGTACTATTGTTTGTACAGATGAACGTGGTACCTTCAGGCATTTGGAAATTGCTCCCAAGGATGAACCAGTCTTGTGGAGGTCTACAATTTTTTTTCTGAGGTCTTGGCTGATTTCTTTTGATTTTCCCATGATGTCAAGCAAAGAGGCACTGAGTTTGAAGGTAGGCCTTGAAATACATCCACAGGTACACCTCCAATTGACTCAAATGATGTCAATTAGCCTATCAGAAGCTTCTAAAGCCATGACATCATTTTCTGGAATTTTCCAAGCTGTTTAAAGGCACAGTCAACTTAGTGTATTTAAACTTCTGACCCACTGGAATTGTGAATTTAAATGTATTTGGCTAAGGTGTATGTAAACTTCCGACTTCAACTGTATATACAATTAGTATTTGGTAGCATTGCCTTTAAATTGTTTAACTTGGGTCAAACATTTCTGCCCACACAGTCAACTTAGTGTATGTAAACTTCTGAGCCACTAGAATTGTGATACAGTGAATTATAAGTGAAATAATCTGTCTGTAAACAATTGTTGGAAAAATGACTTGTGTCATGCACAAAGTAGATGTCCTAACCGACTTGCCAAAACTATAGTTTGTTAACAATACATTTGTGGAGTGGTTGAAAAACAAGTTTTAATGACTCCAACCTAAGTGTATGTAAACTTCCGACTTCAACTGTAGCTCAACAACATGTAAACAATGTGTGAGTTAAGCTATTCTCTGCTTCAGATGCACAATGTTGCTAATGCCATCATACTGTTGGCCAGTGGTTCCCAACTCCGGTCCTCATCAGGCCCACAATGAGTTGAATCAGGTATGTTTGTCTGGGGCTACAACAACAACGTGTTGCTGTTGGGGGTACTGGAGGAGTCGGGAACCACTGCTGTAGGCCTATGGCATGCCTTTATCAGCTGCAAAATGGGATGGCTGATATCCTGAAAAAAAATAGTGACAAACAAAAACTAATTGGAGAGCTTATGACTGAGCAAAAAGTTCATGTTCATTTGAGAATACAACGTAGAAACAGGCAAATTAAACAAATAAATTTATTGTTGGATTGTGATGAATCAACATGGACACTAGTTCATCTTTGAATAATAGTTTTAAGTTGACAACTAAAACAAGTTTAAACGCTTCACTTCAAAGAAATCAAAACTATTTCATATCATTTCAAAGCGTACAAGTAAGCTAACTCATACAGTATGTAAAGGTTAGACGTCTTAGTAACAAGTAGGCTATTATTACTAAAGCGTCATTTCAGGTGAACAAAAAAAATAAAAGTCAATACTAGAGGTGTCCAACCTCGCTCCACTGATCCCTGATCTACTGGGGGGAGTAGACTTATGTCACAGCCTAGTAATAGCACACTTGATTATCAACTAATTAGGTTCGATACATTGAATCAGGTGTGTTAGTGCTGGGCTGGAACAGAAGCCTGCACACCCAGCAGGTTTGGCCTGCTCCAGTTGTAATAGGTTTATACATTGTGTGTGACCCAGTGCTTATCTTGTCAAACGGGGTGGTGACCTGGGGAGTTCTGAGGTAGCGGAAGTGAGCGCTAGAGGGGGGGTGACCTGGGGAGTTCTGAGGTAGCGGAACGCATGAGAGAGAGAAAAAATAATCACCTTTATAATAAAACATTGAAACGCATATCATCGAATTTACGTAGTGTCATAGAGCAGTAGAGTAGAGGCGCTTACAGAAGTTGCACACATTGGGGAACATTTTTAGTAGCCTAGGGTCCGGGAAAATGTTGTCCCTTTAAAAACGCATTTCATGCAATTCTACGTCATTTTACATGAGTGGAGACTTTGGCAGAATCTTTTTTTAAAATACTGCACAAATGATCGAAATGGCAGGCTACTTTGACACTGACAAACTGAGAATCTGCCATCAATAAAAACGACCTTGTCTTGAATCCATCAATAGCCGAGGCCTAGGTGTGTTGTAGACTACAATATGAGGAGGAAATTATAGTCCTAAAAATGCTTTCCAGTTTCACTGACTCACCCAATGGTGCTCGTTCCAAAAGCCTGTCTCCCACTCTCTCTTTTGTAAACAATATTTGGAAGTTGATGAAATATTGTGTTAGCCTACAGCATAGTCTTCTCTTTTCAGCAGGAGTCGTTGCTTTCCAACCTGTGTTTTCGCTCGATTGTACTTGAAATGTTCTGTCCGCGTGCTGTTTTTTCCCTGACAGATTTGCCGCGCGTTCCCGACTGTAGACTATTCCTTGTTATTGGCCTACAATCCACAGCTAGGATAAAAAAATAAAAAAAAGAAGCTATTGATCCTCTGTGGCTAAATTATAGGCCTTCTCATGGTGTAGTAGGCTATTCTGAACTATTTCATTTATTTCTGAACAGACAGCAGTAATTCTATAACTTTGGCAATCTATCACGGGGTCCTGCAGCTCCTCTTGAACTCTTCGCGCGGCTATTTACATTTTAGTCATTTAGCAGACGCTCTTATCCAGAGCCACTTACATGAGCAATTTGGGTTAAGTGCGTTGCTTAAGGGCACATCGACAGATTTTTCACCTAGTCGGCTCGGGGATTAGAACCAGTGACCTTTCGGTTACTGGCACAACGCTCTTAACCACTAAGCTACCTGCCGCCCAGATCTCTCTGCTCTGATAGACCCCAGCCTGCAACTCTCATCTCTCCGGCGTTGCACTGCATAATAATAATAATAATCACTTCATCATTTATTTTCCTTATAGAATCATAGGTAGGTAGCTTAGTGGGTAAGTGCGTTGTGCCAGTAACCGAAAGGTCACTGGTTCTAATCCCCGAGCCGACTAGGTGAAAAATCTGTTGATGTGCCCTTAAGCAAGGCACTTCACCCTAATTGCTCATGTAAGTTGCTCTGGATAAGAGCGTCTGCTAAATGAGTAAAATGTAAATGTAGATCATAGAATGTGGTGAATCTCATTCTAGCTTGGTGAGACGTACTGGCGCGCTTCTCAACAACCGCCTGTCTTAAACATAGGTTACAATGTTGCGCAAACCATAGAATATTAGGCCCCGGGCTGATTTTTCACATTACGTTTTTTTTGTGGGGGCAGGATAATTAATGATGAGGCAACTCGAATGAACTTTGATCGCTTTTATTATAATTTTTACATTACAAAAAGTGAACATTATTTTTCATGCCAAGAGAGGTACTGGATCTGGCCAAATAGGTTCAGGAACAAAACAGTCCAAAATGGAGAGGTGCCGGATCCTCAAATTAACCACTGTGCGTGACTTTTAAACTGTATTTTTGTTCACAAAATGTGCTAACATAGATACACATGTAACCCATGGTATACAAGGATGTTCTCTTATTCTCTTGGGACATTCATTGGGACCTCTTCATCTGCAGACAGGGTTTCACAGCTCTCCTTAGGTCCAATTATCTCATCACTGAACCCCTGCTGTTTAATGTCCCTCCCACTCTACTACCCATCTATTCTCCCTTTATTATTTTACAAAGTTTATCTTTCATTAACTCCCTCTCTCTCTCTCTCTCTCTCTCTCTCTCTCTCTCTCTCTCTCTCTCTCTCTCTCTCTCTCTCATTAACTCTCTCTCCCTCCCTCTCTCTCTCTCTCCCAGGTGGTGAGGGATCAGATATCTCACTGTACAGACTACAGGGCTGTCTTTATGTCATTAACATCTCCCTCTCCCTCTCTCTCCCAGGTGGTGAGGGATCAGATATCCCACTGTACAGACTACAGGGCTGTCTTTATGTCATTAACATCTCCCTCTCCCTCTCCCCTCTCTCCCAGGTGGTGAGGGATCAGATATCCCACTGTACAGTGAAGCTGCGTCAGACGACAGGCCTGATGGAGTATTGTCTGGAGGTGATCAAAGAGAACGACCCCAGCGGATTCCTACAGGTCAGTAGAGGGGCAGTGTGCCAAAGCTGGTTGGACTGACGTCATTACAACCAGATTACAGTCAGAACTGGTTGAAATCTGGTTGTAAATGAGTCCTTATGTGCGACCAGTTTTCATGTCTGTGTTACCTGCCATCACTCACAGCTGCAGCTGGTGTTCATATGGTACTGTCTGGAACCCAGGATTTTGGCTACATTGGTGTTACTGAAGATATTATGTATATATGCCATTTAGCAGACGCTTTTATCCAAAGCGACTTACAGTCATGCGTGCATACATTTTGTGTGTATGGGTGGTCCCGGGGATCGAACCCACTACCTTGGCGTTACAAGCGCCGTGCTCTACCAGCTGAGCTACAGAGGACCGCAAATGATGTGCTCATTTGTGGTTACAGGCCGGTAGCATTTTTTTTCAATGTCACATCGTATGGCGTCAAAATCAACCTCTGAAGTCCATTGCGCACGAGATGGCTCTGTCGAGCAAGATGAAACGTCATTGGGCAAGCAAACGCTGAGACGAGAGCGCAGAGGATTGGTCCCGCGAGCAGAGGATTGGTCCCGCGAGCAGAGGATTGGTCCCGCGAGCAGAGGATTGGTCCCACGAGCAGAGGATTGGTCCCGCGAGCAGAGGATTGGTCCCACGAGCAGAGGATTGGTCCCGCGAGCAGAGGATTGGTCCCACAAGCAGAGGATTGGTCCCGCGAGCAGAGGATTGGTCCCACGAGCAGAGGATTGGTCCCGCGAGCAGAGGATGATGCCGCGAGGGCATAGACCAGTCGAGAGCGCAGACATTTTGTAGAGAAGGCAGAGGAATGTGTCCCGCGAGCGGACAAGCCAAACTTGAGAGCTTGCAAGTGTGACTTTGGGCGATCGTAACATAATTGCCGCAGATCAACAACAAAAACAAAAATGTCTGAATCAAAAAAGATAGAACCGTAAGCAAAGGAACATGGTTCAAATATGTAGAAAATTCATTTGAAAGCATCAAATTGTCCACCAACAATAGTCACGTCTTTGTCAAGTTTTCACTCTCAATTTCTGAAGTTGCTTCTGAAGTAGTTTCTGAAGTAGTTTCTCTCCAGTCACCTTTGGGTTTCAATTTATATTTTTTCTCGATTGGATATTAGGATGGTGGAAGGCGGGCTTAGAGGCAGGTGCGTGTCTAGAAACCTTAGATTGGTAACTTTCACTGCAACGTCACTTCCTAGAGTAGCTCAAATGTTTCCAAAAACCCACCCATCCTCTGCTCGCTGGACCCACCCATCCTCTGCGCTCTCTTCTCAGTATTTGCTCAGTGATGTTTCATCTCACATGCAATGGACTTTAGAGTTTGATTTGACGCCACAACATCGGCTTTTAGAAAATAACTGAGGAGAGTGTTTTTTTTTTGTTTGTTAAGAAGTGTCTGAGATGAAATCCTTTGTGACCCTCCCTGCGTCCCATATTGCATCCTATTCCCTACATAGTGCACTAATTTTGACCAGGACCCTAACCCTAACTTTACTTCTAACCCTATGGGCCCTGGTCAAAAGTAGTGCACTATGTAGGGAATAGGATGCAATTTGGTACGCACCTTTGACCCTGTGTGCCCCCTTGTGACCCTCTATCCGACCCTGTTCTCCCCCCAGATCTCAGACGCCCTGATCAGGAGGGTGCACATTACGGAGGGCCAGTGGGGGAAGGGAACCCTGACCCCCAGGATGACCAGTGACTTTGACCTGACCCTGGACAGCGGACCCCTGCTACAGACCATCCACCAACTGGACTTTGTACAGATGAAAGGTAGAGAGGAGAGGAGAGGAGAGGAGAGGAGAGGAGAGGAGAGGAGAGGAGAGGAGAGGAGAGGAGGAGGAGAGGAGCAGGAGGAGGAGAGGAGAGGAGAGGAGAGGAGAGGAGAGGAGAGGAGAGGTGCGGGGGAGAGAAGAGGAGAGGAGAGGTGCGGGGGGGAGAGAAGAGGAGAGGAGAGGTAAGGGGAGAGGAGAGGAGAGGAGAGGAGAGGAGAGGATGAGGAGAGGAGAGGAGAGGAGAGGAGAGGAGAGGAGAGAGAGGAGAGGAGAGGAGAGGAGAGGAGAGGAGAGGGAGGAGGGAGAGGTGAGGGGGAGAGAAGAGGAGAGGAGAGGTGCAGGGGAGAGGAGAGGAGAGGAGAGGAATAGAGGGGGAGAGGAGGGAGAGGAGAGGAGAGGAGAGGAGAGGAGGAGAGGAGAGGAGAGGAGAGGAGAGGAGAGGAGAGGAGAGGAGAGGAGAGGAGAGGAGAGGAGAGGGAGAGGAGAGGAGAGGAGAGGAGCGGGGGAGAGAAGAGGAGAGGAGAGGAGAGGTGCGGGGGAGAGAAGAGGAGAGGAGAGGAGGAGGAGAGGAGAGGAGAGGAGAGGAGAGGAGAGGAGAGGAGAGGAGAGGAGAGGAGAGGAGAGGAGAGGAGAGGAGAGGAGAGGAGAGGAGAGGAGAGGAGAGGAGACTGGGTGTAGAAATGGGTAACACTTTACCTTTAGTTGCACATATAGCCAACCTTTGTAACTACACAGCAATAACTGTAGTGACCATATTGTATTAATACATAGTTACAGAGATGTTACAATGTAACTACATGTTATTACTGTTTCGTTACATAGGTATAAAGCATACAATTAAATAGAACATTATTTTATATCTCTGTTGGTCTGAGGGACACTTAAGGACAGAGCTGAACCCACAGAATGAGGTGAATGCCTTGAGAGTGTATTGCTCTGTACATAATCGTTACCCTAAATGGCTGCCATTCCTCTTGTAGAGAAGGGGGTGATTACTGCCTAGTTAGAAATGTGGTCCATCTGTTTTATACCACAGGTTGATTTAAATTCCACTTGTTAAAATGTTTTTATTACAGTAACTGCAGAGGGACATATGTACAGTTGAAGTCGGAAGTTTACATACACCTTAGCCAAATACATTTAAACTCAGTTTTTCACAATTCCTGACATTTAATCCTAGTAAGGATCACCACTTTATTTTAAGATTGTGAAATGTCAGAATAATTGTAGAGAGAATGATTTATTTCAGCTTTTATTTCTTTCATCACATTCCCAGTGGGTCAGAAGTTTACATACACTCAATTAGTATTTGGTAGCATTGCCTTTACATTGTTTAACTTGGGTCAAAGGTTTCGGGCAGCCTTCCACAAGCTTCCCACAATAAGTTGGGTGAATTTTGGCCCATTCCTCCTGACAGAGCTGGTGTAACTGAGTCAGGTTTATAGGCCTCCTTGCTCGCACACGCTTTTTCAATTCTGCCCACACATTTTCTATAGGATTGAGGTCAGGGCTTTGTGATGGCCACTCCAATACCTTGACTTTGTTGTCAGGTTATGTCGATATAGGACTAGTTTTAGTGTGGATATAGATACTTTTGTACCTGTTTCCTCCAGCATCTTCACAAGGTCCTTTGCTGTTGTTCTGGGATTGATTCGCACCAAAGGACGTTCATCTCTAGGAGACAGAACGCGTCTCCTTCCTGAGCGGTGTTCATACTTGCGTACTATTGTTTGTACAGATGAACGTGGTACCTTCAGGCGTTTGGAAATTGCTCCCAAGGATGAACCAGACTTTTGGAGGTCTACAATTTTGTCTGTAAACAATGTTGGAAAAATTACTTGTGTCATGCACAAAGTAGATGTCCTAACCGACTTGCCAAAACTATAGTTTGTTAACAAGAAATCTCTCTCTTAGATAGGTAAGAATGTAGGGTAGAGAGAGAGAGAGAGAGAGAAAGGGAGGGGAAGAAGAGAGAGAGAGAGAGAGAGAGAGAGAGGGAAGAAGGGAGGGATAGAGAAAGGTAGGAAGGAGAGAAGAGAGAGAGGGAAGTAAGGAGGGTAGGCGAAAGGGAGGAAGGAGAGGGAAAAGAGAGAGAGGAGAGAAGAGAGCTAGAGATAGAGGAGAGAAAAGAAAAACAAAATAGAGAAAAGAAGGTATGAGGGAGAGAGGCGAAAAGAGGAGAGAGAGAAGAGGAGAGAGGAGGAGAGAGAGCAGAGAGAGAGAGGAGAGAAGAAGAGGAGAGAGAGAGAGAGAGAGAGAGAGAGAAGAGAGCGAGAGATGATGAGATAGCGATAGAGAGAGAGAGAGATAAAGTGAGGGAATGAGAAACTAGGAACACCCCCCCCCCTCCCCAGGTAGTTCATAGATTAGTATCTAAGAGAAAATCTCTCTCTCTCTCTCTCTTCTCTCATCCTATCCTCTACTCCCTCCCTCCCTCCCTCTCCCCCCCTCCTAGTTCCGTCAGCCCCCATGCTCCAGCTGGAGGAGTGCTGCACCATCAACAACAGCGCCACATTGTCATGGAAACAGCCACCTCTCTCCACCATCGCTGTGGACGGATACATCCTGGAGCTGGACGACGGCAATGGGGGACAGTTTAGGGTGGGTGTTGTCATAGTAACAGGGGACAGTTCAGGGTGGGTGTTGTGTCTCCATAGTAATGGGGGACAGTTCAGGGTGGGTGTTGTCATTGTAACAGGGGGACAGTTTAGGATGGGTGTTGTCATAGCAACAGGGGGACAGTTTAGGGTGGGCGTTGTCATAGTAACAGGGGGACAGTTCAGGGTTGGTGTATACATGGGAACGGGGAAGTTAATCAAGATGCTTCTTTATTGTTGGAGAGTGATTTAGCTTCAGTGTTCCTTTTCCTTTCCATGGGAACGGGGGAAACAGTTCAGGGTGGGTGTTGTGTCTCCATGGGAACGGAGGAAACGGTTCAGGGGGGGTGTTGTGTCTCCATGGGAACGGGGGAAACAGTTCAGGGTGGGTGTTGTGTCTCCATGGGAATGGGGGGAAACGGTTCAGGGGGGGTGTTGTGTCTCCATGGGAACGGGGGAAACAGTTCAGGGTGGGTGTTGTGTCTCCATGGAAATGGGGGAAAAGTTCAGGGTGGGTGTCTCCATGAATGGCAATCAGACTATTCTCAGAATCTCCATTGAAAGTGCCTTATAGGACTAGGTGAAAACCGTCCCTCGGTGTTCAAAACACACAGTATAAACCTAACACACTCAAAGGATTTGAGCTACAGTTAAAGTTGTGTCCTTCACTGTTTAACAATAACTCCTTCCCACATGGAGGCTGTATTCAGACCTGAACAAAGAGTCCCTTATGGGGAACCAGGGAGGGATGGCAGCTGTGCAGCTAGGAGAATGGGAAAGCCAGGCATTGGCATTGAATCCCCCTCTGCCTCACAGGTCTGTGTCCCCGCTGATGTCGTGTGTGTGTGTCGTGTGTGTGTGTGTGCCTGTCGTGTGTGTGTGTGGATGGAACCCTCTGATTGATACGGGTCATGTGACCGCGAGGGAGTTCAATGACATTGTGTCAGGAGGAAGGGCCTAGTGCATAACATAACTGCCAGCTGGGATGGTCTCACACACACACACACACACACACACCTACACACACACACACACACACACACACACACACACACACCTACACGACACACACACACACACAGTGCCACCCCCCCCCCCCCACACACACACACACACAAGAAGTGATGAAAGGTATAGCTGCACTCTACACATCTCTGTAATCTGTGTGTTTAAAGCCCCTCCCAGACCCCTCCTCTGTGACCCCTCCTCTGTGACCCCCTCCTCTGTGACCCCTCCTCTGTGACCCCCTCCTCTGTGACCCCCTCCTCTGTGACCCCTCCTCTGTGACCCCTCCTCTGTGACCCCTCCTCTGTGACCCCCCATGCTTTGTTGAAGCAGCTACTTATTGCCCTTCTGTACAACGATGCCTTCTGTACAACATCAGGGGTATCTGTAGCACTAACAGGCTGCTGGGCGTTATAGGAGCAGGTTACTGGCTGGACTAGGTCTTTAGAGGGACACCCGCTCCTATAGGAGACCTAAACTAGAGACGCGGTCGTCCCAAATGGCACCCTATTTTTGGTCTAAAGTAGTGTGCACTATATAGGGAACAGGGTGCCAGATTTGAAACTACAGAAAGGATGCTGGAAGCAGGAAGCTGAGGCGGCACCTGTCCTTGACCGTGTTGTAACCAAAGTCAATTGAACGCAGGGGGGGCCAGATTACTGTAAGCCTGCGATTTGGGCCGCGCCAACCAACCAACCACTAGAGAGACTAAACCAGTCACGTCCAGAGATGGCCAGGTTCATCTACACAAACACATCCACAAACAGGACAACAGTAGTCTCGCCTGACAGCAAGCCAATGTAGCAGATGGGGGGGTCTGGTAAACTCACTCCTCAGCCTGAAGTGCTACTGATGCTACTACTGCTGCTGATGCTACTACTGCTACTGCTGCTGATGCTGCTATTTATATTACACAGTGAAGTGGAGGCTGATGCTGCTTTACCCACGCAGCCACGCTCAAGTGTACAAAACTCTCTCTCTATCTCTCCCTCTCTCTCTCTCTGAGTTCTCTCTCTCTCTCTCTCTCTCTATCTCTACTCTCTCTCTCTCTCTCTCTCTCCTCTCTCCTCTCTCCTCTCTCCTCTCTCTCTCTCTCTCTCTCTCTGTGTGTCATCAGCACTGAGTCTAAATGGGCCATTCTCTAATTTTAGATAGATAGGTAGAACATAGAACACCCCTCCCTCTGTTAGCCTTGGGTGGTATAGATAGTAAACAACTTTTTATTCGATACTCTTAAATCGGTCTGTTTGTTGTTGAACAAGCCCACAGCTTAACCATTAGACCAAGAGGACATCCTCAACATCCGATGGGTGACATTTGTGCTTACACGTCTCAGGCAGAGCTACCTCATCACCTCCAAATCACCTGTGCTACATTAGCTAGCTAAACACTGTTTTATACACATAATATATTGGTTCTACTATCTTTGTTGTGACAATCACCACCATCGAGCTTCGTACGGCGATCCTGTTCCGAAACGAGGCTTGCCACCATAATCCCAGTGTGGCGATTTTCTGACAGGAATTGATATGAAGTTGTCATGGTTCTAACAGGAAGTTGTCATGTTCCTTACAGGAAGTGTACGTGGGGACCGAAACGATCTGCACGGTGGACGGACTCCACTACAACAGCACCTACATGTCCAGGGTCAAAGCCTTCAACGCCAGCGGAGTAGGGCAGTACAGCAAGACGCTGGCCATGCAGACCTCCGAGAGTAAGCCCTACCTGAACCCACTCTGTTGACAGGGAATCAATAGAGCAATTTGGGGTTATGTCCCAAATGGCCTCTTATTCCCTATGTAGTGCACTACTTTTGACCAGGGCCCATAGGGGGGGACAGAAGTAGTGCACTATATAGGGAATAGGGTGACATTTGGGATGCAGCCATAGACTAACCCGGTCCTTTACTGTCTCTGCTGTAGCCAACTCCAGCCATAGACTAACCCGGTCCTTTACTGTCTCTGCTGCAGCCAACTCCAGCCATAGACTAACCCGGTCCTTTCCTGTCTCTGCTGTAGCCAACTCCAGCCATAGGACTAACCCGGTCCTTTACTGTCTCTGCTGCAGCCAACTCCAGCCATAGGACTAACCCGGTCCTTTACTGTCTCTGCTGTAGCCAACTCCAGCCATAGACTAACCCGGTCCTTTACTGTCTCTGCTGCAGCCAACTCCAGCCATAGACTAACCCGGTCCTTTTCCTGTCTCTGCTGCAGCCAAACTCCAGCCATAGACTAACCCGGTCCTTTCCTGTCTCTGCTGTAGCCAACTCCAGCCATAGACTAACCCGGTCCTTTACTGTCTCTGCTGCAGCCAACTCCAGCCATAGACTAACCCGGTCCTTTCCTGTCTCTGCTGCAGCCAACTCCAGCCATAGACTAACCCGGTCCTTTACTGTCTCTGCTGCAGCCAACTCCAGCCATAGACTAACCCGGTCCTTTCCTGTCTCTGCTGTAGCCAACTCCAGCCATAGACTAACCCGGTCCTTTACTGTCTCTGCTGCAGCCAACTCCAGCCATAGACTAACCCGGTCCTTTACTGTCTCTGCTGTAGCCAACTCCAGCCATAGACTAACCAGGTCCTTTCCTGTCTCTGCTGTAGCCAACTCCAGCCATAGACTAACCCGGTCCTTTACTGTCTCTGCTGCAGCCAACTCCAGCCATAGACTAACCCGGTCCTTTACTGTCTCTGCTGTAGCCAACTCCAGCCATAGACTAACCCGGTCCTTTCCTGTCTCTGCTGTAGCCAACTCCAGCCATAGACTAACCCGGTCCTTTCCTGTCTATGCTGTAGCCAACTCCAGCCATAGACTAACCCGGTCCTTTACTGTCTCTGCTGCAGCCAACTCCAGCCATAGACTAACCCGGTCCTTTCCTGTCTCTGCTGTAGCCAAC
Organism: Coregonus sp. 'balchen'; assembly: GCA_902810595.1. Classification (NCBI taxonomy): domain Eukaryota; kingdom Metazoa; phylum Chordata; class Actinopteri; order Salmoniformes; family Salmonidae; genus Coregonus; species Coregonus sp. 'balchen'. Next base: position 3,604,687 of record LR778277.1, on the reverse strand, counting down.
TCCAGCCATAGACTAACCCGGTCCTTTACTGTCTCTGCTGTAGCCAACTCCAGCCATAGACTAACCCGGTCCTTTCCTGTCTCTGCTGCAGCCAACTCCTCTATCCATCGTTGTCATGCCACAGACATACATGTTCAGTATGACAATGATACCAACACAGAGAGGAGTTGGCTCAAAGCACAGACAGACTGGACCCACCGGGCTATAAGATCAGATAGATAGTATTATATATATACAGGTGTATAATAAAGCACATATAAATTACTATCTAATCAAGCCCACCCCTACACCTGCCACCTGCTTTCCCATTGTGTATACTGCTCAGCTCTACACAGGCAGGCAGGCAGGCAGGCAGGCAGGCAGGCGGACGGACAGGACGGACGGGCAGGGCGGGCGGGCGGGCGGGCGGGCGGGCGGGCGGACGGACGGACGGACGGACGGACGGACGGACGGACGGACGGACGGACGGACAGACAGACAGACAGACAGACAGACAGACAGACAGACAGACAGACAGACAGACAGACAGACAGACAGACAGACAGACAGACAGACAGACAGACAGACAGACAGACAGACAGACAGACAGACAGACAGACAGACAGACAGACAGACAGACAGACAGACAGACAGACAGACAGGCAGGCAGGCAGGCAGGCAGGCAGGCAGGCAGGCAGGCAGGCAGGCAGACAGACAGACAGACAGACAGACAGACAGATCGATCAGCTCCTCACCGATCAGTGGACAGTGAAGCTCACACAGGTGTAACGGGGGTGCTACGGGTCCAGACAGCTCCCACTACCCTCCTCATAAAGCTCAGGAATAGCTGTGCTTGCTAACATCCCCAAAATAGAATATGTAATCTTCTCCCTGATAATATGGCCAGTGAAAAGAACAGTGGCCTTGTAGGGGTCCAGACAACTCCCACTCCCTGTGTAAAATGATTTTTGACTGGCATGCCTCATAAGGTTCCCTTTCTAAATCTTGTTATTGGTTTGAAAAATATATTAATTGATCTACAAAAACAGACAGGTCCGGACAGATTCTAAATTTCAGGTTTCAATTGACAAATTTGATGCCAGACGGCCAGGATTAGTTTTGCCTTTACTCCCCATCTGAAAGATAATCTGGGGGAAAGACTGCTATAATCTATGTAGCTCTTGTCATTGGTTTAGAAAATAATCTGGGTGGAAAAACTGCTATAATCTATGTAGCTCTTGTCATTGGTTTAGAAAATAATCTGGGGGAAAGACTGCTATAATCTATGTAGCTCTTGTCATTGGTTTAGAAAATAATCTGGGTGGAAAAACTGCTATAATCTATGTAGCTCTTGTCATTGGTTTAGAAAATAATCTGGGGGAAAGACTGCTATAATCTGTATCTCTTGTCATTGGTTTGGAAATAATCTGGGGGGAAGACTGCTATAATCTACAGTATATAGCTCTTGTCATTGGTTTGGAAAATAATCTGGGGGAAAGACTGCTATAATCTATGTTGCTCTTGTCGTTGGTTTGGATGGATGGAATATGCTTGGATCTTCTTCTGTGATATTAAAATGGCCACTGAAAAGAAGCAGCTTCCCTGATCAACTCAACACAGCTTTTACCCTCTCTTCCACCCTCACCTCCTACACACTCTGCTCTTCCACTGCTCTCTCTCTCTCTCTCTCTCTCTCTCTCTCTCTCTCTCTCTCTCTCTCTCTCTCTCTCTCTCTCTCTCTCTCACACCCCTTCTTCTCCCACTCTTTCTCTCTCTATTTCTCTTTCTCTCTCTCCCACCCCCCTTCTTCTCCCTCTCTCTATGCATTTCACATTGCAGCTGGACAATCCCCATGTGATATGCAAACACTACCCACAGGTATGGATGGGTCACACACTCTTTAACCCTCCCATTGCTGAATGT
>LR778277.1:3460989-3602685 GCA_902810595.1 Coregonus sp. 'balchen' | reverse complement strand
GGGGTTCCTCCATTCTTCTCTGCAGATCCTCTCAAGCTCTGTCACGTTGGGTGGGGAGCGTTGCTGCACAGTAATTTTCAGGTCTCTCCAGAGATGTTTGATCGGGTTCAAGTCTGGGCTCTGGCTGGGCCACCCAAGGACATTCAGAGACTTGTGCCAAGCCACCCCTGCGTTGTCTTGGCTGTGTGCTTAAGATCGTTGTCCTGTTGGAAGGTGAACCTTTGCCCCAGTCTGAGGTCCTGAGCGCTCTGGAGCAGGATCTCATCAAGGATCTCTCTGTACTTTGCTCCATTCATCTTTGTCTTGATCCTGACTAGTCTCCCAGTCCCTGCCGCTGAAAAACATCCCGACAGCATGATGCTGCCAGCACCATGCTTCATCATAGGGATGGTGCCAGGTTTCCTCCAGACGTGATGCTTGGCATTCAGGCTGAAGAGTTCAATCTTGGTTTCATCAGACTAGAGAATCTTGTTTCTCATTGTCTGAGCATTTTTAGGTGGCTTTTGGCAAACTCCAAGCGGGCTGTCATGTGCCTTTTACTGAGGAGTGGCTTCTGTCTGGCCACTCTACCATAAAGGCCAGATTGGTGGAGTGCTGCAGAGATGGTTGTCCTTCTGGAAGGTTCTCCCATTTCCACAGAGGAACTCTAGAGCTCTGTCAGAGTGAACATCGGGTTCTTGGTCACCTCACTGACCAAGGCCCTTCTCCCCCGATGGCTCAGTTTGGCCGGGCGGCCAGCTCTAGGAAGAGTCTGGGTGGTTCCAAACATCTTCCATTTAAGAGTGATGGAGGCCACTATGTTCTTGGGGACCTTCAATGCTGCAGACATTTTTTGGTACCCTTCCCAAGATCTGTGCCTCAACACAATCCTGTCCCGAATGCACTGTATAAGAGCTTACATATTGATGAGAGTGTATATAGGAGCTTATATATTGATGAGATTGTATATAAGAGTTTATATACTGATGAGATTGTATATAAGAGCTTATATATTGATGAGTGTGTATATGATGAGATTGTATATAAGAACTTATATATTGATGAGAGTGTATATGATGAGATTGTATATAAGAGCTTATATATTGATGAGAGTATATGATGACAGTGTTTATAAGAGCTTATATACTGATGAGAGTGCATATAAGAGCTTATACAATACCGGTCAAAAGTTTTAGGACACCTACTCATTGAAGGGTTTTTCTTTAGTTTTACTATTTTCCCTCTAAGCCCAAACCAGATGGGATGGTGTATCGCTGCAGAATGCTGTGGTAGCCATGCTGGTTAAGTGTAAATTAATCACAGACAGTGTCACCAGCAAAGCACCCCCACACCATAACACCTCCTCCTCCATGCTTTACGGTGGGAACTACACATGCGGAGATCATCCGTTCAACCCACACCGCGTCTCACAAAGACACGGTTGGAACCAAAAATCTCAAATTTGGACTCAAATTCCACCGGTCTAATGTCCATTGCTCATTTTTCTTGGCCCAAGTAAGTCTCTTCTTGTTATTGGTGTCCTTTAGTAGTGGTTCCTTTGCAGAAATTCGACCATGAAAGCCTGATTCACACAGTCTCCTCTGAACAATTGATGTTGAGATGTGTCTGTGACTTGAACTCTGTGAAGCATTTATTTCGGCTGCAATTTCTGAGGCTGGTAACTCTAATGAACTCAGCAGCAGAGGTAACTCTGGGTCTTCTTTTCCTGTGGCGGTCCTCATGAGAGCCAGTTTCATCATAGCGCTTGATGGTTTTTGCGACTGCAATTTTCCGGATTGACTGACCTTCATGTCTTAAAGTAATGATGGACTGTTGTTTCTCTGCTTATTTGAGCTTGTTCTTGCCAAAATATGGACTTGGTCTTTTACCAAATAGGGCTATCTTCTGTATACCCCCCCCCCCCCCCCACCTTGTCAGAACACAACTGATTTGCTCAAACGCATTAAGAAGGAAAGAAATTCTACAAATTAACTTTTAAGAAGGCACACCTTTTAATTGAAATACATTCCAGGTGACTACCTCATGAAGCTGGTTGAGAGAATGCCAAGAGTCTGCAAAGCTTTCATCAAGGCAAAGGGTGGCTATGTAAAGAATCTCAAATATAAAATATATTTTGATTGGTTTAACGCTTTTTTGGTTGCTACATGATTCCATATGTGTTATTTCACAGTTTTGATGTCTTCACTATTATTCTACAATGTAAAAAATAGTAAAAATAAAGAAAAACCCTTGAATGAGTAGATGTTCTAAAACTTTTGATTGGTAGTATATATTGATGAGAGTGTATATAAGTGCTTATATATTTTACTGAATATACCGTATTTTTGTCAATGTTCTGTTTTTGTTTGCACTTTGAGGTCTTGGCTGAGTTTCAAGGGCTCACTAGTCTCTACTAAAGCCAAGGGCTCACTAGTCTCTACTAAAGCCAAGGGCTCACTAGTCTCCACTAAAGCCAGGGGCTCACTAGTCTCCACTAAAGCCAGGGCTCACTAGTCTCTACTAAAGCCAAGGGCTCACTAGTCTCTACTAAAGCCAAGGGCCTCACTAGTCTCTACTAAAGCCAGGGGCTCACTAGTCTCGCTAAAGCCCAGGGCCACTAGTCCCATCTCTAAAGCCAGGGGCTCCTGTCCTCTACTAAAGCCAAGGCTCACTAGTCTCACTAAAGCAGGGCTCACAGTCTCTACTCACGCCAGGGCCTCACGAGTCTCTACTAAAGCCAGGGGCCTCATAAGTCTCTACTACACCAAGGCTCCACTAGTCCTCTACTAAGCCAAGGGCTCCCTAAGTCTCTACTAAGCCAGGGTCTCATTAGTCTCGACTAAATCCAGGGCTCACTAGTCTCCACTAGCCAAGGGCTCACTAGTCGCTACTAAGCCAAGGGCTCACCTAGTCTCTACTTAAATCCATGGGCTCAGTAGTCTCAAAGCCCAGGGCTCACTATCCTACTAAAGCCAAGGGCTCACTATTCTCTACAACGCCAAGGGCTCACTAGTCTTACTAAAGCCTAGGGACATCACAGTCTCCACTAAAAGCAAGGGCTTCACTAGTCTCCACTAAGTCGCACAGGGCTCACTAGTCTCTACTAAAGCCATGGGCTCAACTGTCTCTACTAAGCCAAGGGCTCACTTCTCACTAAGCCAGGGCTCACTAGTCTCTACTAAGCCAAGGGGCTCACTATTCCTACTAAATCCCAAGGGCTCACAGTCCTCGACCAAAGCCAAGGCTCACTAGCTCACTACAGCCAAGGGCTCACTAGTCTCCACTAAAGCCAGGGCTCACTATTCTCCCTAAAAGCCCAGGGCTCACTAGTTCCCTCACTAAACAAGGGCTCACTAGTCTCTACTAAATCAGGTCCCTAGTCCCTCCCAAAACTTACAAAAAAAAGCCCCGGGGACTCACTGTCTCTACTAAAGCCAGGGGCTCACTAGTCTCTACTAAAGCCAAGGGCTCACTAGTCTCTACTAAAGCCAAGGGCTCACTCAGTCTCCCTAAAGCCCAAGGCGTCACTAGTCCTCACTAAAGCCCAGGCTCACTAGTCTCCACTACACTCCCAGGTTCACTAGTCCCTCTACTAAAGCCAGGGGCATCCCTATCTCCACTAAAGCCAAGGGCTCACTAGTCTCCACTAAAGCCAAGGGCTCACTAGTCTCTACTAAGCAGGTGGCTTCACTAGTTCTCTAACTAATCCAGGGCTTCACTAGTCTCCACTAACGCCAAGGGCTCCCTAGTCTCTACTACAGCCCCAGGCTCACTATTCTCTACTAAAGCCAAGGCTTCACGTAGGTCTCGCTAAAGCCAAGGGCTCACTATCTCTACTAAATCCATGCTCACGTCTCCACTAAGCCAAGGTCTCACAGTCTCCATAAGCCAGGCTCACTATCTCCACTAAAGCCAGGGCTCACTAGTCTCTACTAATGCCAGGCCCGCTCACTAGTCGCCACTAGCCAGGGGCTCACTAGTCTCTACTAAGCCAGGGGCCCTATCGCTACTAGCCGGGGCTCACTCGTCCTCCCACTAAAGCCAGGGCTCACTATCTCCTACAATCCAAGGCTCACTAGTCTCTACAGCCAGGGGCTCAACTAGTCTCCACTAACACCAAGGGCTTCACTAGTCTCCACTAAGCCAAGGGCTCACTAGCTCCACGAAGCCAAGGTCTACTATTCTCTACTAAAGCCAAGGCCACTAGTCCTCACTAAAGCCAAGGGCTCACTAGTCTCCACTAAGCCAAGGGCTCACTAGTCCTCTACTATCCAAGGGCTCACTAGTCTCTACTAAGCCAAGGCCTCACTAGTCCGCACTAAAGCCAGGGCTCACTAGTCTCTACCAAAGCAGGGCTATAGTCTCTACTAAAGCCAAGGGGCTCACTATCCCTCCACTAAGCCAAGGGCTCACTATCTCTCACTAAAGCCAAGGGCTACTAAGTCTCCACTAAAGCCAGGGCTCACTATCATCCACTAAAGCCAAGGGCTCACTATCTCTACTAAATGCCAGGCCTCCTGTCCTCCACTAAGCCCAGGCTCACTAGTCTCTACTAAAGCCAAGGGCTCACTAGTCTCTACTAAAGCCAAGGGCTTCACTAGTCCTCCACTAAACGCCAGGGCTCACTAGTCCCTCCACTACAGCCAAGGGCTCTCTACTCCATAATCCAAGGGTTCACTAGCTCTCTAAAGCCAAGGGCTCACTAGTCTCTACTAAAGGCCAGGGCTCACTACTCCTCCACTAAAAGCCAGGGCTCACTAGTCTCCACTAAGGCCAAGGGCTCACTAGTCCTCCCCCCCCCCCCCCCCCCCCCCCCCCCCCCCCCCCCGAAAAAAAAAATACAACCCCCCCCCCCCCCCCCCCCCCCCCCCCCCCCCACAACCCCCCCCCCCCCCCCCCCCCCCTCCACTAAAGCCAAGGGCTCACTATCTCTACTACAGCCAGGGAGGCCCTCACTAGTCCTCTCTAAAGCCCAAGGGTCACTCGTCTCTACTACAAAGTCCAAGGGCTCACTATCTCACTAAAGCCAAGGGCTCACTAGTCTCTACTAAAGCCCAGGCTCACTATTCTCCACTAAAGCCAAGGCTCACTATTCTCCACTAAGTCCAGGGTCACTATTGTCTCCACAAATCCAAGGGTTCAACTAGTCCTCTACTACTAAGGCCAAGGGCTCACTAGTCTCTCCACTAAGCCCAAGGGCTCACTAGTCTCCACTACAGCCAAGGGCTCACTAGTCTCCCACTAGGCAAGGGCTCCTAGTCTCGCACTAAAGCCAAATCTCACTAGTCTCCACTAAAGCCAAAGGCTCACTAGTCTCTACTAAGCCAAGGGCTCACTAGTCTCTACTAAAGCCAAGGGCTCACTAGTCTCTACTAAAGCCAAGGGCTCACTAGTCTCCACTAAGCTCAAGGCCTTTTTCCAACTAGTACATCCACTAAAGCCAAAGGCTCACTAGTCTCTACTTAGGCCAGGGCTCAACTAGTCCTCCACTGAGCCAATGGCTCACTAGTCTCCACTAAGCCAAGGGCTCACCTAGGTCTCTACTAAATGCGAAGCTCACGAGGTCTCCACTAAAGCCAGGTCACTAGGTCTCTACCTAAGCCAAAGCTCACTAGTCTCTACCTGAGCCAAGGGCTGCACTGTCTCACTAAAGCCAAGGCTCACTGTCGCCCCTAAGCAAGGGCTCACTAGTCTCACTAAAACCAGGCTTCACTAGCTCTACTAAAGCCACAGCTCACTATTCTCCCTAAAGCAAAGCTCACTAGTCTCCATTCAGAAATGCTAAAGCCAGGGCTCACATTCTCACTAAATCCAAGGGCTCACTGAGTCTCCACTAAAGCGCAGGGCGCACTACTCTCCACGCAACGCGAGGCTCACTAGCTTCACTACAGCCAAGGGCTCAAAAGTCTCTACTAAGCCAAGGGCTCACTAGTCTCCACTCAAGCCAGGCTCCCTAGTCTCCATTAAGCCGCTCCTCAGTCTCCCTAAAGCCGGGCATCACTAGTCCTCTACTAACGCCAGGGGCTACTAGTTCTCTCTAAAGCCAGGGCTCACTAGTCGCACACTAAAGCCAAGGGCTCAACTAGTCTCTACTAAAGCCATGTCTCACTAAGTCTCTACTAAAGCCCAGGGCTCACTAGTCTCCACTAAAGCCAGGGGCTCACTAGTCTCTACTACGCCAAGGTCACTAGTCTCCACTAAAGCAATGGCTCACTAGTCCTCCACTAAAGCCAAGGGCTCACTAGTCCTCCACTCAGTCCCAAGGGCTCACTAATCTCTACTAAAGCCAGGGCTCACAAACAAAAAAGAAAAAAAAACAAAAAATAAAAAAAAAATAAAAAAATATTCTCCACTAAGCCAGGGGCTCACTGTCTCTACTAAAGCCAGGGGCTCACTAGTCTCTACTAAGCCAAGCTCACTAGTCTCCACTAAAAGCCAAGGGCTCACCCGTCTCTACTAAAGGCAAGGGCTCACTAGTCTCTACTAAAGGCAGGGGCTCACTAGTCTCCACTAAAGCCAAGGGCTCACTGTCTCCACTAAAGCCAAGGGCTCACTAGTCTCTACTAAAGCCAAGGGCTCACTAGTCTCCTACTAAAGCCAAGGGCTCACTAGTCTCCACTAAAGCCAAGGGCTCACTAGTCTCCACTAAAGCCAAGGGCTCACTAGTCTCCACTAAAGCCACGGGCTCCTAGTCCTCCCTAAGCCAATGTCTCACTAGTCGCCCTAAAGCCATGGCTCACTAGTCTCTACTAAAGCCTGGGCTCACTAGTCCTCCACTACGTACCCAGGCTCACTAGTCTCTACTAAGCCAAAAGCTCACTTAGTCTCTACCAAAGCCAAGGGCTCACTATCTCCACTAAAGCATGCTACTAGTCTCTGACTAAAGCCAAGCTCGCTGGTCTCTACTAGCCAAGGCTCACTAGTCTCCACTAAAGCAAGGGCTCACTAGTCATCTACTAAAGCCAAGGCTCATCTCCCACTAAAGCCAAGGGCTCACTAGTCGCTACTAAGCCATGGCTCACTAGCTCCACTAAAGCCAAGGGCTCACTAGTCTCACTAAGCAAGGGCTCACTAGTCTCGTACTAAAGCCACTGATACACTAGGCTCCACTAAAGCCAGGGGACTCACTATCTCTTCTAAGCCAAAAATCTCACTGTTCTCTACTAAAGCCAAGAGCTCACTAGTCTCTACTAAAGCCAAGGGCTCACTAGTCTCTACTAAAGCCAAGGGCTCACTAGTCTCTCTAAGCCAGGGCTTCATATTCGTCCACTAAAGCCAAGGGCTCACTAGTCCTCCACTAAAGCCAAGTGGCTCAGCTAGTCTCCCAACTAAATCCAAGGGTTCACTAGCTCTATTAATCCAGGGCTCAACTATTCTCCACTAAAGCCAAGGCTCACTAGTCTCACTAAAGCCAAGGGCTCACTAGTCTCCACTAGGCCCGGCTCACTAGCTCCACTAAGCCCAAAAGCTCACTGTACTCACTAAGCCAAGGGCTTCACTAGTCTCTACTAGCCAAGGGCTCACTAGTCTCTACTAAAGCCAAGGGCTCACTAGTCTCTACTAAAGCCAAGGGCTCACTAGTCTCCACTAAAGCCAAGCTCACGATCCTCTACTTAGCCAGGGCTCACTATCGCCATAAAGCCAAGGGGCTCACTAGTCTCCACTAATGGCCAATTCTCCTCGTCTCTACTCAAAGCCACAAGCTAACTAGTCGCCACTAAGGCCAAGCTCACTAGTCCTCTACTATAAAGGGCTCACTAGTCTCTACTAAGCAAAAACTACCATCCTCGCACTAAAGCCCAAAAGCTCACTATCCTACTGAACCAAAGGCTCCTAGTCTCTACTAAAGCCAAGGGCTCACTAGTCTCTACTAAAGGCGAAAGCTCACTAGTCTCCACTAAAGCCAAGGGCTCACTAGTCTCTACTAAAGCCAAAGGCTCACTAGTCTCTACTAAAGCCAAAAGCTCACTAGTCTCCACTAAAGCCAAGGGCTCACTAGTCTCACTAAAACAGGGCTCACTACTCTACTAGCCAAAAGCTTCACTAGTCTCCACTAAAGCCGAGGGCTACTAGTCTCCGCCTAAGCCAAGGGGCTCACTATATCTCCACTAAAGCCAAGGGCTCACTATTCTTCACAAAGCCAGGGCTCACTAGTCCTCCACTAAGCCAGGGCTCACTTAGTCTCCACTACAGCCAGGGGCTCACTGTCTCCACTAAGCCAGGGCTCACTAGTCTCCACTAAAGCCAGAGGGCTCACACTCTCCCCAAAGCCAAGGGCTCACTATTCTCCACTAAAGCCAAGGGCTCACTAGTCTCTACTAAAGCCAAGGGCCTCGACTAGTCTCCACTACAGCCAAGGGCTCACTATCGTCCCACTAAAGCCAGGGCTCACGGTCTCTACTAAACAAGGCTCACTGGTCTCTACTAAAGCCCAAGGGCTCACTAGTCTCTACTAAACAGGGCTCCAGTCTCTACTAAAGCCAAGGGCTCACTAGTCTCTACTAAAGCCAAGGGCTCACTAGTCTCCACTAAAGCCAAGGGCTCACTAGTCTCCACTAAAGCCAAGGGCTCACTAGTCTCTACTAATCCAAGTTTCTCACTATTCTCCCTAAAGCCAAGGGCTCACTAGTCTCTACTAAATCCAGGGCTCACTAGTCTCCACTAAAGCTAGGGCTCACTAGTCTCCACTAAAGTCCCCAGGGCTTCACAGTCTCCACTAAAGCCATTGGCTCACTATCTCACTAAAGACAAGGGCCACTAGTCTCTACTAAGCAATGCTCACGAGTCTCCACTAAAGCCCAAGGGCTCAGTAGTCCTCTACTAAGCCAAGGCTCACTATCTATCTAAAGGCCAAGGCCTCACTATGTCCGCCCTAAAGACAGGGCTCACTATCTCCACTAAGCCAAGGCTCTCTAGTCTACCACTAAATCCAAGGGTTTCACTAGTCCTACTAAAGCCAAGGGCTCACAGTCTCCTACTAAGCCAATTCCTCACTAATCTCCACTAAAGTCCAAGGGCTCACTATCTCCACTAAGGCCAGGGCTCACTAGTCTCCACTAAGCCAACGGGCTCACTAAGTCCTCTACTAAAAGCCAATGGCTCACTAGTCTCTACTAAGAGCCAAGGGCTCACTATTCTCTCTAAGCCAAGGGCTCACTATCTCAACTAAAGCCAAGGGCTCACCTAGTCTCTACTACAGCCCCAGGGCCTCACTAGTCTCCCACTAAAGCCAAGGGCTCACTAGTCCTCCCACATAAGCCAGGGCCTCACTAGTCTCCCTAAAATCCAGGGTTCACTAGTCCTCTACTAAGCCAGGGCTCACATTCTCCACTAACGCCCAGGGCTCACTATCTCCCTAAAGCCAGGTCTCCACCTATCTCCACTAAGGCCAGGGCTCACTAGTCTCCACTAAAGCCAAAAGCTCACTAGTCTCCACTAAAGCCAAAGGCTCACTAGTCTCTACTAAAGCCAAGGGCTCACTAGTCTCTACTAAAGCCAGGCTCACTATCCTACTAAAGACAAGGCTCACTTTCTCCACTAAAGCAAGGGCTCACTAGTCTCCACTAAAGCCAAAGCTCACTAAGTCTCTACTTAGCCAAGGGCTCACTATCCTCCACTAAGACAAGTTCTCACTAGTTCTCCACTAAAGCCAATGGCTCATAGTCGCTTACTACGGCAAAGCTCACTATCTCCACTACAGCCAGGGCTTCACTGTCCCTACTAAGCCAAGTCTCACTAGTCCTCTACTGAGGCCAGGGCTCACTAGTCTCCACTAAAGGCAAGTGCTCACTAGTCTCCACTAACGCCAGGGCTCACTGTCTCCACTAAACCCAGTGGCTCACTTAGTCTTACTCAAGCCAACAGCTCACTAGTCTCCACTAAACGCACACAGCTCACATGGTCCTCCACTAAAGCCAAAAGCTCACTAGTCTCCACTCAAGCCAAGGCTCACTATTCCCTCTACTAAAGCCAGGCTCACGATTTCTCCACTAAAGCCAAGGGCTGCACTACTCCCACCAAGCCAGGGCTCCTATTCTCCACTAAAGCCAAGGGCTCACTAGTCTCTACTAAAGCCAAGGGCTCACTAGTCTCCACTAAAGCCAAAGGGCTCACTAGTCTCCACTAAAGCCAAGGGCTCACTAGTCCCACTAAAGCCAAGGGCTCACTAGTCTCCCTAAGCCAAAGCTCACTAGTATCCACTAGCCAGGGCTCACTAGTCTCTACTAAAGCCAAGGGCTCACTAGTCTCCACTAAAGCCAAGGGCTCACTACTCTCCACCAAAGCCAAGGGCTCACTAGTCTCCACTAAAGCCAAGGGCTCACTAGTCTCTACTAAAGCCAAGGGCTCACTAGTCTCCACTAAAGCCAAGGGCTCACTAGTCTCCACTAAAGCCAGGGCTCACGATCTCTACTCAAGCCCAGGGCGCACTTCTCTACGAAACCAAGGGCGCACTATGCTCTACTAAAACCAAGCTCACTACTCCTAAAGCCAAGGGCTCACTTTTCTCCACTAAAGCCAGGCTCACTTTCTCCCACTAAAGCAAGGGCTCACTAGTTCTCCACTAAGCCAAGGGCTCACTAGTCTCTACTAAAGCCAACAGCTCACTTGTCTCTACTAAAGCCAAGGGCTCACTAGTCTCTACAAATCCAAAAGCTCATATTCTCCCTAAAGCCAAGGGCTCACTAGTCTCTACCAAGCCAAGGCTCACTATTCTCCACTAACGCAGTGCTCACTACTCTCCACCAAAGCCAAGGGATCACTAGTTCCACTAAAGCCAAGTGCTCACTAGTCCTCTACTAAAGCCCCAAGGGCTCACCTGGTCCCCACAAAGCCAAGGGCTCACTAGTCCCCTCCCCTAACGCCAAGCTCACTATCTCTACTAAGCCAAGGGCTCACTAGTCTCTACTAAAGCCAAGGGCTCACTAGTCTCTACTAAAGCCAAGGGCTCACTAGTCTCTACTAAAGCCAAGGGCTCAACTAGTCCTCCATAAAGCCAGGGGCTCACTATCTCCACAAGCCAGGGGGGCCCCCCTCACTCTCCTTCACTACAGCTGGCTCACTAGTCTCTAACTAAGCGCAAGGGCTCACTGTCCTCCAATAAAGCCCAAGGGCTCACTAGTCTCCACTAAAGCCAAGGGCTCACTAGTCTCCACTAAAGCCAGGGGCTCACTAGTCTCCACTAAAGCCAGGGGCTCACTAGTCTCCACTAAGCAAAGGGCTCTCTAGTCCTCCCCAAAGCCAAGGCTCACTATCTCCACTCAAAGCCCAGGGGCTCATATTCCTCCACTAAACCAATGGCTCACTAGTCTCCACTCAAGCCAGGGCTCACTATCCTCCACTAAGCCAGGGCTCACTAGTCTCTGCTCAAGCCATTGCCTCACTAGTCTCTACTAAAGCCAAGGGCTCCTAGCCCTACTAAAGCCAATGGCTCACTAGTCTCCACTAAAGCGGGCTCCACTCGTCTCCAACTAAAGCCCGGGCTTCACGTAGTCTCCACTAAAGCCAAGGGATCACTATCTCTACTAAAGCCAAGGGCCTTCACTAGTCTCTACTAGACATGGGCTCACTAGTCTCCACTACAGCCATGGGCTCACTAGTCTCTACTAAGCCAGGCTCACTATATTCTCACTAAAGCCAAGGGTCACAGTCTCCACTAAAACCAGGGCTCACTAGTCTCTCCTAAGCCAACAGCTCGAACTAGTCCTCCACTAAAGCCAAAGCTCACTATTCCTCCACTAAGCAAGGGCTCACTAGTCCTACTAAGGCCAAGGCTCACTAGTATCCACTACAGCAAGGCTCACTCTCTCCCCAAAGCCACTGGCTCAACTATCCCACTAAAGCCAAGGGCTCACTAGTCTCTACTAAGCCAAGGGCTCACTAGTCTCTACATAAGCCAAGGGCTCACTAGTCTCCACTAAAGCCAAGGGCTTCACTATCTCCCCTAAAGCCAAGGGCCTCACTATTCTCCACTAAACCAAAGCTCACTAGTCTCCACTAGCCAAGGGCTTCACTAGTCTCTCTAAAGCCAAGTCTCATAGTCTCCACTAAAGCCAAGGGCTCACTACTCTCCACCAAAGCCAAGGGCTCACTAGTCTCCACTAAAGCCAAGGGATTACTAGTGCTCTACTAAAGCCAATGGCTCACTATCTCCACTAAAGCCAGGGCTCACTAGTCTCCACTATCCAAGGGCTCACTATTTCCTCAACTAAGCCAAGGGCTCACTAGTCCTCTACTAAAGCCAAGGGCTCACTGTGCTCTACTAAACCAGGGCTCCACTAGTCTCCACTAACAGCAAGTCCTCACTAGTCTCCACTACAGCCACGGGCTCACTAGTCTCCCTACAGCCCAGTCTCCTGTCTCCACTAAAGCCAAGGGCTCACTAGTCTCTACTAGCCAACAGCTCACTTGTCTCTACTAAAAGCCAAGGGGCTCACTAGTCTCTACTAAGCCCAAAAGCCTCACTAGTCTCCACTAAAGCCAGGCTCCTAGTCTCTACTACCGGGCCCAAGGGCTCACTAGTCTCCACTAAGCCGAAGGGCTCACTACTCTCCCAAAGCCAGGGCTTCACAGTCGCCACTAAACCAAGGCTCACTAGTCTCTACTAAGCCAGGGCTCACTAGTCCTCCACTAAAAGCCAAAGGGCTTCACTATCCTCCCACTAAAGCCCAGGGCTCACTAGTCCTCTACGAAAGCCAAGGCTCACTAGTCTCTACTAAAGCATGGCTCACTAGTCTCTCTAAAAGCCACGGGCTCTACTAGTCCTCTACAAAGCCAGGGCTCAAAGATCTCCACTTAAGCCAGGGCTCATAGTCTCAACTAAGCCATGGGCTCACTAGTCCTTCACTAAAGCCGGGCCCTCTTCTCTATAAGCCAAGGGCTCACTATCCCCAATAAAGCCAAGGGCTCACTATTCTCCACTAAGCCACGGGCTCACTAGTCTCCACTAAAGCCAGGGGCTCACTAGCTCCACTACAGCCAGGGGATCCTATTCTCCACTAAATCCAAAGGGCTCTCTAGTCGCCACTAAAGCCACGGGCTCACGTCTCCACGAAAGCCAGGGCCTCACTAGTCTCCACTAACAATGGCTCACTAGTCTCCACTAAAGCCAAGGCTCACTAATCTCCCCTAAGCCAAGGGCTCACTAGTCTCTACTAAAGCCATTGGCTCACTAGTCCCTCTACTAAGCCAATGGCTCCCAGGCTCTACTAAAGCAAGGGCTCACTAGTCCCACTACAGCAATGGCTCACTATTCTCCCCTAAGCAGGGCTCAACGAGTCTCCACTAAAGCCAAGGGCTCACTAGTCTCTACTAAAGCCAAGGGCTCACTAGTCTCTACTAAAGCCAGGGGCTCACTAGTCTCCACTAAAGCCAGGGGCTCACTAGTCTCTACTAAAGCCAAGGCTCACTAGTCTCCACTAAAGCCAAGGGCTCACTAGTCTCTACTAAAGCCAGGGGCTCACTAGTCTCCACTAAAGCCAAGGGCTCACTAGTCTCTACTAAAGCCAAGGCTCACTAGTCTCTACTAAAGCCAAGGGCTCACTAGTCTCCACTAAACAGGGGCTCACTCATCTCTACTAAAGCCAGGGGCTCACTGTCTCCACTAAGCCAAGTGCCACTAGGCCTCTACTAAAAGCCAGGGGCTCACTATTCTCCATAAAGCAGGGCTCACTATTCCTGCTACTAAATCCAGGGCTCACTATCTCTCCTAAGCCAGGCTTCACTATCGCCACTAAACCAAGGGCTTACTAGTCTCTACTAAAGACCAGGGGCTCACTAGTCCTCCACTAAGCCAGTGGCTCACTAGTCCCCTCCACTTAAAAGCCAATGGCTCACTATCCTCCACTAAAGCAGGGCACTAGTCTCCACTAAAGCCAGGGCTCACTAGTCTCCACTAAAGCCAAGGGCAACTATTCTCCACTAAGCCACTGGCTCACTAGTCTCTTAACTAAAGCCAAGGCTCACTATTCCTCTACTAAACCAAGGCTCACAGTCTCCACTAAGCCAAGGGTCCTAGTCGCTATAAAGCCAGGGGCTCACTAGTCTCCACTAAAGCCAAGGGCTCACTAGTCTCCACTAAAGCCAGGGGCTCACTAGTCTCCACTAAAGGTCGTAACCTAGTTCATATAGTTACTGTACTGTCTCTACTTGCCTGGTCCCAGACCTGTTCCTGCTAACAGGTATTCTGGTCCCAGACCTGTTCCTGCTAACAGGTTGCCTGGTCCCAGACCTGTTCCTGCTAACATTCCACTCCTTGCTACTCCTTGTCATGGCAAACATGTTGAGTGGAATGTTAGCAGGAACAGGTCTGGGACCAGGCTACCTGTTAGCAGGAACGGGTCTGGGACCAGGCTACCTGTTAGCAGGAACAGGTCTGGGACCAGGCTACCTGGTTAATGCTCTACTGCTTTCTCACTTTTTTTTGGGTTCCCTCTCTCTCTGTTTCCCCACATCCTTTAAAGTTGCACTGTAACCCTAATTTAATTCCCGGCATCTGGAGACTTTACAGAGTGGAGCAAGGCTTCTGACTGTGCCGCAGATGTGTGGTTTGTTTTATGGACGTTATAAGTGTTTGGGAGCGGGAAGGGGGGGAAGGGGGGGAGGGGGGGGGGGGGGGGTGTAGGCTGCAGGGGGAGCTAGGTGTGTTGGGGACTGTGGGGGGCTGACTGAGTGGCTGGGTGGAGTTATATTAAATTACTATAGTGGGATGGGGACCTTCACAGCGAGCCGCCACAACAAACAACACCACTGTGTCACATCAATGCCAGTGCGCGTTATAAAGCACTGCACTGGACAGTCACATCAATGACGTTCACGGAGATGGCATTCATGGAAAATGCTGCAGATGTTGGCTCAAGCTTCGATTACCTTTAAAAGGCACATTGTCTGCAGTGCAGGGGTGCTGCTCTGTATCACGCCTTCGATTGAATCCTTTCCGGTCTAAACGTCATTAGTCACATGAAGAACAAGGGGAGTTAACGGCCTGTAGATCTGATGTTACCCTGAACCAGACTACCACACCACAACCTCTGACCAGAAACAGACATATTAGGAATAAGGATTTCTTAGAGACCTTCAGGGTTCCTTCATAATACACACTTTCTGTGTCACAAAACTGCACCTTATTCCCTATGGGCCCTGGTCAAAAAATAGTGCACTGCCATTAGGGATGCAGCCCCAGTGTTCCCTCCCTCTCCACCACACAGGGTGCTGTTCAACATACGGGGTCGCACTTCATAACGGCCCAATTTAACAGTCGGGTTCATAAGCAGTGAGGCAGTGTGTCCCAGAGCCTGACTTGTCCGATCCAGGACATGGTAATTAGATTCACCTGGCGGGTTAGGGTTAAAGGAGACCACCTCCCACCGAACAACAGAATGACACAACACTCTCGCTGCAGGAGGGAGAGAGAGAGAGAGAGAGAGAGAGAGAGAGAGAGAGAGAGAGAGAGAGAGAGAGAGAGAGAGAGAGAGAGAGAGAGAGAGAGAGAGAGAGAGTGTTTGAAGTTTCTCTTTATGAGACAGAATTAGGGGGTAAAACATTGGCCTAGTCCAGTGTGCTATTAAAACCATGCATCTGGGCAATTAACGAGAGCTACCCAAGGTGTTCAGCACGCCATCATAAAAGTTAACAGGTCTGCACTGCCCAGCTAAGTCCTTTTGTCATCACATACACACGGCTGCCTGCCTCTCATCTATGGCTTCGTCCCAAATGGCTCCCTATGTAGTGCACTACTGTAGACTCCAGTCTAGAGAATAAGGTACCATTTAGGACACACATGTCTAATGCACCTGTAGAGTAGAGTCTTTATTATCCCCAGGGGGCCAATTCATTTAGCAGCACTTAGTAAAAACACATGATCACATGACAATAAATATACACCCCAATAATATATACAGCTATGTGCTACTAGAGATTACTGAGACAGCTGATAGCTGCTGGCATGAAGGACAGTATAGACCTGCTGGTTTTAAACCTATCTACGCTCTGAGGGAAGCATCATAAATTCATCAAACAAGGCATGCTGGGAGTCTCTCAGATTGCTCCTCACATATGACTCACGTCTGATACAGGTGAAAGGTCAGTTCAGTTCATACCGATGGTCCTGCTAATTAGCCTGTTCTTACTTTGTCTAGATTACCAAAACATCAGATCATATTGAAAGCAACATTTCTTTACTCTCACCCTCTCTCACGTTGCAACAGCCCAATATAACACACGCACACGCATGCACGAAGACACACACACACACACACACACACACACTCACAGAGTTAAAGACAGTGTTTTCTCCATTCTCCATCACCAGCACCTGAAGGTATAACTTTAGTTCTGCTGTTTACCAGAGGTACTTAACACTGGGCTCAGCCATCAGCTGTAGTTCTGCTGTTTACCAGAGGTACTTAACACTGGGCTCAGCCATCAGCTGTAGTTCTGCTGTTTACCAGAGGTACTTAACACTGGGCTCAGCCATCAGCTGTAGTTCTGCTGTTTACCAGAGGTACTTAACACTGGACTCAGCCATCAGCTGTAGTTCTACTGTTTACCAGAGGTACTTAACACTGGGCTCAGCCATCAGCTGTAGTTCTGCTGTTTACCAGAGGTACTTAACACTGGGCTCAGCCATCAGCTGTAGTTCTGCTGTTTACCAGAGGTACTTAACACTGGACTCAGCCATCAGCTGTAGTTCTACTGTTTACCAGAGGTACTTAACACTGGGCTCAGCCATCAGCTGTAGTTCTGCTGTTTACCAGAGGTACTTAACACTGGGCTCAGCCATCAGCTGTAATTCTGCTGTTTACCAGAGGTACTTAACACTGGACTCAGCCATCAGCTGTAGTTCTGCTGTTTACCAGAGATACTTAACACTGGGCTCAGCCATCAGCTGTAGTTCTGCTGTTTACCAGAGATACTTAACACTGGGCTCAGCCATCAGCTGTAGTTCTGCTGTTTACCAGAGGTACTTAACACTGGACTCAGCCATCAGCTGTAGTTCTGCTGTTTACCAGAGATACTTAACACTGGGCTCAGCCATCAGCGGTAGTTCTACTGTTTACCAGAGATACTTAACACTGGGCTCAGCCATCAGCTGTAGTTCTGCTGTTTACCAGAGATACTTAACACTGGACTCAGCCATCAGCTGTAGTTCTGCTGTTTACCAGAGATACTTAACACTGGGCTCAGCCATCAGCGGTAGTTCTACTGTTTACCAGAGATACTTAACACTGGGCTCAGCCATCAGCTGTAGTTCTACTGTTTACCAGATATACTTAACACTGGGCTCAGCCATCAGCTGTAGTTCTGCTGTTTACCAGAGATACTTAACACTGGGCTCAGCCATCAGCTGGTAATGATTGTTGAAGAGTGACTGTGCTGCTTCTGTGTTAATGTGAGACAGTGGTAATGATTGTTGAAGAGTGACTGTGCTGTCTCTGTGTTAATGTGAGACAATGGTAATGATTGTTGAAGAGTGACTGTGCTGTCTCTGTGTTAATGTGAGACAGTGGTAATGATTGTTGAAGAGTGACTGTGCTGTCTCTGTGTTAATGTGAGACAATGGTAATGATTGTTGAAGAGTGACTGTGCTGTCTCTGTGTTAATGTGAGACAGTTGTAATGATTGTTGAAGAGTGACTGTGCTGTCTCTGTGTTAATATGAGACAGTTGTAATGATTGTTGAAGAGTGACTGTGCTGTCTCTGTGTTAATGTGAGACAGTTGTAATGATTGTTGAAGAGTGACTGTGCTGTCTCTGTGTTAATGTGAGACAATGGTAATGATTGTTGAAGAGTGACTGTGCTGTCTCTGTGTTAATGTGAGACAGTTGTAATGATTGTTGAAGAGTGACTGTGCTGTCTCTGTGTTAATGTGAGACAATGGTAATGATTGTTGAAGAGTGACTGTGCTGTCTCTGTGTTAATGTGAGACAGTTGTAATGATTGTTGAAGAGTGACTGTGCTGTCTCTGTGTTGCTGTGAGCCATTGGTAATGATTGTTGAAGAGTGACTGTGCTGTCTCTGTGTATTGTTGAAGAGTGACTGTGCTGTCTCTGTGTTGCTGTGTCAGGCTGTCCGGAGGGTAAGTGACTGTGCTGTCTCTGTGTTGCTGTGAGACAGTGGTAATGAAGAGTGACTGTGCTGTCTCTGTGTTAATGTTGAAGAGTGACTGTGCTGTCTCTGTGTAATGTTGAAGAGTGACTGTGCTGTCTCTGTGTATTGTTGAAGAGTGACTGTGCTGTCTCTGTGTTAATGTTGAAGAGTGACTGTGCTGTCTCTGTGTATTGTTGAAGAGTGACTGTGCTGTCTCTGTGTTGCTGTGCCAGGCTGTCCGGAGGGGAAGAAGGTGGAATTCATTACCAGCCTTTTAGATGCCCTCACCACAGACATGGTCCAGGCCATAAACTCACCAACCCCCCCTGGTGGCGGGAGGTAAGTAGTAACAACATGCTTAAACAATCAACTATGATGTTGAAATCTCTATCATTAGGTTTGGATGGGGAGTTAGATCTGAAGCCCTGAGTGTGTATCTGTGTGTACCTGAACAGGTTCTGAGTGTGTACCTGAACAGGTTCTGAGTGTGTACCTGAACAGGTTCTGAGTCTGTACCTGTGTGTACCTGAGCAGGTTCTGAGTGTGTGTACCTGTGTGTGAGTACTGGGTGTACCTGTGCATGTTTGAGTCTCACCCCTCAGTGTGTGGACCTGTGTCTGAACCCTGTGAACCTGTGCAGGTTGATGGAGCCGGACCCCAGCCACACTCTAGAGGAGAGGGTGGTCCACTGGTACTTTGCCCAGCTGGACAACAACAGCAGCCATGACATCAACAAGAAGGAGCTAAAGCCCTTCAAGAGATACGTCAAGAAGAAAGCTAAACCCAAGAAATGTGCCAGGAAGTTCACTGACTACTGTGACTTGAACAAGGACAAAGCCATCTCACTTCTGGAGCTGAAGGGCTGTCTGGGGGTCAGCAAGGAGGGTGAGTCAGGAGGAGGAGGATGATGAGGAGGAGGAGGAGGAGGAGGAGGAGGAGAAGAGGGAGGAGAAGGAGGGTGAGTCAGGAGGAGGAGGAGAAGGAGGGAGTGGGATGATGAGGAGGAGGAGGAGGAGGAGGAGGAGGAGGAGGAGGAGAAGGAGGAGAAAGAGGATGAGTCAGGAGGAGGAGGAGAAGGAGGAGAAGGAGGATGAGTCAGGAGGAGGAGGAGGAGGAGGAGAGGGAGGAGGAGAGGAGGAGGAGGAGGAGGAGGAGGAGGAGGAGAGGGAGGAGGAGAGGAGGAGGAGGAGGAGGGGAAAGGGAAGAACTGAATGGCTATCTGGGTGTCAGTACGGAGGGTGAGAGGACTGGCTCTGGTCTGATAGATTTGTTAAAATGGAAGACAATGGGGTGAGGAGGAGCAGGAGGAAGGCTAGCTGAGAGGGAAAGTTATTTACATACTCCAGAAAACATGACCTTTAGTGATCAGTCTGGATTCAGTGAAATGCTGCCTAGTCATTTCAAAGTGAGACATCAGCTTTTGGTACAAAGTGTTCTTCTCAGGTATTTTGAATGTTCAATAGATCATCGTACATCTTCATTATGGAGCCATCTTTCATTTATATCCTCAGCAGGAACTAAATGTCTCTGAACTATGTTGCTAACTGTTCAGAAATGTTGCAATGCACCAGTAATTGCGGTTAGCTAGCTAGCAGCTAGGCGAGGACAGACGCTACCCTTCTAGTCCAGACCAGGTCCTGTCCTGTCTGGACAACCAGACATGATGATCATTAGGATCGGTTGTGTTAAAAGCAGTGAAATGACCTGGCATAATGCATTATAAGACTTGTATAACCCCTTTTGTAAGCTCTTATCACCATGTCATAGTGATGCTGACTGAATAACAGCCATTTTGTGACATAGACATCCCAGTCTGACCTCTGTTGTGTGTTTCCTCCTCTCCTCTCCTCTCCTCTCCTCTCCTCTCCTCTCCTCTCCTCTCCTCTCCTCTCCTCTCCTCTCCTCTCCTCTCCTCTCCTCTCCTCTCCTCTCCTCCCCTCCCTCCCCTCTCCTCCCCTCCCCTCCCCCTCCCCCTCCCCTCCTCCTCCTCTCCTCTCCTCTCCTCTCCTCTCCTCTCCTCTCCTCTCCTCTCCTCTCCTCTCTCTCCTCTCCTCCTCCTCTCCTCTCCTCTCCTCTCCTCTCCTCTCCTCTCCTCTCCTCTCCTCTCTTCACTTCACTTCACTTCCCTTTCCTCCTGCAGGTGGTTCTGTGAGCAGCATCAACCAAGGGACAAGGCAAGGGACTAATTTGTTCAGTAAGGCACACTAATATGCTTTCACTAACCTTAGCACCACCTTAAACCGCTGTAGACCGCTTCAATATAATCCATTAACATCCTGTATGTGACCAGATGATGTGGCACTGCAGTTAAACCTAATTTATACCCTATGCAGCACGTAACGCAAAATGACGATCCTGCGTCGTCTGCGTCGAGTTACAACTTGCGGGTCTGTCTTTTTTTTGCTGCGCAGCGATGCAGGATCAGCATTTTGCCTAGCTAATTGTAGTTCTTGCTTTGGGTCCTGCGTAGGGTATAACTTAAGCTTTAGACTGGTTTCTGTAATTGGTCTGCAGGCTTCTATTCAGATGCACACAGCTTTATGTTCTAGATACACTTGGAGGTCTTTGCTTTACAATGACTGCTAGGTAGGTACTGTTGTTTCAAAAGGACTTGTAAATCAGGGATTCTTGAAAGTCGGGAAAGTCCGGCGGGGAAACTTGTTTGTTGTTGTTGCATAATTTGAGCTTAAAAAATTACATTTATGGGAATTATATAAGGGGGAAAATGTGTTTTGGGAATTTTCTAAATATTTATGATATTATTCATTTTCATTTTGGCTCTATGCCTGGAAATGCCATTGTCCTGAGCAAAGTATCCCAATTTCAAACTCTCCAAGAAAGTGTTTAAAATTCTAAAAACGGGCAATAATGGATATTAACTGAAAAAGGATCTTATGTAGTTTCTTGCAATAGATATATCCCTCTGTGACTTTAAATAATATTTCTCTCAAAACTGTGATTTCTAAAAGATGTGTCTGGAGTTTTGGTCAACTCCGTCAGATTGGTCTAAAATCCTAAATGAATCAGGCATGAGCAGGGTCAGCTGTACCATAAGGACCCTTTATTCATGTCCTCATTAGATGTAGTGCAACAAGGCCATTCATGGTCTGGAACGTTCTCTACTGTTGATAGATTTAAACAAAAAATATTGAAATCACCACGGTCACAACCATAAACTGTCAACTCCATCTGCCTGATAGATAAAGATATAATATGAATTTTGGTTCAAATATGTTTATTTTAATTAGGTTTAAGAATCATAAAGCAACTGAGGAAAAACTAAATTGCTACTGTGGATACATACCACTTGAACGAAGAAGAAAAATGCTATATTTGTCGACTCGGTATAACATCAACTCCGTCAGATGTCTGTCTAACGTCAACTCCGTCACACTGCTGAAATAGCTGATAGAATGGTTATGTTTTTATTGGGGATTTTCAAATGAATCATTTTCCATATTTTATAAATGTTCATTTTTAGAGGCAAAAATATGTCTGTTTTTAATTATTTGTCATCAACTCCGTCAGGGGTTTGTCAACTCTGTCACTGATGGCTAACCCCATAAAGATCGATTGTTTTGTCAATATTCAGAAAAAAATATTTTAATCACTGTTCTGCAACATGCTTCAACAGTATTTGCTGTGCTAGATCTAAGGATAGGGGTGAAATCTGAGCTCATCATGAGGGGCTGCAGTTGCGCGAGAGTTTTAGATAGCTGGCCTGTGATGAGGTGATGTCGAAGGAGTCAGGCGCAGGAGGGTAAATCACAGAAGAACAGGCTTTATTCCACCAATACAGAGTTACGCAGTAATGCGTCAAAAACACTTCAGTGGGCAAAAACAGGGGCACTGGAAAATACAAGGCACACGGGGAAATATCCCGCCGATACAAAATACACGGAGCTCCACCGAGCTTCACTATCCTCCACAATAAACAATCACACACAAAGACAAGGGGGCAGAGGGAACACTTATACAGGGACTGATGAGGGGATATGAACCAGGTGTGTGTAATAAACAAGACAAAACAAATGGAATGGTGAGATGAGGAGCGGCAGTGGCTAGAAGGCCGGTGATGACGAACGCCGAAGCCTGCCCGAACAAGGAGAGGAGGCAGCTTCGGAGGAAGTCGTGACATAGCCGCTAGACTAACTTACCAATCTAAAACTTAACAATCTAAAACATTTTAGCTGACATGGCTAATTGAGTGACTGTCAGTGACTGACATGGCTAATTGAGTGACTGTCAGTGACGGACATAACAAGAGAAAAACTGCTGATGTACAACCAAATTTCGAAATTGCACCCCCAAAAATTAAAAAGCGATCTAAGGGGTAATGTTTGCTTTATAAATGTTGCTTTATGTTCTGAATTTAGAAAAAAAAAATGCAAAATGCTAACGAAATTAGCCCTGGACCATTATACACCGTCCAAAACATTAACACCTTCCTAATATTGAGTTGCAGAACAGAACAGCCTCAATTTGTCGAAGGCATGGACTCTACAAGGTGTTGACTCCAATGCTTCCCACAGTTGTGTCAAGTTGGATGGATGTCCTTTGGGTGGTGGACCATTCTTGATACACCCAACAGCGTTGCAGTTCTTGACAGAAACCGGTGCACCTGGCACCTACTACCGTACACCGTTCAAAGGCACTTAGTGTATATCTATAAAAATAAAAACTGAAAGAAGTTTGGAGATTTGTATCACATATTTGAATAATCTAATATTAGAAATTAACAATCAAGGCCTTTAAACACTTGTTGAACAATAAATGTACAAATAAAAAGCCTTTTATGGTGTCTGGCGGCGTTGACATAAATCCAGTTAGTTGCATTTTATGAAAAAAATTGAAGAATTATTAGGTTGTTCCTTTACATGGTGGGACAGCTGATACTCTGGTCAAAATATATATTTGAAATGTTGTTAATATTAAGAAAAATATATTTATTCGAAAAGTATAGATTGTCCCGTCTTTCAAGAATCCTTGAAATGGTATTTCTCTGTAGAATGCTATGTTTTGCGTATTTGAAGACACGTCAGTGAAGTTAGGAAAGTTTGCAGATCTGATTTTAGAACTTGCCATAAAGAATCTCGCAGTAATACGGTATCATTGATACATTCCCATGTTAAAAAGGAGACAGGGTGTTTCTGAATATGTGCCACACTCTCGTGCTCCTAGTGCGTGTCTTGAGGACAAATGTGGAGAACGCATCGATCATCGATCATGACTACTGTATGACCTCACATTCACTGATCCTGCTTCCAGGGAATAGAGAGACAAAATAAAAATATACATAACGTTTTACTTCATAATTATATGCTATCTATATGTGTATCGTATTAATCTAGCTAGCCTGCTAGTTGAACAGGCAAAAAAACGACCTAAAGTTCATGTTATGCAAGGTAGATGGCTAGCTGTCAATTCTTCGTAGTTAGCTACAGTAGGTATCAATTATTATTATATAGCTAGCCAGTTAGCCCTATTGACTTTGCATGGGCTTCGATTAGCAGGTGATATACGCACACTACAGTGGGTGTTGTAGGCAGGTAAACATGCCAAAATGAACAGGTATCAAGATATAATATTGTAGTCAGGCAACATATGAGATGTGAATGGGCGACATTCATTCCCGAAGTCTGAATGTATTTTCTCTCGCTTCAGCTCAAATAATGGCCGCCAATGTTTTCAAGAAATGTTGCCCTTTTTTTTTTACAGTCGCGTCATATTTCTTGTCGTACCTTCTGTTGAATCTTGCATCGATGCATGCTTCCAAATATGTACAAACAGGATGTGCATCCGAAAAGGGCTCCGTTTCGCATAGCCTACTTTGATTTGGACTCGTGCTCCGACCCTCCCATGCTCCGATTTGCGTGCTCGGAGCACGGTAGTATGCGTATTGAGAAACACCCGTAGAGTAAAGTAGAGTTCAATAAAACACTCAGCTGAAGTTTTTAGAGACTGTCGGAACATTCCAGTTGGCCCAGGCCATTAGGCAAGGTTTATTCCACTGTGAAAAACTGAGAAGTACAACAAGAAAATACAAAATAAAATCCACTTCCAATCCCTCACTGTGCCCTGGCATCTACTACTGCCGCTGCTATGTGTGTGTATGTGGTGTGTGTATGTGTGGTGTGTGTATGTGTGTGTGTGTGTGTATGTGTGTGTGTGTGTGTATTGTGTGTGTGTGTGTGTGTGTGTGTGTGTGTGGACGTGTGTTTGTAGAGGGAGTAGTCTGTGCCCTCAGATGCCTAGTCAAGGCTGGCAGTGTGAGACTATAGACAACCTGTTAGAGAGAAGAGAGAGAGAGAGAGAGAGAGAGAAGAGATAGATAGAGAGAGAGAGATAGATAGAGAGAGAAGATATAGAGAGAGATAGAGAGATAGACGAGAGACAGATAGAGGAGATATAGAGATATAGAGAGAGAGAGAGGAGAGACAAGATAAGAAGACTAGTAGAAAAAACAAGGGAAGAAAAAAAGGGGCAAAAAAATTTTTTTTAAAAAAAAAAAGGCCCCGGAACAAGGGGGCTCCCCCTCCCTGTCTCAGTACCAGTTTTTCCCCCCCTTCTTCCTCCAAACCCCCTCAACAAAGGACCCACTCTTTTTTTTCGTGTATGGATCCTAGCTATAGTAAAAAAAACTTATACCATGCTCTCCCCGTTTTTTTATCCTTTTCTGACTTTTAAAATTTTGAGGGGTGGGATTTTTCTATTTCTCTTTTTTGGGGTTTTTTTATTAAAAACATGTTAGGAGTTTTGTGTTTCATCCTGCCTAATATAATATAGCGTTTTTTTGGGTTTTTCCCAAAATCACATCCCTGTGCCTTTAGGTTTAGGCTTTTCCCCTTTCCTTTCTAA
The DNA here is from genome assembly GCA_902810595.1 of Coregonus sp. 'balchen'. Classification (NCBI taxonomy): domain Eukaryota; kingdom Metazoa; phylum Chordata; class Actinopteri; order Salmoniformes; family Salmonidae; genus Coregonus; species Coregonus sp. 'balchen'. Next base: position 3,577,764 of record LR778277.1, on the reverse strand, counting down.
ACATTTTGGGTTTTATCAAAAAAATGCAAAGGAATGGGACAAGAATATGCACCACACCTCAATGACAGACATGCACTGTATGTTGTAATAATATGGAACATCCACTTTATTTCCTTGCCAGTCAGTCAGTCAGCCAACCAGTCAGTCAGTCAGCCAATCAGTCAGTCAGTCAGCCAACCAGTCAGTCAGCCAGCCAACCAGTCAGTCAGCCAACCAGTCAGTCAGTCATCCAATCAGTCAGTCAGTCAGCCAGCCAGTCAGTCAGCCAACCAGTCAGTCAGTCAGCCAATCAGTCAGTCAGTCAGCCAACCAGTCAGTCAGTCAGTCAGTCAGCCAACCAGTCAGTCAGTCAGGCCAATCAGTCAGTCAGTCAGCCAACCAGTCAGTCAGTCAGTCAGCCAGCCAGTCAGTCAGCCAACCAGTCAGTCAGTCAGCCAATCAGTCAGTCAGTCAGCCAGTCAGTCAGTCAGCCAACCAGTCAGTCAGTCAGCCAGTCAGTCAGCCAACCAGTCAGTCAGTCAGCCAACCAGTCAGTCAGTCAGCCAACCAGTCAGTCAGTCAGCCAATCAGTCAGTCAGTCAGCCAATCAGTCAGTCAGCCAATCAGTCAGTCAGTCAGCCAACCCAGTCAGTTCATGTCAGCCAATCAGTCAGTCAGTCAGTCAGCAATCAGTGCCAGTCAGCCAGACAGTCGTCAGTCAGCCAACCATTCAGTCAGTCAGACCAATCAGTCAGTCAGCCAACCAGTCAGTCAGTCAGCCAGTCAGTCAGTCAGCCAACCAGTCAGTCAGTCAGCCAACCAGTCAGTCAGCCAATCAGTCAGTCAGTCAGCCAATCAGTCAGTCAGTCAGCCAATCAGTCAGTCAGCCAATCAGTCAGTCAGTCAGCCAGTCAGTCAGTCAGCCAATCAGTCAGTCAGTCAGCCAGTCAGTCAGTCAGCCAGTCAGTCAGTCAGCCAACCAGTCAGTCAGTCAGTCAGTCAGTCAGTCAGTCAGCCAATCAGTCAGTCAGTCAGACATTCAGACATTCAGTCAGTCAGTCAGCCAACCAGTCATTCAGTCATTCAGCCAGCCAGTCATTCAGTCATTCAGCCAGCCAGTCATTCAGTCAGTGGATGAATGGATGAATGGTACTGTACACGTCCTCTATGAACCCAACCAATCAAACGTTATTGTTACCAGAGAAACATTTGGGAAATGAAGAGATCCTCTCTGGGAGAGATCCAGCATCTGGTGACAATATGTGTACCAGCATTCTATTCCTCACCCCACCTCTGCCCTCTCTCCCATCACTCACTATAATCCTTTAGTGGAATTTTGGAGATACAAGAACATCTCCCCCAGCAAGCATGTCGTCCCCTTCCCCCCCCTCCTCTTCCAGCAGCGAGGGAGTGTGTAGAGGAGATCAGGAGCAGATTACACGAATAACCCCAGTCTAATTGTCCCTGCTGGGCGCAGCGCTCCTCTGTCCTGTTACTGCAGGACTACAGGTCAAACCCCAGCCCTGAAGGTAGCATGAAGAACAGTGCAGCACTCCCCATGACCTGTTACTGGGAGGTCACCAGCTGGCTGTACTCCCCATGACCTGTTACTGGGAGGTCACCAGCTGGCTGTACTCCCCTGACCTTTTATGGGAGGTCACCAGCTGGCTGTACTCCCCTGTCCTGTTACTGGGAGGTCACCAGCTGGCCGTACTCCCCTGTCCTGTTACTGGGAGGTCACCAACTAGCTGTACTCCCCTGTCCTGTTACTGGGAGTCACCAACTAGCTGTACTCCCCTGGTCCTGTTACTGGGAGGTCACCACTAGCTGTATTCCCCTGTCCTGTTATGGAGGTCACCAACTAGCTTACTGTCCTGTCTGTTACTGGGAGGTCACCACTACTGTAACTCCCTGTCCTGTTACTGGTGAGTCACCAACTATCTTACTCCCACTGTCCTGTTACTGGAGGTCACCAGCTCAGTACCCCCTTACTGTACTGGTGGGTCACCAACAGCTGTACTCCCCCCTTCCCTGTTACTGGGATCACCAACTCTTAATCCCCTGTCGTTCTGGGAGGTTCACCCACTAGCTGTACTCCCCTGCCCCCCTTTACTGGGGAGGTCCCAACAACTAGCCGTACTCCCCTGTCCTTGTTACTGGTAGATTCAACCTGCTAGCTGTAACCCCGCTGACCTGTTAACTGGGAGGTCACCAGCTTAGCTGTACTCCCCTGACTCTGTTACTGGGAGGTCCACCAGCCTAGCTGTATCCCCTGACCTGTTAAACTGGGAGGCACCAGCTAGCTGTACTTCCCCTGACCTGTACTGGGAGGTCACCAACTAGCTGTACTTCCCTGTACGTTTACTGGTAGGGTCCCAAGCTAAGCTGTTCTCTCCCTGACCTGTTAACTGGGAGGTCACCAGCTAGCTGTACTTCCCTGGAACCTGTTACTGGGAGGTCACCAGCTAGCTGTACTCCCCTGACCTTTATTACTGGGAGGGTCACACCAGCTAGCTGTACTACCCCTGACCTGTTACTGGGAGTGGTCACCAACTAGCTGTACTCCCCCTGTCCTGTTACTGGAGGTCACCAGCTAGCTGTACTCCCCTGTCCTGTTACTGGGAGGTCACCAACTAGCTGTACTCCCTGTCCTGTTACTGGGGAGGTCCCAGCTCTTTTCTCCCCCTGACCTGTTACTGGGAGGTCACCACTAGCTGTACTCCCCTGTCCTGTTACTGGGAGGTCACCAGCTAGCTGTTTCTCCCCCTGCCTGTTACTGGGAGGTCACCACTAGCTGTACTACCCTGACCTGTTACTGGGAGGTCACCACTAGCTGTACTCCCCTGTCCTGTTACTGGGAGGTCACCAACTAGCTGTACTCCCCTTCCTGTTACTGGGAGGTCACCAGCTAGCTGTTCTCCCCTGACCTGTTACTGGGAGGTCACCAACTAGCTGTACTCCCCTGTCCTGTTACTGGGAGGTCACCAGCTAGCTGTTCTCCCCTGACCTGTTACTGGGAGGTCACCAACTAGCTGTACTCCCCTGACCTGTTACTGGGAGGTCACCAGCTAGCTGTACTCCCCTGTCCTGTTACTGGGAGGTCACCAACTAGCTGTACTCCCCTGTCCTGTTACTGGGAGGTCACCAACTAGCCGTACTCCCCTGTCCTGTTACTGGGAGGTCACCAACTAGCCGTACTCCCCTGTCCTGTTACTGGGAGGTCACCAACTAGCTGTACTCCCCTGTCCTGTTTACTGGGAGTGTCACCACTAGCTGTACTCCCCTGCCTGTTACTGGGGAGGTCACCAGCTAAGCAGTACTCCCCTACCTGTTACTGGGAGGTCACCAACTAGCTGTATCCCCTGTCCTGTTACTGGGAGGTCACCAACTAGCCGTACTCCCCTGTCCTGTTACTGGAGGTCCACCAACTAGCTGTACTCCCCTGACCTGTTACTGGGAGGTCACCTGCTAGCAGTACTCCCCTTACCTGTTACTGGGAGGTCACCAGCTAGCTGTACTCCCCTGACCTGTTACTGGGAGGTCACCTGCTAGCAGTACTGTCTCCCTGTACCTGTTACTGGGAGGTCACCACTAGCTGTACTCCCCTGCCTGTTTACTGGGAGGTCACCACGTAGCCATACTCCCCCTGTCGTTTACTGGGAGGTCACCAGCTAGCTGTACTCCCCTGTCCTGTTACTTGGAGGTCACCTGCTAGCTGTACTCCCCTTACCTGTTACTGGGAGGTCACCAACTAGCTGTACTCCCCTGACCTGTTACTGGGAGGTCACCACTAGCTGTACTCCCCTGACCTGTTACTGGGAGGTCACCAGCTAGCTGTACTCCCCTGTCCTGTTACTTGGAGGTCACCTGCTAGCTGTACTCCCCTTACCTGTTACTGGGAGGTCACCAACTGGCTGTACTCCCCTGACCTGTTACTGGGAGGTCACCAGCTAGCTGTACTCCCCTGTCCTGTTACTGGGAGGTCACTAACTAGCTGTACTCCCCTGTCCTGTTACTGGGAGGTCACCAACTAGCCGTACTCCCCTGTCCTGTTACTGGGAGGTCACCAGCTAGCTGTACTCCCCTGACCTGTTACTGGGAGGTCACCAGCTAGCTGTACTCCCCTGTCCTGTTACTGGGAGGTCACCAGCTAGCTGTTCTCCCCTGACCTGTTACTGGGAGGTCACCAGCTGGCTCTACTCCCCTGACCTGTTACTGGGAAGTCAAACACATGAAACCATCTACAGGAACACATTCCCTGATCATTTGCTACTGAGAGGTTACAGAAAGGATCTCTGTATTTCGTTCACTCTGTCTGTCTTTCTTTTTTTCTGTCTCAGTCTCCTTCTCTCTCTCTCTTTCTCTCTTCCTCCCACCCTCCCCCTTTCTCTCTCCCTCCCTCCCTCCCCTCTGTCTGTCTGTGTTGTTTTGTCTGGTGAGATTCCCTCCCTTTATTAGTCCTGTCGGTTGCTGCTGTTTACTCTGGCCAGCTAAGCCAACTCTCCTCTCTGTTCAGCCTGTAGACCAGCGGGCCTAGCGGAGTCTAGTGGAGCCCTGAGGAACCAAGCAGAGTGCTGCAGAGAGCTGAGGTAATGTGTTTATCCTGGCGCTGCCCGCCTGCCCTGGCCCAGCCTGGCCCGGTGAACAGTGGCTCCTCGCAAAGGAGTAGAGCAGAGCAGAGCAGAGTGGGCATAACGTCAAGCAGAGCGTTTAGCGGCCTGTAGTCAGTCCTGCCAGGATAAACATCAGGGGTGTTAGGAGGAGGGCTGGGGGGGGGTTGTTTTACTTGTAGTCACTAATCTCTCAACATGTTTTGTGACCTGTAGTTTAAGAGACAGTTTTATAGGATGCAACTCAGGACTCAATCTGGACTGTTAATGAGTCTTTTGAGGGTTTGTTAGGGAGACAGAGAGTGACAGAGAGAGACGGAGAGTGACAGAGAGTGACAGAGAGTGACAGAGAGAGACGGAGACAGAGAGACGGAGAGACAGAGAGACACACAGAGAGAGACACAGAGAGAGAGACACAGAGAGAGAGACACAGAGAGAGAGACACAGAGAGAGAGACACAGAGAGAGAGAGACACAGAGACAAACACAACCAGACCCCACAGAGCCCCAGGACAGCAAAACAATTAGTCCCAACCAAATCATGAGAAAACAAAAAAGATAATTACATGACACATTGGAAAGAATTTACAAAAAAACAGAGCAAACTAGAATGCTATTTGGCTCTAAACCTAGAGTACACAGTGCCAGAATACCTGACCACTGTGACTGACCAAAACTTAAGGAAATCTTTGACTATGTACAGACTCAGTGAGCATAGCCTTGCTATTGAGAAAGGCCGCCGTAGGCAGACCTGGCTCTCAAGAGAAGACAGGCTATGTGCACACTGCCCACAAAATGAGGTGGAAACTGAGCAGCACTTCCTAACCTCCTGCCAAATGTATGACCATATTAGAGACACATATTTCCCTCAGATTACAGCGATCCACAAAGAATTCGAAAACAAACCCAATTTTGATAAACTCCCATATATATTGGGTGAAATACCAGTGTGCCATCACAGCAGCAAGATGTGTGACCTGTTGCCAAAAGAAAAGGGCAACCAATGAAGAACAAACACCATTGTAAATACAACCCATATTTATGTTTATTTATTTTCCCATTTGTACTTTAACTATTTGCACATCGTTACAACACTGTATATATACATAATATGACATTTGAAATGTCTTTATTCTTTTGGAGCTTTTGTGATTGTAATGTTGACTTTTTAATTTTTTTATTGTTTATTTCACTTGCTTTGGCAATGTAAACATATGTTTCCCATGCCAATAAAGCCCCTTAAATTGAGATTGAATTGAAGTTGAATTGACAGAGAGCGACAGAGAGCGACAGAGAGACACAGAGAGACACAGAGGGGAGAGGGAGAGAGAAAGAGAGGGTGTGAGAGAGAGAGAGAGAGGCATGAGTCTCAGAGGCTGTATGGCTGCGTAGATACCATTTGTTTGTGGATTTTGATGTGTGCTTGGGCTTATTGTCTTGCTGGAAGATCCACTTGCGGACAAATTTCAGCCTCCTGGCAGAAGCAACCAGGTTTTTGGTTAAAATGTCCTGGTACTGGGTAATGTTCATGATGCCATTGACCTTATAAGGGATACTTCGGGAGTTGGTGATTTGGGGTAATTTCCTGCTTATCCAGTCAGACGAACTGGAGTGATGGAGGTAGATATGTATAGGGGTCAGGTGACTATATACAGGGTCAGGTGACTATATACAGGGTCAGGTGACTATATACAGGGTCAGGTGACTATATACAGGGTCAGGTGACTATATACAGGGTCAGGTGACTATATACAGGGTCAGGTGACTATATACAGGGTCAGGTGACTATATACAGGGTCAGGTGACTATATACAGGGTCAGGTGACTATATACAGGGTCAGGTGACTATATACAGGGTCAGGTGACTATATACAGGGTCAGGTGACTATATACAGGGTCAGGTGACTATATACAGGGTCAGGTGACTATATACAGGGTCAGTTCCAGTACCATATTAACAATGTGCAGGGATACTGGAGTGATGGAGGTAGATATGTATAGGGGTCAGATGACTATATACAGGGTCAGTTCCAGTACCATATTAACAATGTGCAGGGATACTGGAGTGATGGAGGTAGATATGTATAGGGGTAAGGTGACTATATACAGGGTCAGTTCAATACCATATTAACAATGTGCAGGGATACTGGAGTGATGGAGGTAGATATGTATAGGGGTAAGGTGACTATATACAGGGTCAGTTCCAGTACTATATTAACAATGTGCAGGGATACTGGAGTGATGGAGGTAGATATGTATAGGGGTAAGGTGACTATATACAGGGTCAGTTCCAGTACTATATTAACAATGTGCAGGGATACTGGAGTGATGGAGGTAGATATGTATAGGGGTAAGGTGACTATATACAGGGTCAGTTCCAGTACCATATTAACAATGTGCAGGGATACTGGAGTGATGGAGGTAGATATGTATAGGGGTAAGGTGACTATATACAGGGTCAGTTCCAGTACCATATTAACAATGTGCAGGGATACTGGAGTGATGGAGGTAGATATGTATAGGGGTAAGGTGACTATATACAGGGTCAGTTCCAGTACCATATTAACAATGTGCAGGGATACTGGAGTGATGGAGGTAGATATGTATAGGGGTAAGGTGACTATATACAGGGTCAGTTCCAGTACCATATTAACAATGTGCAGGGATACTGGAGTGATGGAGGTAGATATGTATAGGGGTCAGGTGACTATATACAGGGTCAGTTCCAATACCATATTAACAATGTGCAGGGATACTGGAGTGATGGAGGTAGATATGTATAGGGGTCAGGTGACTATATACAGGGTCAGTTCCAGTACCATATTAACAATGTGCAGGGATACTGGAGTGATGGAGGTAGATATGTATAGGGGTCAGGTGACTATATACAGGGTCAGTTCCAGTACCATATTAACAATGTACAGGGATACTGGAGTGATGGAGGTAGATATGTATAGGGGTCAGGTGACTATATACAGGGTCAGTTCCAATACCATATTAACAATGTGCAGGGATACTGGAGTGATGGAGGTAGATATGTATAGGGGTCAGGTGACTAGGTAACAGGATATAAGATAAACAGAGTAGCAGCAGCTTGTGTGTGAGTGGGTGGACGTGTGTTTAGAGTCAGCATAAATGTATGTGTGAGTGAGAAAATGATAGAGTGAGTGTTTGTGTGAGTGTTGGAGTGACAGTGTGTGTGAGTGTGTAGGGCCCTGTGAGTGTTGGAGTCGGACAGTGGTGTGGTGTGTGTAGGGCCCTGTGAGTGTTGGAGTGACAGTGTGTGTGAGTGTGTAGGGCCCTGTGAGTGTTGGAGTGACAGTGTGTGTGAGTGTGTAGGGCCCTGTGAGTGTGCAGAGAGACAGTGTGTGTGAGTGTGTAGGGCTCCTGTGAGGTGCAGAGAGACAGTGTGTGTGAGTGGGTAGGGGCCCTGTGAGTGTTGGCGTGACAGTGTGTGTGAGTGTGTAGGGCCCTGTGGTGTGGGTGACAGTGTGTGTGAGTGTGTAGGTCCCTGGTGTGAGTGTGGTAGGGCCTGGAGGTTGGAAAACGTGACAGGTGTGTGAGGTGTGTAGGGCCTGTGAGTGTGAGAGAGACGGTGTGTGTGAGGTGTAGGGCCTAGAGTGTGCAGAGAGACAGGGGTGTGTGGGTGGAGGGCCGGGGAGTGTGCAGAGAGACAGGTGTGTGAGTGGTAGGGCCGTGATTTGTGCAGAGGAGCAGTGTGTGTGAGTGTGTGGGCCCTGTGAGTGTTGGAGGACAGGAAAATCAGGAAAAAATGTTGATAAAGATATGAGGTGAATTCGGTCCGTGTAGCTATTTTGTTAGCTATTTATCAGTCGTATTTACTTGGGGATCGAAGCTGTTCAGGAGCCTGTTGGTGTCAGACTTGATGAACCGGTACCTCTTGCCATACGGCAGCAGAGAGAATAGTCTTATAGCTTGGGTGGTTGGGGTCTTTGAAGATTTTCCAGGCCTTCTTTTCACACCGCCTGACATAGAGGTCCTGGATGGCAGGGAGCTCGTCCCCAGTGATGTACTGGGCTGTCCTGGTATAGAGGTCCTGGATGGCAGGGAGCTCGGCCCCAGTGACGTACTGGGCTGTCCGCACAACCCTCTGTAGAGCCATGCGATCCAGGGCGGTGTTATTGCCATACCAAGCAGTGATGCAGCCAGTCAATATGCTCTCAATGGTACAGCTGTAGCACCTTTTCAGGATTTGAGGGCCCATGCCATGTGTGTTTGGATAATTTTTTACGGACTACTTTGTGCTCTGCCTGCGCTCTCTCTTCCCACGAGACTTGGTGTGGTTTGTAAACATAACTCCCGGGAGGCAGCCAGTTGCTGCGTACTCTTGTAGCTAACGCAGATAGCTTGCTTTTCTTATCGGCAATTCTTCATAACACTTGAAAAAAATCATGTATGACATTAAAGTAAAAGGAGGAGACCGTATTTATTAGAGCCTGAATTTACTGAGGAGGAGCTTTGTGCGCCTGGACACCTAGCGAGCACGGAGGGAGGCTGAACCAGCGGTGGAGCCGGTACACAAGCTAACCGGAGCAGTGGCGAGAGCCAGGTGGTGGTGCAACTGCGGCTAATGTCAACCCATAGCAACCGACGATGAGGGTTTGTGCTGCACGGAGTGGGACTTGGGTCCCATGGACCCCATGGGTCTCCCGGTCGCGGCCGGCTACGACAGAGCCTGGATTCTCTAGTGGCACAGCCTTATACCACTGCGCCACTCGGCAGAGTGTATTTCCTGCTGGGCCGAATGGACAGCTGTCCATCGAGGAAGTTATATTATTCTTCTTCTCCCAGCACAGTAACAAAGTTTAAATAAGATAATGTATTGATAACATTTGCTGTTTTTATGATTGCGTTGTCATCAAATCAGACTTTGAGATTCGACTATTTGTATCTAGCTACTCACAAATAACAATTTGTGTCCTTAATCAACACAGGTTGATTTCTTATCGACTGGTGCTTGAATGAAGGGAGAGACTGGGACAAGGGAACAGAACATGTGCTGTTTGTGCAAATATCCCTCGCCCCGACAGGAGTCTACATGAGATTCAAGGAGAAATATCCCTCGCCCCGACAGGAGTCTACATGGGATTCAAGGAGAAATATCCCTCGCCCCGACAGGAGTCTACATGGGATTCAAGGAGAATATCCCTCGCCCCGACAGGAGTCTACATGGGATTCAAGGAGAAATATCCCTCGCCCCGACAGGAGTTTACATGGGATTCAAGGAGAAATATCCCTCGCCCCGACAAGAGTCTACATGGGATTCAAGGAGAAATATCCCTCGCCCCGACAGGAGTCTACATGGGATTCAAGGAGAAATATCCCTCGCCCCGACAGGAGTCTACATGGGATTCAAGGAGGCAGATGATGCAATGGGACTGTTGTAATTACACCACGATGACTCAGCTTCACAGCCAGACGTTGCCTAACCAACCGATTTTGTCAAATCACTCTAATAAACCAGTACATTCTATTTTGTTACAATTCTGTACAATCACTGTAATAAATACCATTAGAAGCAGTACCGTCTGTTTTGTTACTATCTACTATAATGATTTAATGCAGCATGCCACGTGCTAGTGTTGTGTATGAGATATAACAGTCAGATCAATGGATCAGTAACATGTGAATACTGAAGGTCGATATAACATATCAATTTATCAGTAACATCTGAATACTGAAGGTCAATATAACAGATCAATGCATCAGTAACATGTGAATACTGAAGGTCAATATAACAGATCAATGTATCAGTAACAAGTGAATACTGAAGGTCAATATAGCATTCAGATCAATGTATCAGTAACATGTGACTACTGAAGATCAATTGGTAAAAGCCAACTAATCATAGTGTATACCTAATGATGTGACAGTCGATGAACCTGCAAAGACAATTATGTATTATTTAAAAGACAACACAGATCACTGCATAATGTACCATACACAGTCTAGACAAGACATTCACACAACTCACATCAATACAAGGTCAAATATACAATAAAATAAAGTAGGTATGGGGTGCTGTTATGTTCAGTGGTAGTCTACAGTGAATGGTATGGGGTGCTGTTATGTTCAGTGGTAGTCTACAGTGAATGGTATGGGGTCCTGTTATGTTCAGTGGTAGTCTACGGTGAATGGTATGGGGTGCTGTTATGTCCAGTGGTAGTCTACAGTGAATGGTATGGGGTGCTGTTATGTCCAGTGGTAGTCTACAGTGAATGGTATGGGGTGCTGTTATGTCCAGTGGTAGTCTACAGTGAATGGTATGGGGTGCTGTTAGGTTCAGTGGTAGTCTACAGTGAATGGTATGGGGTGCTGTTATGTCCACTGGTAGTCTACAGTGAATGGTATGGGGTGCTGTTATGTTCAGTGGTAGTCTACGGTGAATGGTATGGGGTGCTGTTATGTCCAGTGGTAGTCTACAGTGAATGGTATGGGGTCCTGTTATGTTCAGTGGTAGTCTACGGTGAATGGTATGGGGTGCTGTTATGTCCAGTGGTAGTCTACAGTGAATGGTATGGGGTGCTGTTATGTCCAGTGGTAGTCTACAGTGAATGGTATGGGGTGCTGTTATATCCAGTGGTAGTCTACAGTGAATGGTATGGGGTGCTGTTATGTTCAGTGGTAGTCTACGGTGAATGGTATGGGGTGCTGTTATGTCCAGTGGTAGTCTACAGTGAATGGTATGGGGTGCTGTTATGTCCAGTGGTAGTCTACAGTGAATGGTATGGGGTGCTGTTATGTCCAGTGGTAGTCTACAGTGAATGGTATGGGGTGCTGTTATGTCCAGTGGTAGTCTACAGTGAATGGTATGGGGTGCTGTTATGTTCAGTGGTAGTCTACAGTGAATGGTATGGGGTGCTGTTATGTCCAGTGGTAGTCTACAGTGAATGGTATGGGGTGCTGTTAGGTTCAGTGGTAGTCTACAGTGAATGGTATGGGGTGCTGTTATGTCCACTGGTAGTCTACAGTGAATGGTATGGGGTGCTGTTATGTTCAGTGGTAGTCTACGGTGAATGGTATGGGGTGCTGTTATGTCCAGTGGTAGTCTACAGTGAATGGTATGGGGTGCTGTTATGTCCAGTGGTAGTCTACAGTGAATGGTATGGGGTGCTGTTATGTTCAGTGGTAGTCTACAGTGAATGGTATGGGGTGCTGTTATGTCCAGTGGTAGTCTACAGTGAATGGTATGGGGTGCTGTCATATCCAGTGGTAGTCTACAGTGAATGGTATGGGGTGCTGTTATGTCCAGTGGTAGTCTACAGTGAATGGTATGGGGTGCTGTTATGTCCAGTGGTAGTCTACAGTGAATGGTATGGGGTGCTGTTATGTCCAGTGGTAGTCTACAGTGAATGGTATGGGGTGCTGTTATGTTCAGTGGTAGTCTACAGTGAATGGTATGGGATGCTGTTATGTCCAGTGGTAGTCTACAGTGGGTTTTTATAAATGCTAGAGATGCAGAGTGATAATGACCAGATGCTAACAAATCATGTTACAACAGAGCATCATCAGATCATGTTCCAATAGAGCATCATCAGATCATGTTCCAATAGAGCATCATCAGATCATGTTCCAATAGAGCATCATCAGATCATGTTACAATAGAGCATCATCAGATCATGTTCCAATAGAGCGTCATCAGATCATGTTACAATAGAGCATCATCAGATCATGTTCCAATAGAGCATCATCAGATCATGTTACAATAGAGCATCATCAGATCATGCTCTGACCTCGCTGACCCTCAACACGGGGGCCCCACAGGGGTGTGTGCTTAGTCTCCTTCTGTACTTCCTGTTCACCCACAACTGCGTGGCCACGCACGACTCCAACACCATCATCAAGTTTACTGACAATACGACGGTGGTAGGCCTGATCACCGGCGACGATCAGACCGCCTACAGGGAGGAGGTCAGTGACCTGGCAGTGTGGTGCCAGAACAACAACCTCTCCCTCAACGTCAGTAAAACCAAGGAGCTGATCGTGGACTACAGGAAACAGTGGGACAAGCACGCCCCCATCCACATCAACGGGGCTGCAGTGGAGCGGGTTGGGAGCTCTGTGTCCAAGTCACTAAGGACTTAATGGTCCACACACGCACAGTCGTGAAGAAGGCGTGACAGCGCCTCTTCCCCCTCAGGAGTTTGAAAAGGTTTGGCATGGGCCCTCAAATCCTCAAAGTTCTAGTGCTGCACCATTCACAGCATCTTGACTGGCTGTGTCACTGCTCTGTATGGCAACAGCACCGCCCTCGATCGCATGGCGCTACAGAGGGTGGTGCGGACTGCCTAGTACATCAATGGGGCCAAGGTCCCTGCCATCCACGACCTCTATATCGGGCGGTATATCGGGCGGTATAAAGACTCCAGCCACCCAAGCCATAGACTGTTCTCCCTGCTTCCGCATGGCAAACGGTACCGGTGCATCAAGTCTGACACCAACAGGCTCCTGAACAGCTTCTATCCCCAAGCCATCAGACTGCTGAATAGCTAACAAAATAGCTACACGGACTATCTGTGTTGACCGTTGTATTTTATTAATATTTTTTTGCACTCTCTATGCACACTCACAGGATTCTAAACACTCATGCACACAGACACACACACACACACTTAATTTGCTAACACATAACAGGCACACACATTTATACTGACTCTACACACACGCACACACACTCACATACAATCATCATATACGTTGCTGCTACTCTGTTTATCATATATGCTGAGGCCTAGTCACCTTTCCCGATACATATCTACCTAATAGCTTGAAAATACATCCAGCAGTGTCAACAATCTTCAGTCAAGGTTGCGAGGTAAAAATATTGCTTTGGACGAGCAATGGCAGTCTGTTGATGTACTCTTCCCACACTTACTTGATATCTAAGTTAGCGAACTCGAGCTGGCCAACTGTGTTTACACTCCTGCAAAAGCATATCGTTACGCCCATCGTCACAGCAGATGAATGAAATGCGTAGATCAGAGAGAAAAAAACAGCTATAATCAAAATATAATAATTGTATATATACTTGTAAAGAATACTTAGTGTACAAAGTGCTAGCCACACAGCTTTGGAGTAGTTAGATCAGGGGTTGGGGCCACAACAGATCTGCTCATCCCCCCACACATTGCAAGCAAAATATTTAGTGGCCCCCCCCCCCCCCCTTGACAGCTGAGATTTTTTATTTTTTTTTGTTAATTTCCTGCAATTCTACACATTTTGCCATTGGGTGGAGAGAAATGTTTGCAGTGTTTAATATGATATCTGAATGGGACTGACTAACAATATCAATGGGGGCCCCCCCATCCGGTAATCCGACCATGATAACAAGTTTAGATAGCTGGCCGCTAAACTAATTTAGCAATCTAAAAGATGTTAGCTGACATGAGGGCTAATTGACTGACGGACGTAACAAGAGACAAACTGCTGATGCACAACCACAAATTGCACCGTGTAGCTCAGTTGGTAGAGCGTGGTGCTTGCAACACCAGGGTTGTGGGTTCGATTCCCACGTGGGGACCAGTATGAAAAATTTATGCACTCACTAACTGTAAGTCGCTCTGGATAAGAGCGTCTGCTAAATGACTAAAATGTAAATGTGTATCCTACTATTCTGGCTATTAACATTAAGACCCCGACTGAGTTCCTAAAAATAATATTTTTAAAAAAAATCTAAGAATCAGGCTGAGGAGCACAAAGGAGAGATTGGGGTGGAGGAAGAGATGAGAAATGAATCCAAGTAGGGAAGGAAATTGAACCGAGGGCCTTAAAAGGGGAGGGGGAGGCACCAGTTGCCCATCCCTGAGTTAGAAGGTCTATTTACCTCCTTTTGAGAGGAGCTGGCTAGTACATACCCATTGACTTTAAGCAATTGTGCTAAGCTAACGATATGCTACCTTCAACTTCCTTCAAACTGCATGCAGAGACATAAAAATGGTATCCCGTGAGTTCGTCTGACTCCGGGTAAGTAGAAAGTTACCCCAAATCACCAAATCCAGAAGTATCCCTTTAAAACCACCTAGAGTCCAATATAAGTAACATAATGAAAAAATCCCCATCAAAATATGTCAGTTTAAGCTAGAGATATCTGTTTTTTTTTGCTTGGGCTACGCTATATCCGCTATATCCGCTATATCCGCTATATCCGCTATATCCGCTATATCCGCTGTATCCGCTATATCCGCTGTATCCGCTGTATCCGCTGTATCCGCTGTATCCGCTGTATCCGCTATATCTGCTGTATCCGCTATATCCGCTATCCGCTGTATCCGCTGTATCCGCTATATCCGCTATATCCGCTGTATCCGCTGTATCCGCTGTATCCGCTATATCCGCTATATCCGCTATATCCGCTATATCCGCTATATCCGCTATATCCCCTGTATCCGCTGTATCCGCTGTATCCGCTGTATCCGCTGTATCCGCTATATCCGCTATATCCGCCGATGTCGCACTGGCAGAGCTACAGCGGTGTTTGTCAGACCATGAGACATCCCGAAAATCGATCTTCTCATGAAAACGGCTGTAGCATCTGAATGGTTTGGCCTACAAAATAATACGACCACTCTATGGAAGGATGAGACTCTCACGAACACGATGCTGTGTTCACGGGACTTGTCTGAAGGTAACCGGTACCGGTAAAAAAAAAATGAATGGAAGTGTGGAGGTAGTTTTGTGCCTACCCAAAAAAAAGGAGGTGTTATTCAATTCGTTTCTATGGGATTTCACTTGTCCTTGTTAAAGGGACATTTCAAAATGTTTCAACTTCATATTCATCATCCCCAACATCAACATATGTAAAAACGGCGTGTTTCTATGTTTTGTAGTAAAAAAGATAGAGGAAGATCAATGTTTCCAATGACATCATCAGTGTGCATCATGTGATTTTAACAAATTATGAGGAGGCGTTGCCTACTAATTGTTTACTAATTGGTTGATGATGTCATTGGAAACACTTATCTTCCTCTATCTTTTTTTTACCAAAAAAACATCGAATTGTTCCATTTTCACATATGTTGATATTGGGGTGGTGCTGGAGATGATTGATATGAAGTTGAAAAATTGTGAAATGTCCCTTTAAGGTCAGGGGGATCAAGAACTTTACACAGTACCAGGACATTTTAGCCCAAAACCTGGTTACCTCTCCCAGGAGGCTGAAACTTGGCCGCAAGTGGATCTTCCAGCAAGACAATAACCCCAAGCACACATCAAAATCCACAAAGAAATGGTTAATTGACTACAAAATCTGTATTTTGCAATGGCCATCTCAGTCTCCGGACTTGAACCCTATTGAAAACCTGTGGTTTGAATTAAAGAGGGCAGTCCATCTCAGGATATCAAGGATCTTGAAAGATTCTGTATGGAAGAATGGTCTAAGATCCCCCCAATGTGTTCTCTAATCTCATAAAACATTTTAGAAAAAGGCTCATTGCTATTATCCTCGCAAGGTGATGTATTGAAAGGTATTTTTTTACCTTTATTTAACTAGGCAAGTCAGTTAAGAACAAATTCTTATTTTCAATGACGGCCTACACCGGCCAAACCCGGACGACGCTGGGCCAATTGTGTGCCGCCCTATGGGACTCCCAATCACGGCCGGTCGTGATACAGCCTGGAATCAAACCAGGGGGTCTGTGGTGACGCTTCGAGCACTGAGATGCAGTGCCTTAGACCGCTGCGCCACTCTGGAGTTTCTATTGAAACTAGGGGTGCCAATAATTTTGACCCTTATCTTTTTAAAGAAAAAAAAAGAAAAGGATGAGTTGTTAAACAAAATGTATTTCTATGAGCAATTGTATTAGTATAAAATAATATAGTTGTAAAAACAAATTGGAGCATAGCTCAGTATATGTCTTTTTTACTCATCTCTATCAAGGGATTTCAGTCCCAACTGTATATCTTCTAGACATAGATAGACTGGCTGTCACTGTATTTAGTCATTCAGGTAGACCTAGATTTATGTTTCAGGCCACCTTGAATAGCTTTTAAGCTACCATGATGCTTTTAAAGGGATACTTTGTGATTTTGGCTATGGCCAAAGCTAGCAGATACCCATAGGCTTCCAGTCATTGCGCTAATGCTAGTTAGCATTGGCTCGCGAAACTACGTCTGACTTCCTTCATACTGGACACAGAGACATAAAAACGGTATCCACGACTTCATCTGACTCTGGGGAAGTAGACAAAATCCCGAAGCAAGTCTGGACGGGTTTGCCAAATGTTAAATCTCAGCGAGCTCTGTTGAAGATTTGGATCTTTCCAGTGTTGTTAACTGGAAGTGTTGTATGAGATATTTACAGTATCCTTGTCTGTTCATGAAGGATCCTGAGGGATGGTAGCTCTGAGAGAAGGAGAGGAAGGGGGGAGGGGGGTGATGATGGGAGGGTGGGTCTGAGAGAAGGGGGGAGGAGAGGAGGGAGGTGATGGGGGGGGGGTGAGGAGGAGGAGGGGGGGTCTGAGAGAAGGGGGGAGGGGGTGATGATGGGAGTGTGGGTTCTGAGAGAAGGGGGGAAGGAGAGGAGGGAGGTGAGGTGGGGGGGGGGGGGGGGTGGAGGAGGAGGGGGGGTCTGAGGAGAAGGGGGGAGGAGAGGAGGGGTGATGAGGGGAGGGGGGGGTGAGGAGGAGGAGGGGGGTGCTGAGAGAAGGGGGGGGAGAGGCGGGAGGTGATGAGGGAGGTGGGGGGTGAGGAGGGGGAGTGGGGGGGAGAGGAGGGAGGTTGATGAGGCAGGGGGGTGAGGAGGAGGGAGGGGGGGGTCTGAGAGGAAGGGGGAGGAGAGGAGGGAGGTGTGAAGGGAACAGGGAGTGAGGAGGAGGAGGAGGAGGAGGGCGAGCAGAGAGCACATCTGGGAGAGGCTCCTCCACATATTGGCAACTGCAAGGGAAAACATCTGAGTACCGTCTGTGTGTGCATGCCTGTGGGCCTGTGTGTGTGGGTGTGTATTTTGGATCGGTAGATTTGTAGGACTGCTCTGATCTCTCACATGTTCCCTGGTTGTTGGTTGGCATTATTGTCCACTGGAGTTACTATTGAAGGATAACATTGTAGGTTCAGTTCCCAGTTCCAGTTCCCACTGGAGTTACTATTGAAGGATAACATTGTAAAGTCAGTTCCCAGCATTAATGCATTGGTTGGAACAGGAGAGGGGCAGACATCGTGGGACTCATTAATAGTCTGGCTGCTCTCATTCAGTAAGACACACACTGTTATTTCAGCCTCTATCCTGAATAACTAAGGGCAGAATGTACCATCATATACTGATGGGCAGCATGTACCATCATATACTGATGGGCAGCATGTACCATCACATACTGAAGGGCAGCATGTACCATCATATACTGAAGGGCAGCATGTACCATCATATACTGATGGGCAGCATGTACCATCAATACTGAGGGCAGCATGTACCATCAATACTGAAGGGCAGCATGTACCATCATATACTGAAGGGAAGCATGTACCATCATATACTGAAGGGCAGCATGTACCATCATATACTGAAGGGCAGCATGTACCATCATATACTGAAGGGCAGCATGTACCATCATATACTGAAGGGCAGCATGTACCATCATATACTGAAGGGCAGCATGTACCATCATATACTGATGGGCAGCATGTACCTCATATACTGATGGGCAGCATGTACCATCATATACTGATGGGCAGCATGTACCATCATATAACTGATGGCAGCATGTACCATCATATACTGAAGGGCAGCATGTACCATCATATACTGAAGGGCAGCATGTACCATCATTACTGAAGGGCAGCATGTACCATCATATACTGAGGGCAGCATGTACCATCATATACTGAATGGGCAGCATGTACCATCATATACTGAATGGGCAAAGCATGTACCATCATATACTGAAGGGCAGCATGTACCATCATATACTGAAGGGCAGCATGTACCATCATATACTGAAGGGCAGCATGTACCATCATATACTGAAGGGCAGCATGTACCATCATATACTGAAGTGGCAGCATGTACCATCATATACTGAAGGGCAGCATGTACCATCATATACTGAAGGGCAGCATGTACCATCATATACTGAAGGGCAGCATGTACCATCATATACTGAAGGGCAGCATGTACCATCATATACTGAAGGGCAGCATGTACCATCATATACTGATGGGCAGCATGTACCATCATATACTGATGGGCAGCATGTACCATCATATACTGAAGGGCAGCATGTACCATCATATACTGAAGGGCAGCATGTACCATCATATACTGAAGGGCAGCATGTACCATCATATACTGATGGGCAGCATGTACCATCACATACTGAAGGGCAGCATGTACCATCATATACTGAAGGGCAGCATGTACCATCACATACTGAAGGGCAGCATGTACCATCATATACTGATGGGCAGCATGTACCATCATATACTGCAAGGCAGCATGTACCATCATATACTGAAGGGCAGCATGTACCATCATATACTGAAGGGCAGCATGTACCATCATATGCTGAAAGGCAGCATGTACCATCATATACTGATGGGCAGCATGTACCATCATATACTGAAGGGCAGCATGTACCATCATATACTGAAGGGCAGCATGTACCATCACATACTGAAGGGCAGCATGTACCATCATATACTGATGGGCAGCATGTACCATCAATATACTGCAAGGCAGCATGTACCATCATATACTGATGGGCAGCATGTACCATCATATACTGAAGGGCAGCATGTACCATCATATGCTGAAAGGGCAGCATGTACCATCATATACTGATGGGCAGCATGTACCATCATATACTGAAGGGCAGCATGTACCATCATATACTGAAGGGCAGCATGTACCATCATATACTGAAGGGCAGCATGTACCATCATTATACTGAAGGGCAGCAATGTATGCATCCTATACTTGAATGGGCACCATGTACCATCATATACTGAAGGGCAGCATGTACCATCATATACTGAAGGGCAGCATGTACCATCATATACTGAATGGGCAATCATGTGACGTCATCATATACTGAAGGGCAGCATGTACCATCATATACTGAAGGGCAGCATGTACCATCATATACTGAAGGGCAGCATGTACCATCATATACTGATGGAGTGCTAGATTTGTACTCTTCCAGGGACTTAAGAACATGAAATATTGTTACGATGGGACCAACTGTCATGTTTGATCATAGTTTTTATCTGAGGTAGACCATTTCAGAATATAGTCTGTACTGTAGTTATGGGGTCAAATGTTAAGTCATTAGAGCAACAGAATGCAGTGTGTGGTTGACTGTGTTCTCCTCTCCTCTCTTCCTCCTCTTCCTCCTCCCTCCTCCTCCTCCTCCTCCCCAATCTGTCCTTTGTGCTCCTCAGCCTGAATAAGACACGGTAGTGGTTGTTTCTCCCCTCCCCTCTCCCTAGTCTCTGTGTCTGTGTCCTGACTGGCTGTCTGTCTGCCTTTAGACCTGGCTGAATGAATGGGGGGCTTTATGAGCAGAGCAGGTCTGGCTGCTGGCCCCATGTCTCCAGATTCGTTAGAGGTCCTGTCCCTCTCCTTGCCCAGTGCCCAGTTCTACAGTACAGTAATGACTCCACTTGCTGTGTTTTTAATTACTTGTGATGGCAGTCTGCTGTTGATGTATTTTCTCTGTGTAGTAACATGGAAACGTCTTACTGGACCTGGTGTAGTTTGTGTCTTTGTTTAACATTGTGAAAGTTCTGTAAGTCAGTGTTATGTAGATGACATTAGCTCACTGGTTACTCACTGGTCCAACTGCTCTGTCTTCTCCAGTGCAGAATTGAAACTACAGTACACTAGGCAGTATATCTCAGTTGTAGCTACGGTACTCTAGGCAGTATATCTCAGTTGTTTACCATGATTGTCATCTCCTGAGACAGGTTTCTTCATCAGCAGGTCCCAGGTCAGGTGGTGATTCACAGGTAGACAGGTACCTTTATCAACAGGTCCCAGGTCAGGTGGTGATTCACAGGTAGACGGGTACCTTTATCAGCAGGTCCCAGGTCAGGTGGTGATTCACAGGTACACAGGATCTGCTTTCAGTCTTTACAGCGAGACCGTTGGGGCCGGAGTGTCCAGGGAGACTGTGCTTTGTGCTGTTAATGGCACAGAGACATCAGTTATTTGATTCTCTGACTGGAGCCTGGTAATTACCTTCAAGTGGCCCAGCACTGAAAACAGACAGAGACATTATCAGAGTTAACCAATGGAATACATTACTTCACTACTTCACTAGCAGCATTTGCATTATCAATGAACACGACCATTGAATCGAACATTGACTTATTTAAAGGAATACTTTTACTCTTTCTGTATATAACTGTTATCATGAGGGGTGAGAAGGTAGATACAGTACCTACAGAGTGTATAGTAGTGTATATTAGTGTATATTAGTGGATTGTAGTGTATATTAGTGATTAGTGTATATTAGTGGATTGTAGTGTATATTAGTGTATATTAGTGGATTGTAGTGTATATTAGTGTATATTAGTGGATTGTAGTGTATATTAGTGTATATTAGTGTATATTAGTGGATTGTAGTGTATATTAGTGTATATTAGTGGATTGTAGTGTATATTAGTGGATTGTAGTGTATATTAGGTGGATTGTCGTGTATTTATGTTTCGTGTCTTTGTGTTTGTGTGTTCATTGTGTCTTTGTGGATTGTGTGATTTCGTTGTCCCTTGTGTCTTGTCGTGTTTCTTCTTTGTTTTAGTGATTGTGTGTTTATCGTATCTGTGGATTGTGTATTGTGGTTGTGTGTCTTTCGTGTTTTACGTGGATTGTCGTGTTTTGTGTTTTGAGTCTTTTCGTGGTTGTGGGTCATTTATGTATTTCGTGCTTGTCGTGTATCTGTTGTGTTTAGTGGGTCTCGTTGTGCTTTGTTCTTGGTGGCTTGAATTGTGCTCTTCGTGTTCCGTTGCTTCGTGTTCTTAGTGGTTGTCGTGTTTGTGTATTGGGTTGTGTGCTTTCTGTATGGTTGTGTGTCTTTGTGGTGTAGTATTGTGGGATTGTGTGTATTCTGTATATGTGGTTGTGTGTCTACTTCGTGGCTTGTCGTGTCTCTTCGTGTTATTGTGGACTGTCTGTGTATCTGTGTCTTTCGTGTATTTCGTGTCTTTGTGGCTTGTGTGTATTTAGTGGCTTGTCTGGTGTGTCTCATTCGTGTCTCTTCGTGGCTTTCGTGTTCATTATGTCTTGCTGGTCTATTCTGTGTTTTGTGTCTTTCGTGCTGTGTTGTGCTTTTCGTGTCTTGTCGTGTATCTTCGGTTTGTGTGGTATTAGTGTATGGTCCTGTGTAGCTCAGTAGGTAGAGCATGGCGTTTGCAACGCCAGGGTTGTGGGTTCGATTCCCATGGGGGGCCAGTATGATAATTTTTTTATTATTATGCACTAACTGTAAGTCGCTCTGGATAAGAGCGTCTGCTAAATGACTAAAATGTAAAAAAGTGGATTGTAGTGTATATTAGTGTATTTTAGTGGATTGTAGTGTATATATGAGGAGCTGTGGTATATGGGCAATATACCACGGCTAAGGGTTGTTCTTAAGCGCGACGCAACACGGAGAGCCTGGATACAGCCCTTAGCCGTGGTATATTGGCCATATACCACAAACCCCCCGAGGTGCCTTATTGCTATTATAAACTGGTTACTAAAGTAATTAGAGCAGTACAAATAAATGTTTTGTCATACCCCTGATATACCACGGCTGTTAGCCAATCAGCATTCAGGGCTGGAACAACCCAGTTTATAATAGTGTACATTAGTGGATTGTAGTGGAGTGTTGTTTCGTGGATAGCCACCTACAGCTGGTTCAGTAGTTAAGACCATACATTATATTATATAGACAGTAGTTAAGACCATACATTACATTATATAGACAGTAGTTAAGACCATACATTATATTATATAGACAGTAGTTAAGACCATACATTACATTATATAGACAGTAGTTAAGACCATACATTACATTTATATAGACCGTAGTTAAGACCCATACATTTACATTATATAGACCGTAGTTAAGACCATACAATACATTATGTGGGCATTAGTTAAGAACCATAACATTATATTA
Source organism: Coregonus sp. 'balchen' (assembly GCA_902810595.1). NCBI lineage: Eukaryota > Metazoa > Chordata > Actinopteri > Salmoniformes > Salmonidae > Coregonus > Coregonus sp. 'balchen'. The sequence continues at coordinate 3,555,063 of LR778277.1, read as the reverse complement.
GCTAGACAAGTAGTTTAAGACCATACATTATATTATATAGGACAGTAGTTAAAAGACCATATATTATATTAATGTGGGCAGTAGTTCAGACATCTTGATATAACGACAGTAGTTAAGACCATACATTACATTATATAGACAGTAGTAAAACCATACATATACATATTGGGCAGTACGTAAGACCAACATCATAATAAGACAGTATTAAGACCAACATTATTATATAGACAAGTTAAGACCATACATTACATTCAAACAGCATTTAAGTCCATCATAATTATATAGACCTAGTTAAGACCATCATCACTTCTAAACAGTAGTTAAGACCATACATTCCATGCTACTTAACACCTCTTCCCATTATATAGACAGTATTTAAACCATACCCTACATTTCATCCCGACCGTTTACGACCATCACTTCACCTTATTGGGCGCCAGTTAAACCATCCTCTCACATTCCTGTGCCCGCCCGACAGCTAGCCACCTCCATACTCCCTGCCCCCCCCCTCATACACCTTCCTGTCTCTTTCCCCAAACATCCTACCCCCACAACCTCCTAGACTCACCATTCCACGCACCTTCTGACAGCTCGTTTCAGACACGCTTGCCTGCTACACCCAACACCCACATCACACACACCCAGAACACACTCCAACACCTCCCAGACACACACGACCAGCCATCCACAACACACCATCCACACACACCCAACACACACACTCACACACACACACACCACATATTCCTCCGTCCTATCCAGAACACTTCTTCCCATCTATCCCAACATCCTTCCCATCCTTCCCACACTACCCTTCCCATCCTCTCCCCGCTCCTCTTCCCTCCTTTCCCTCAACAGCTCCCGCCCATTCCTTCCCACCTTCCTCTCCCTCCTCCCCTACCTCCTGTCCCCCTATCCCCACTGACCTCCGTACCCCTTCATCAGTCTCCTTACCTCTTTCATGGCCCAGCAGGCCTATTGTAACTTGTTGATGATAGGCCCAAGGAGGCTTGTACCCAAGGAACAGGGCCCAGGACAGGCTATTAACCTCTGTTATCAGGGCCCAGGACCTAATGTAACCTCGATTATCAAACGGACGCTAGCCTATCACACAGTTAAGACCCGAGTAAGTCAAAGGCCCAGACACTATTGTACCCTAGCAGATCACCCGACAGTCCATTGTAACCTCTAGTAGATCAGGCCCAGCCTATTAAACCTCGTTCCCTCCACGCCTGGTAAAGGAGCCCCCACAGCCAGCCCAAGTCAGCCACCCCCAAACCGTACCCCCACAGCTACCAATGCCACCAACAGCCAGCCGTCACCAATAGCCGCAGCCACAGCAGCCACAGCAGCCCCCAAACCAGTCAGCCCAGCCAGTCAACCATCAGCCAGCCAGCCTTCCAGCCAACCAGTCAGCCAACCAGTCAGCCAACCAGCCAACCAGTCACCACAGTCAGCAACCAGCCAACCAGTCAGCCAACAGTCAGCCAACCAGCCAGCCACCAGTCAGCAGCCAGTCAACCAATCAGCCAGCAGCCTTCAGCCAACCAGTCAGCCAACCAGCCAGCCCAGCCAACCAGTCAGCCAACCAGTCAGCCAACCAGTCAGCCAGCCAGTCAACCAATCAGCCAGCCAGCCTTCCAGCCAACCAGTCAGCCAACCAGCCAGCCAACCAGCAGCCAGCCATCAACCAACACAGCCAGCTCAGCCACCAGTCACCACCAGTCAGCCAACCAGTCAGCCACCAGCCAACCAGTCAGCCAACCAGTCAGCCGGAACCTAGTCTGATAGACAGGCCAATGGTGTGCGTGTGTGATGTGTGTGTTGTGGATATGCGCAAGTTGTGTGGTAGAGAGAGCGAAAGCTCAGGCAAGTAGAGAAATGCTGTGTGTTGTCTTGTCACGAGATGGATATATATGTGTGTGAGCACACGCACAAATTAATGTATGCATGTATGTATGTATGTAGCATGTGAGTGTGGAGCATCTGGGAGCTGGATCCTGAAGCTACAACCTCATGCTCTCCCTGCTCTCTCTCATCCTTCCCTCTCTCCGAGCCTTTCGCAATCGGTAGCAACGTCACCAAATCAGCTAACAGCAGGGCATTCAGTCAGCCAGTTACAGTCAGCTGGGTTAGACTAGGCTTGATAGGCAGGGTTCTGCAAGGTTTGCGTTCAGTTCAGAGCGTTTACGGGGCATGGGTTAGGCACGGTTTAGCAGTGGTTGAGGCGGTTAGAGCAGAGGAAGCTAGGCAGTAGAGCAGGAGCGTGGTTAGCGATCAGGTGCATTAGAGCAGTGCAGGTTAGAGCAAGTCAGTGTAATAGCAGCATGAGTTTAGACAGGGGGCAGGTTGACTCGAGGTCAGGGTTATCATGGGCAGTTTAGAGCAATGCAGGGTCTAGAGCAGGGTTAGCCAGAGAGTCAGGTTAGAGTAGAGGCAGGTCAGCAAGGGCTATAACAGGGCTTCTTAGAGCAGATGGCTGTTAGAAGGAAGGTCGCAAGAGAGAGAGGGCGGTTAGAGCAGAGGGAGGGTTAGGCAGAGGGCAGGGTTAGAGCAGAGGGCAGGTTTTAGAGCAGAGGCAGGGTTAGAGCAGAGGCAGGGTTTAGAGCAGAGGGAAGGGTTAGAGCAGGGTTAGAGCAGAGGGCAGGGTTAGAGCAGAGGGCAGGGTTAGAGCAGAGGGCAGGGTTAGAGCAGAGGGCAGGTTAGAGCAGAGGCAGGGTTAGAGCAGAGGGAGGTTTAGAGCAGGTTAGAGGCAGGGTTTAGAGCAGAGGGCAGGTAGGTTAGAGCAGAGGGCAGGGTTAGAGAGAGGGCAGAGCGGAGCAGGGGGTTAGAGCAGAGGGCAGGGTTTAGAGCAGAGGGCAGGGTTAGAGCAGGGCAGGGTTAGAGCAGAGGGCAGGGTTAGAGCAGAGGGCAGGGTTAGAGCAGAGGGCAGGGTTAGAGCAGAGGGCAGGGTTAGAGCAGAGAGCAGGGTTAGAGCAGAGAGCAGGGTTAGAGCAGAGGGCAGGGTTAGAGCAGAGGGCAGGGTTAGAGCAGAGGGCAGGGTTAGAGCAGAGGGCAGGGAGAGCGGACAGAGGCAGGGTTAGAGCAGACGAGGCAGGGGTTAGAGCAAGCAAGAGGGGCAGAGGGCAGGTTAGAGCAGAGGGCAGGGTTAGAGCAGAGGGCAGGGTTAGAGCAGAGGGCAGGCATCTGTACGCTTTCTGACTGACAGGAAAGAGAAAGATGGAGCAGGAAGATGGAGCATAAAGATGGAGCAGAAAGATGGAGCAGAAAGATGGAGCAGGAAGATGGAGCAGAAAGATGGAGCAGTTCCTGTACAAAAAGAAGAATGAAAAAAAAGAAGAGAAAATAAAACAAGAAGTGGCGCCAAAATATTTGCACTTTCTCCTCCCGATATTTTACTTTCTATCTGTTTTCACATTTGTTAGATATTTTCTAGTGTGACTAAAAAGGTCTCGATAAGAATACTAACTCTTCTTCTCATTGTCAACGTTAATGTCTAAAAGCAGCAAGACAGTTACCCCCTGTAAGGTTCTTCACTGGGACATTATCCATGTTGCTGTGGCGTTCTGGTTCTTCACTGGGACATTATCCATGTTGCTGTGGCGTTCTGGTTCTTCACTGGGACATTATCCATGTTGCTGTGGCGTTCTGGTTCTTCACTGGGACATTATCCATGTTGCTGTGGCGTTCTGGTTCTTCACTGGGACATTATCCATGTTGCTGTGGCGTTCTGGTTCTTCACTGGGACATTATCCATGTTGCTGTGGCGTTCTGGTTCTTCACTGAGACATTATCCATGTTGCTGTGGCGTTCTGGTTCTTCACTGGGACATTATCCATGTTGCTGTGGCGTTCTGGTTCTTCACTGAGACATTATCCATGTTGCTGTGGCGTTCTGGCAACACAACATCCACAACAGCACACGAAAGTAGAAGCACAGTTAAATGTGTCTTCCAACAAAGCAAATGTTCCCTATAATGTTTATCTGTTAATCCCAATGTTACTCTGTCAGCTGTGAGGCTGGTTTCTGTCTGTTCTGTCTCCTTTAATGACACAGGAGCTGATGACAAGAAGAAGCTTTTTAATAAGTTACAAAACAACAGCCTCAGTTTGCTACTACAATAAAACCGGTAAACTGGTAGCTGTAACCAGAAATAATGACAACCCGTTAAAATCACCAGTTAGACGATCGTGTCTTTCTAGTTGTGTTCGTGGACCCCAGGAAGACTAGCCTGTTGTTATGGTGTCCTAGGGGGATCCTAATAAAGATGAAAGATTATAGTTCAACTGCAGAAGTAAAGAGACTCAATCCCACATAATTCACGTCTTCAGAAGTCCAGTAGCTGTGTGAAGCGTTAGTAACGTTGGTCCCTGACTAGAGAGGCTGTTTGTACAGGGATGTAGTGAACCAATACAAGTGAACGTGTTCAGTATGTTTTGTTTTGTAAAATGTATATGAACTGCAATATTCATTATATGAAATGGTATGGGGTGGATATGAAACTGTGAGACTGACTGAGTTAAAGTGTAAAGTATTTCTTTATGGGTTATAATAATGAGAGGTTTAGACATGAAACCCCTGGCACTGTATTAATCAACCATGAGATAGTTTAGGAAGAACAGACGCTGGAACAGACCAACGGAGACAGACAGCGATAGGGGGTGTATTCATTAGGAACCAAACAGAAGCAAACGGGACGAAACGGGGAGGGACCTACCAGAATTTGTCCAATAGAAACTCTCGTTTTGCTACAGTGTGCGCTAATGAATGCCCCCCCCCCCCCCCCCCCCCCGGCTGAAATTCCACCTTATCTGTGGTCTGTTTTATCTGTGGTCTGTTGTGCTAACCCATTTGGCCTAGTAATGTATTACAGTAACCACAGGTCTGATATCCCTTCAACAGTGGCGTAACTGACTGAAAATGTCACCACAGTCATAATTAAAAAAATAAAATACAAATAAAAGATCGAATATGGAAATTATTATCTTTCTAAATGCAGAAAGATGAGGTTTGTTTATTGTTGATCGTTTTATGTGTGACTGTTTATGTGTGTATCTGTTTGCTTATACGGACATATCCCTGAAAACCATGCAGTGACCCTGGAACTAAAGTGAGAGAGAAGGATCTCAATGTAAATATGTATCATATTCTGTTGTTGGTTTTCCATGTTTCATTGTGGAGCTTGGGTTTGGACTAAACTTTCTAAAAGCAGTACCGTCTTTTATTTTATTCACATCACGACAAATAGCGGTACGAAATGTACTTATTACACATTAATATAGGAACCCAAACTGTAAGACCATCCCTAATGTTTGAGTGTAGACCTCTCCCACTGCATTCGAACACCTCTGTGGAACAGGTGTCAATGTGCTTGCTTTGGAGATGGAAGGATGGATCTCTCTAAAGGAACAAGAGCACATTACTGACCCCTATTGGTGGAAATGGATCACTGCTTTTTGAAAGTGCAACTGTCTAAAACCCAAGCATTTAGTTAACAATATATTTTAGACAGGTATGTTACAACACAAGGACCTTACTAAGCAATATCTTTTAGACAGGTATGTTACAACACAAGGACCTTACTAAGCAATATCTTTTAGACAGGTATGTTACAACACAAGGAGCTTATTAAGCAATATCTTTTATTTTGACCAAGCCAATTGACTTCCATAATTTGAAATAAATGTTTTTAAAGAATCTTGTTTTCTTTTTGATTATTTTTTAAACATTTTAGTCATTTTAGCAGACGCTCTTATCCAGAGCAATTAGGGTTAAGTGCCTTGCTTAAGGGCACATCGACAGATTTTTCACCTAGTCGGCTCTGGGATTAGAACCAGCGACCTTTCGGTTACTGGCACAACGCTCTTACCCACTAAGCTACCTGCTTAACGAATGGTTAATTGGTCTGGAGCTATTAAAGAATGGTTAATTGGTCTGTATCAAGACAACACATGGTGATACAAGTCCTCACTGTAGTCTGGGCAGTAGGTGGTCTCTTATCACCATAAGTTTCTGTTTGGGATCATACATTACATGTGAGATGTCCTGATCTGGACTGGATGGGAAAGGTTGCTGGTACGATGAAGGTGGTGGTTCGGAAATAGGGTTGATGGTGGTAGGGGGTGGTGGTGTAGGTAGAGTTGGGGGTGTAGAGGGTAGAATGGGGTGGTGGGGTGTAGGGATGGGGTGCAGGATAGCGGGTAGGAGGGAGGATGGGGTGCAGGATACGGGTAGGAGGTAGGATGGGTGAGGAGGGGTGGGGTAGGATGGGTAGGAGGTGATGGGTGGTGGGGTGTAGGGATGGGGTGCAGGATAGCGGGTAGGAGGGAGGATGGGGTGCAGGATAGGGGGTGAGGAGGAGGGATGGGGTTGCAGGATAGGGGGTAGGAGGTAGGATGGGGTGCAGGATAGGGGGTAGGAGGTAGGATGGGGTGCAGGATAGGGGGTAGGAGGTAGGATGGGGTGCAGGATAGGGGAGGGGTAGGGGATGGGGTGCAGGATGGGGGTAGGAGGTAGGATGGGGTGCAGGAGGTAGGGGGGGTAGGAAGGGGGTAGAGGTAGGATGGGGTGCAGGATGGGGGTAGGATGTAGGATGGGGGTGCAGGATAAGGGGGTAGGAGTAGGATGGGGTGCAGGATGGGGGTAGGAGGTAGGATGGGGTGCAGGATGGGGGTAGGAGGTAGGATGGGGTGCAGGACAGGGGGTAGGAGGTAGGATGGGGGTGCAGGGACAGGGGGTAGGAGGGTAGGGATGGGGTGCAGGATGGGGGGTTAGGAGGTAGAGTGGGGTGCAGGATGGGGGTAGGAGGTAGGATGGGGTGCAGGACAGGGGGTAGGAGGTAGAACTGATGAAACTGGAGCCAAGAGGCAGCTGCACTACATCTGTCTTGTTCTGACACATGTTCAAAATACTTTTATAATGATGCAGCTGCTTAGGGATGTGTGTGTGTGTGTGTGTGTGTGTGTGTGTGTGTGTGTGTGTGTGTGTGTGTGTGGTGTGTGCGTGCGTGTGGTGCGTGCTGTGTTGTGTGTCCTGGGTGGATAGGTGAGGGTTGGAATGTGTACATGACATGTGGGTACTGCAGATGCTACAGAACTATTTTACTATATGTTGTTGACAGTCTCATACGTTCATGTTCCTAAACATGTTTTATTTGAGATACGTTCAACATAAACACAGCAGCTGAAGAACTTAGATAACAATTAATATTACGGTGATACTGTTCTTATTCCATGTTCCATGTTAAATGCTCCTTCACACCTCAGCCCTTTGAACAATGCTCTGACTGTAGCTGCCTCCATGTGGTCCAAATGGTACCCTACACCCTACTACTTTTAACAAGACCCCTAAGGAATAGGGGTGCCGTATGAGATTTAGCCTAAATTAACTTAGAGGTGTAGAAACCTGTGGAGCGAGCGACGTTAGATCCCGTAGACGTCCCAAACGGCATTGTATTCCCTTTATTGCGCACTACTTTTGACCAAGGCCCACAGTGCACTTTATAGTGGAATAGGGTGCCATTTGGGACACAGATTCCTGCCACTCTAATTTGCTATGCAGAAACGTATCAGAAATTAAAAGAATGATACATTATTTGAATGGAAGTAATAACTTGTATTCTTTCTTAACCCAGCGAACAGGGAACCTTCCCAAAACGTCCAGCTACAATTCCCCATTAAGTTCTAGTTAGGGTTTTTACAGTGCTTTAAGAAAGTATTCAGAAATCATTCCGCCTTCCCCTTTTCCACATGTTGTTACGTTACAGCCTTATTCTAAAATGGATTCAATATTGTTGTTTTTTTCTCAGCAATCTACACACAATACAAAAGCGAAAACAGGTTTTTAGAAAAAAACAAAAAAAAACATGTATTACAAAACAAAAACTGAAATTCCTTATTTACATAAGTATTCAGACCCTTTGCTATGAGACTCGAAAGTGAGCTCAGGTGCATCCTGTTTCCATTGATCATCCTTGAGTTGTTTCTACAACTTGATTGGAGTCCACCTGTAGTAAATTCAATTGTTTGGACATTATTTGGAAAGGCACACACCTGTCTATATAAGGTCCCACAGTTGACAGTGCATGTCAGAGCAAAAGCCATGAGGTCGAAGAGCTCCGAGACAGGATTGTGTCGAGGCACAGATCTGGGGAAGGGTACCAAAAAATGTCTGCAGCATTTAAGGTCCCCAAGAACACAATGGCCTCCATCATTCTTAAATGGAAGAAGTTTGGAACCACCAAGACTCTTCCTAGAGCTGGCCGCCTGGCCAAACTGAGCAATCGGGGGAGAAGAGCCTTGTTCAGGGAGGTGACCAAGAACACAATGGTAACTCTGACAGAGCTCTAGAATCCCTCTGTGGAGATGGGAGAACCTTCCAGAAGGACAACCATCTCTGCAGTACTCCACCAATCAGGCCTTTATGGTAGAGTGGCCAGACGGAAGCCACTCGTCAGTAAAAGGCACATGACAGCCCGCTTGGAGCTTGCCAGAAGGCACCTAAAGGACTCTCAGACCATGAGAAACAAGATTCTCTGGTCTGATGAAACCAAGATTGAACTCTTTGGCCTGAATGCCAAGCATCACATCTGGAGGAAACCTGGCACCATCCCTACGGTGAAGCATGGTGGTGGCAACATCTTGCTGTGGGGATGTTTTTAAGCGGCAGGGACTGGGAGACTAGTCAGGATCGAGGGAAAGATGAACGGAGCAAAGTACAGCGAGATCCTTGATGAAAACCTGCTCCAGAGCACTCAGGACCTCAGACTGGGGCGAAGGTTCACCTTTCAACAGGACAACGACCCTAAGCACACAGCCAAGACAATGCAGGAGTGACTTCGGGACAAGTATTTGAATGTCTGGCCCAGCCAGAGCCTGGACTTGAACCCAATCGAACATCTCTGGAGAGACCTGAAAATAGCTGTGCAGCGACGCTCCCCATCCAACCTGACAGATCTTGAGAGGATCTGCAGAGAAGAATGGGAGAAAATCCCCAAATACAGGTGTGCAAGGCTTGTAGCGTCATACCCAAAAAGACTTGAGGCTGTAATCACTGACAAATGTGCTTCAACAAAGTACTGAGTAAAGGGTCTGAATACTTACTCTACCAGTCAAATGTTTGGACACACCTACTCATTCAAGGGTTTTTCTTTATTTTTGCTATTTTCTACATTGTAGAATAATAGTGAAGACATCAAAACTATGAAATAACACATATGGAATCATGTAGTAACCGAAAAAGTGTTAAACAAATCAAAATATATTTTAGATTTGAGATTCTTCAAATAGCCACCCTTTGCCTTGGTGACAGCTTTGCACATTATTGGCATTCTCTCAACCAGCTTCATGAGGTAGTCGCCTGAAATGCATTTCAATTAACAGGTGTGCCTTCTTAAATGTTAATTTGTCGAATTTCTTGCCTTCTTAATGCGTTTGAGCCAATCAGTTGTGTTGTGACAAGGTAGGGGGGTATACAGAAGATAGCCCTATTTGGTAAAAGACCAAGTCCACATTATGGCAAGAACAGCTCAAATAAGCAAAGAGAAATGACAGTCCATCATTACTTTAAGACATGAAGGTCAGTCAATACGGAAAATGTCAATAACTTTGAAAGCTTCTTCCAGTGCAGTCGCAAAAACCATCAAGCGCTATGATGAAACTGCCTCTCATGAGGACCACCACAGGAATGGAAGACCCAGAGTTACCTCTGATGCAGAGGATAAGTTCATTAGAGTTACCAGCCTCAGAAATTGCAGCCCAAATAAATGCTTCACAGAGTTCAAGTCACACACACATCTCAACATCAACTGTCAGAGGAGACTGTGTGAATCAGGCCTTCATGGTCGAATTGCTGCAAAGAAACCACTACTAAAGGACACCAATAAGAAGAAGAGACCTGCTTGGGCCAAGAAACACGATCAATGGACATTAGACCGGTGGAAATTTGTCCTTTGGTCTGGAGTCCAAATTTGAGATTTTTGGTTCCAACCGCCGTGTCATTGTGAGACGCGGTGTGTGTGAACGGATGATCTCTGCATGTGTAGTTCCCACCGTAAATCATGGAGGAGGAGGTGTTATGGTGTGGGGGTGCTTTGCTGGTGACATTGTCTGTGATTTATTTAGAATTCAAGGCACACTTAACCAGCATGGCTACCACAGTATTCTGCAGCGATACGCCATCCCATCTGGTTTGGGCTTAGTGGGACTATCATTTGTTTTTCAACAGGACTATGACCCAACACACCTCCAGGCTGTGTAAGGGCTATTTTACCAAGAAGGAGAGTGATGGAGTGCTGCATCAGATGACCTGGCCTCCACAATCCCCCAACCTCAAGCCAATTGAGATGGTTTGGGATGAGTCAGATGGCAGAGTGAAGGAAATGCAGCCAACAAGTGCTCAGCATATGTGGGAACTCCTTCAAGACTGTTGGAAAAGCATTCCAGGTGAAGCTGGTTGAGAGAATGCCAAGAGTGTGCAAAGCTGTCATCAAGGCAAAAGGTGGCTATTTTAAAGAATTGTTTAACACTTTTTTGGTTACTACATGATTCCATATGTGTTATTTCATAGTTTTGATGTCTTCACTATTATTCTACAATGTAGGAAATAGTAAAAATAAAGAAAAACCCTTGAATGAGTAGGTGTGTCCAAACTTTTGACTGGTACTGTATGTAAATGTGATATTTCAGTTTTTTCTATATCACCTTCAAATGCCGAATTTCCAATAAATCTAGAGAGAAACATAATTAGGATGCTTTCTGATGCTTTAAAGCTGCACGTTCATCTGGTAGAGATGCATTGTTGTTGTCACCAACAAAATCCAACTCATTACATGGAATGTATGTATGTAACATGCTTCATGTTGGCAAAAGAAAAGGCATAAGGTTCTTCAACATTTAAAGAGATTGTCAGTAGATGTGTTTTTTTCCTGCAAGAGCTACACTTCAAAAAATGAGAAAATTAATATTTAAAGAGGAGCTGGATTGGAGAGGCCTATGCTGCCACCTACTGTAGGAACAGCAGAGGTGTAGACATCCTGATAAATAAAAATACACCATTGTATCCAAGGATGTTTTTTTTAATTTTTGGGGGGGGGGGATTGTACCTTACATGGGTAAAAACACATTCATTGTATATCCTCCCAGGGCAACCCTGGTGTTTTTTTTTAGATAGAATTCAAGCTATATCAGATCAAACCCAGACATATTTTAGCAGGTGACCTAAATCAGGCATTCAGCAAGCTAGACAGACATAGTAATAAAAAAAGGGAAATTCAAGGAACCTTCAAAGAGGCTGAAAAAATCTCTACAAATACTTCACAGGACACCTGGAGATGATTATTCCCAACTAATAAAGACGACTCCTTTTTTTCCTCAAAGTAAGAAAAGCGATTCAAACATGTACTACATTTTTATTTTCAAAAATGCACTCAACAATATACTGGATTGTAAAATCCATGATAATCCAGTGATATCGGATCATTCTCCTGTATTGTTGTGACAAGATTGCCAATACCTTGCCATCTAAAAGGCTTAAAAGAAGAACTGAGAAATAAATAGTTACAAAGGTACTTCATTTACTTTAAAACGGCAAACTTGCAAAGTAAATGCACATGGCTGGTGGCTAAAACAAACATGGCTGGTGGCTCCGACAACAGGCCCTGATTACACATTGCAGGCACCTGTGCCAATTAGCCACTTCCACCAATTAAGCAATACAATGAGCAATGCAGCCACTCCCACCAATTAGGCAATACAATGAGCAATGCAATACAACAGGACATGTTTGGTGATGATAGAAGGTTCTGGATCAAATGGACGACTTGATATAGAAAATAAATAGCATTGCGGTAATCTACAGTTTAAAAATCCCAATAAATACTTTGAATAAATATTTTAAAAATTGTAATTTAGTCCATAGTGAAGGGCTCCCCTTCAAATCAAATCAAATCAAATGTTATTTTGTCACATGCGCCAAATACAAAGACCTTACAGTGAAATGACAAGCCCTTAACCAACAATGCAGTTTTAATAAAAGTAAAAACATGAGGCTTAATTACTTTTGAAGAGCGCCAACTACAGGTTAAACTCAAATAAAGCATTATGGCAAATAAACCTGGTAAACATCTCGCAGCTCACACAAAACAAATACACGCAAAAAACATTCATAATTTTAAAAGATAAGAATACAAATGCTTTAATTAGAAACAACAACGCTATTAATAACAGTTGGACTAATCATAAAATTATAGACCTGCACAAGGCTGGGATGGGCTACATGACAATTGGCAAGCAGCTTGATGAGAAGGCAACAACTGTTAGAAAATTGAAGAAGTTCAAGATGATGGTCAATCACCCTCGGTCTGGGGCTCCATGCAAGATCTCACCTCGTGGGTCTCCAATGATCATGAGGAAGGTGAGGGATCAGCCCAGAACTACACGGCAGGACCTGGTCAATGACCTGAAGAGAGCTGGGACCACAGTCTCAAAGAAAACCATTAGTAACACACTACGCCGTCATGGATTAAAATCCTGCAGCGCACGCAAGGTCCCCCTGCTCAAGCCAGCGCATGTCCAGGCCCGTCTGAAGTTTGCCAATGACCATCTGGATGATCCAGAGGAGGAATGGGAGAAGGTCATGTGGTCTGATGAGACAAAAATAGAGCTTTTTGGTCTAAACTCCACTCGCCGTGTTTGGAGGAAGTAGAAGGATGAGTACAACCCCAAGAACACCATCCCAACCGTGAAGCATGGAGGTGGAAACATCATTCTTTGGGGATGCTTTTCTGCAAAGGGGACAGGACGACTGCACCGTATTGAGTGGAGGATGGATGGGACCATGTATCGCGAGATCTTGGCCAACAACCTCCTTCCCTCAGTAAGAGCATTGAAGATGGGTCGTGGCTGGGTCTTCCAGCATGACAACGACCCGAAACACACAACCAGGGCAACTAAGGAGTGGCTCCGTAAGAAGCATCTCAAGGTCCTGGAGTGGCCTAGCCAGTCTCCAGACCTGAACTCAATAGAAAATCTTTGGAGGGAGCTGAAAGTCCGTATTGCCCAGCGACAGCCCCGAAACCTGAAGGATCTGGAGAAGGTCTGTATGGAGGAGTGGGCCAAAATCCCTGCTGCAGTGTGTGCAAACCTGGTCAAGACCTACAGGAAACGTATGATCTCTGTAATTGCAAACAAAGGTTTTCTGTACCAAATATTAAGTTCTGCTTTTCTGATGTATCAAATACTTATGTCATGCAATAAAATACAAATTGAATTACTTAAAAATCATACAATGTGATTTTCTGGATTTTGGTTTTAGATTCCGTCTCTCACAGTTGAAGTATACCTATGATAAAAATGACAGACCTCTACATGCTTTGTAAGTAGGAAAACCTGCAAAATCGGCAGTGTATCAAATACTTGTTCTCCCCACTGTATATCCAACTGTATATATCGCTTAGTAGAACTGCATAAATGTTGCTCTCCACTTTCTGGAGGAACAAGTTTTGAAATCAGTGGAATTAGAGTATGATAGCTAAGGAGATGGAGAAAACACCTGTCTCCGGATTACATCTTCAAACAAAGGGCAACCATGGCTGGAAGGAAACAAGAGGAAGGAAGTAAGGGAGCAGGAAAGTAAAGAGGAGGTTAATGTCCCATCGGCTCCTCCAGGGACAAAGAGGTTGTATCCAGTCCTGGCAGAACAGGCTTGGAGGGAAAACCCAGATGATGAGGTTGTGGTGTGTAGAAGATTAGGACAGGTCCCCGCACCTCCCCCGCAATATGATGGCCAAGACGGAATGTTGGAGGAGGAAGGAGCGGGGGGGGGGTGACATTAGTGAAGAAAAGGGGGAGGGGGATGTGTTAGAAAAGGAACTCAGAAAATTCAGAGAGAGTAGGGAGAATGTAGACAGACTGGGTAGGGAACTGGAAAGAGAGAGAAGGGTAGGAAAATGTAGGGAGTCTAAGCCCAGAGAGTTGAAAAGATTAGAGCATTATAACAAGCCAGGGAGAAAAGAGGAGAGCTGGGAAACAGAGTGGTTAGAGGATGATGAAGAGGCACAGTATCCACACATAGCTTTGCCCAACCCCCGGGCCAGGGACGGGGGAGAACCAGTTACCCTAGAGGTCTACAGAGCTTGGACTCAAAGGGATGTAGTAAGGGCTGTAGAGGGCATTGTGCATCCTAAAACAGGAATAGAGGGGTTCAGGAGAGATATTGAAGGTTAAAGTTAAACACGGGGGAATTGGAAAGGGCAGTGGGACAGATTTTGGGCAAAGATTGGACGGCTGTAAGGGGACAATAAGTCCCGGGAGAGGGAGCGGATGTAGTTTTGCCATGGGCAGCGGATGGTCGATACAACTTTGTGGTAATTTGAGGGAATACTATCATAGACATACTGATTTCTCTAAAGTTAATGAGTGCAAACAGGGGGACAGCGAGATGATTTGTCAATATCTAGAAAGGCTGAGGGATGTTTTTAATGCAAACAGTGGAATGATAGATCCGGGTAATGTAGCTAATCAGGACACCACCTATCACCAACAGTTGAAGATAGATCTTAAGCGGAATGAGGCCTGAAATTTCTCAAACAATAAAAAATACCCTGATTGGCTGGGGCACGGCAACACTCACCGAGGTGAAACACTATGCTGTTCATCATTAACAGAACAGGAGAGACCGAAATAAAAAGAAGGAAGTGAAGGGAACTGAATATTTAATGGCCACATTGGGAGAGATAGCCGAGAAGAGAGAGGGGGTTACTAAGTGAGGAGGCAGTTTAGGGAAGGAGATGAGAGGAGGTGTTACAACTGTAATAAAACCGGTCATTTTATAAGAGAGTGTAAGGTACCTTGTACTTACTGTAACAAGAGAGGGCATCAATCCTGACACTGTAAAAACAAAGGAAAAGGCAGACGAGGGGAAAAAGAAAGGAACAGGGGAAATCAGAGTCAGAGGAGGGGGAGGATGGAGCATGACTAGAACAATCAGGTTTTACTGGTCACGCCTTTGCCATTAGAATAGCAGAAAGAGCAACCTGGGTCCACGTTACCGACTGCAAAAAGGTAAGAACACATACAAGCACCACTGAACACACGCAGAGTTAGAGAGAAGAACTGGACCAATAGGGGCCGGGGATCACCTCTGTTAACGAAGATCTCCTACCCCGACCTATCATCACTGTATGGTGTTCTTAGGGTGTGAGTATGGGGTGGTACCAAGCAGAAAGACTAAGGGCAGGAGAGGGTTGGCGGTTTTTGGGAATATGGGTAATACTGAGCTGCATCATAGTCTCGGCAATGGTCCTGATATGTCAAGATCCACCACCACCCTGCACCAATTACGCTATGCCCTTACCATTGTTAAGAAGTAAAAGAGAAGAGACCCGACATACTGACCGTCAAGGACAAGTGACCTACAAAATAGGAGTCAGAGAAGGGTGGACGGCAAGATTCGATATTAAGAATAGGGATCTTATCGGCGCGGGTAAGCAAGCAATTTGGGATTACAAAATCCCATTATATTTATGTTCAGCTCCTTCGGCGGATTGTTCCTGGGCTCAGGTGTTTAGACACACTTGGGGACGGGGATATGAGAACGGGCGGGGGGGGGGGCTGGACGTCCAGATGGGGGGTAATAAGGTGTAAAGACATCCCCACGGAGATGGTAGTGACAATAGCAAAGGTCACTAAGGAGGACATGAAAATAACTTACTGGGCTTGCGCGGACGAGTACAGACGGGATACCTGTCTGCGATTTACAATTGGTAGAGTCCAAAGAGACAAAATCCCCAGGTCCTGTCATTAATCCATTAATAGCACCAAACCGAGTTGATCATTCAAGGGAAGACGGAGTCAATTCGACTAACCTGTCCACTATGAAAGATTTTCTTCTCCAAGAAAGGAACCAAGGGGAAGTAGAGGTTATCCCTGATGAAAATCTCTGGTTAAAGTGGATGAAGTACACCGCCAGGGCCTTGGGGCGGACCAATTGTTATGACCGACGATGTGGACCGCCCCAATGCCACAGGCAATGTTTCCCTGTATATTAGACCTGGGGTCTAATCAAAAAGAGCCCAATTGTACAGGGATTGGGCTGGCAAAGTTGAATTACTCGGCCAGCCCACCTAGGTTCACTTTAACTCCTGGCAAGTACCAGTGTTACAGACATAGAAATGGCACCCGTAACATGGGTGATTTTGATGGCTGTAAGGAAATAATTAATGTGACTGATTTAGATAAGGAAGTACAGGAGAAAGTTATGAACCTTACATCCCTCTGACTGATGTGTGGTGGGCCTGTACTAACAAAGGGAGCATTCGACAGACATTACCAAAAGGGTGGGTAGGTACTTGTGCCCCAGTATTGTTGGTCCAACCTGTAAGAATTAGTAATCAAAGACCAGTTACAGGGGGAATAGTCAGGAGGAGAAGAAATATAGATCAAGAAGGAAATAGCCCAATTTGGATAGATGGTATAGGCGTCCCCAGGGGTGTTCCAGATGAATACAAAGCTATGAATCAAATAGGGGAGGGTTTTACAACAACGTTCTTCTGGTGGGTGACAATAAACAAAAATGTGGATTGGATTAATTATATCTATTACAACCAACAACGATTTATTAACCAGACTAGGGGTGCAGTACTGGGGGATCTCTGAACAATTGTCCGCCACCTCACTCATGAAAATAGGTTGGCTCTAGATATGTTGCTGGCAGAAAAGGGCGGTGTCTGTAGAATGGTGGGGGGGGCCATTGTTGCACATTTATCCCTAACAATACCGCACCGGATGGGACGGTCACCAGAGCTCTTGCAGGATTGACTGCTCTAAGTAAAGAATGGGCTGAGAACGCAGGAGTTAATACATCTAAGATAGGGTGGTTTGATGAAATGTTTGGTAAATGGAAAACCATAGCAGCCACCATCTTGGGGGGCTGCCATCGCTTGTATGGGTATTCTTGTATTATGTGGTTGTTGTCTTATTCCCTGTGTCTCAGGGTTGGTGAGTAAGGCGGTGGAGAATGCAGTGTCTCAACAGATGGTGAGATATGGACGGACTCCGGACTCTGACCAGTGGAATGTGAAATATGATCCTCCAGGCTTGGTGGATAACGAGGACTTTGACCCTGAAAGACTGCAATTGGATGAAACGTTTATTGGTTCTGACGTATGAAGGTCATAGGGAAAATCTCAAAAAGACGATTGGAAAGTAGTTAATAAAACTAATCTCTGAGGTTAATCATGCTTGTAAATACATTTATCCTGAGTGTGAAAAATTTAGTCAAAGGGTGGATTGATAGAGGTTTGTATGTTTAGAGTAATGACTAAAAGTATTCCACCCCGATACTGTTTAAATGTGTGAACTGTGTTAAGACTTATAAGACAATAAACCCACTAACAGAGAATTGGGTTAGAAACTGCTGAGACAAACATTCCAGGAGAAAAGGAGACCTAGAAACTGTCAAACTTAAACATTCTATAATGTGGAAATGTACAGGCCGCCTAAAGGTGGGCGGAGCAAAGTCCTTTGTGTGGACGCATATAAAAAGGCTGTGTGTGTTTTTAGCACCAGAGCGCTCTCTGAATAAAATGGCTGATCCATTGCAGACTGGAGAATTTCTTTAATTCTTAATTAACTAGAGCCTTACAACCTCTGGGAATTATTCAAAGCTTGTGTAACAGTTGAGTTGAACTATTAGAGATAGAAATTCTTGTGACAACTATATGGGGAGCAGCATAGTGTTTAGTGGTGCTGCGGGTTTCCATTACAGATAATGACCCTGGGCTATTAGGGGGATGATATAGCTAGTCACTGTTGTGGGAGGATAGCAGCATAGCCTGTATGTGTTGTGTGGGGGTTAGTGTTCGCCATTTGTGGGTCTGACGTACTCTCCTTCTGCAGCAGCGCTAGCTGCCAGGAGGCCAGGCATGCTGATTGACAACCCAGCTGGAGGATCAGAGGATCTTCAGGTGGTGTCTCCCCCATTTTATTATTTTATTTTATTATTATTTTATTGTATTAATATTTTATTTTTTATACGTGTATGTGTCTGTTACAGAGTGTGTAGTATTTTAGTAACTTCAGAATGGAGCATAAAGGTTTCCTGCAGTGGTTGAAAGTAGTGGTTGGAAGTATGAAACATCTAATCCTTGACCTACAGTGAGGAGAAAAAAGTATTTGATCCCCTGCTGATTTTGTACGTTTGCCCACTGACAAAGAAAATATCAGTCTATAATTTTAATGGTAGGTTTATTTGAACAGTGAGAGACAGAATAACGACAAAAAAATCCAGAAAAACGCATGTCAAATTTATTCGAGGCTGACGTTTGGCAACTCGAACCTTAGCAATAACCTTCAGCTCCCTCAACAGATTTCCTATGGGATTAAGGTCTGGAGACTGGCTAGGCCACTCCAGGACCTTAATGTGGTTCTTCTTGAGACACTCCTTTGTTGCCTTGGCCATGTGTTTTGGGTCATTGTCATGCTGGAATACCCATCCACGACCCATTTTCAATGCCCTGGCTGAGGGAAGGAGGTTCCCACCCAAGATTTGACGGTACATGGCCCTGTCTCCATTTTGGTCTCATCTGACCACAACACTTTCACCCAGTTCTCCTCTGAATCATTCAGATGTTCATTGGCAAACTTCAGACAGGCATGTATATGTGCTTTCTTGAGCAGGGGGACCTTGCGGGCGCTGCAGGATTTCAGTCCTTCACGGCGTAGTGTGTTACCAATTGTTTTCTTGGTGACTATGGTCCCAGCTGCCTTGAGATCATTGACAAGATCCTCCCGTGTAGTTCTGGGCTGATTCCTCAACGTTCTCATGATCATTGCAACTCCACGAGGTGAGATCTTGCATGGAGCCCCAGGCCGAGGGAGATTGACAGTTATTTTATGTTTCTTCCATTTGCGAATAATCGCACCAACTGTTGTCACCTTCTCACCAAGCTGCTTGGCAATGGTCTTGTAGCCCATTCTAGCCTTGTGTAGGTCTACAATCTTGTCCCTGACATCCTTGGAGAGCTCTTTGGTCTTGGCCATGGTGGAGAGTTTGGAATCTGATTGATTGATTGCTTCTGTGGACAGGTGTCTTTTATACAGGTAACAAACTGAGATTAGGAGCACTCCCTTTAAGAGTGTGCTCCTAATCTCAGCTCGTTACCTGTATAAAAGACACCTGGGAGCCAGAAATCTTTCTGATTGAGAGGGGGTCAAATACTTATTTCCCTCATTAAAATGCAAATCAATTTATAACATTTTTGACATGGATTTTTTTTTTTGTTATTCTGTAGGTTAATTCTGTTCAAATTAACCTACCATTAAAATTATAGACTGATCTTTTTTTTTTTGTCAGTGGGCAAACGTACAAAATCAGCAGGGGATCAAATACTTTTTTCCCTCACTGTAAATTGTAATGTCAGAGAATATCTGCAGTTTGATGCTGACTTACTTAGGCCAAGAGTTACTCCAGCATTAACCTGCGATAACCGAGAACTGTTTCATTGTTTTTGTTTAGGCAATGTCGGAGGTGTAACTGCATTGGAGCAAATCGGTGAATGGCTGCTCTTGTCGTCATTGTCACGAAACCACACCCGCCCTTAAATCCCATGAAACCTGCCCTTAAATCCCATTAAAAACCGCCCTTAAATCCCACCAATTAGGCTACATAGCAATAATGACTCTCAAATAGAAAATCATTCAACAAAATAATAAGGAACTACAGTCGTGGTCAAAAGGTTTGAGAATGACACAAATATTAATTTTCACAAAGTCTGCTGCCTCACTTTTTATGATGGCAATTTGCATATACTCCAGAATGTCATGAAGAGTGATCAGATGAATTGCAATTAATTGCAAAGTCCCTCTTTGCCATGAAAATGAACTTAATCCCCCCCAAAAAATTTCCACTGCATTTCAGCCCTGCCACAAAAGGACCAGCTGCCATCATGTCAGTGATTCTCTCGTTAACACAGGTGAGAGTGTTGACGAGGACAAGGCTGGAGATCACTCTGTCATGCTGATTGAGTTAGAATAACAGACTGGAAGCTTTAAAAGGAGGGTGGTGCTTGAAATCATTGTTCTTCCTCTGTTAACCATGGTTACCTTCAAGGAAACACGTGCCGTCCTCATTGCTTTGCACAAAAAGGGCTTCACAGGCAAGGATATTGCTGCTAGTAAGATTGCACCTAAATCAACCATTTATTGGATCATCAAGAACTTCAAGGAGAGAGGTTCAATTGTTGTGAAGAAGGCTTCAGGGCGCCCAAGAAAGTCCAGCAAGCGCCAGGACCGTCTCCTAAAGTTGATTCAGCTGCGGGATCGGGTCACCACCAGTGCAGAGCTTGCTCAGGAATGGCAGCAGGCAGGTGTGAGTGCATCTGCACGCACAGTGAGGTGAAGACTTTTGGAGGATGGCCTGGTGTCAAGAAGGGCAGCGAGGAAGCCACTTATCTCCAGGAAAAACATCAGGGACAGACTGATATTCTGCAAAAGGTACAGGGATTGGACTGCTGAGGACTGGGGTAAAGTCATTTTCTCTGATGAATCCCCTTTCCGATTGTTTGGGGCATCCGGAAAAAAGCTTGTCCGGAGAAGACAAGGTGAGCGCTACCATCAGTCCTGTGTCATGCAAACAGTAAAGCATCCTGAGACCATTCATGTGTGGGGTTGCTTCTCAGCCAAGGGAGTGGGCTCACTAAAAATTTTGCCTAAGAACACAGCCATGAATAAAGAATGGTACCAACACATCCTCTGAGAGCAACTTCTCCCAACCATCCAAGAACAGTTTGGTGACGAACAATGCCTTTTCCAGCATGATGGAGCACCTTGCCATAAGGCAAAAGTGATAACTAAGTGGCTCGGGGAACAAAACATCGACATTTTGGGTCCATGGCCAGGAAACTCCCCAGACCTTAATCCCATTGAGAACTTGTGGTCAATCCTCAAGAGGCGGGTGGACAAACAAAAACCCACAAATTCTGACAAACTCCAAGCATTGATTATGCAAGAATGGGCTGCCATCAGTCAGGATGTGGCCCAGAAGTTAATTGACAGCATGCCAGGGCGGATTGCAGAGGTCTTGAAAAAGAAGGGTCAACACTGCAAATATTGACTCTTTGCATAAACTTAATGTAATTATCAATAAAAGCCTTTGACACTTATGGAATGCTTGTAATTATACTTCAGTATACCATAGTAACATCTGACAAAAATATCTAAAAACACTGAAGCAGCAAACTTTGTGAAGACCAATACTTGTGTCATTCTCAAAACTTTTGACCACAACTGTATATTAGCCTCATTGAGGTATAGATTACAACACACATTCAAGTGTTCAAACTTGTAACACGGCTTCATTGGATTTCTACTATTGCGACTCGGTGCATCCAATGGCAATGTCCGCGATAGGTAAAACGCCGGGAGCTGCTTGCTGATTTGCAGGGTTGGGTAGGTTATTTTCAAAAATGTAATCCATTAGAGTTACTAGTTACTTGCCCAAAATTTTTATCAGTAACGTAACTTTTGGATTACCCAAAACTCAGTAACATAATCTGATTACTTTTAGATTACGTACCTGTAATCTGGTTCAGGTTATTAATCAACACCATCATCACCAGGGTGTTTACAAAACTGTTTACAAACACTACAGGAACAGAATCATCCACATTGTATCGATCACATTTCTACTAATACTGTAGAACTTTGTTCTAAAGCTGTATCTGTACCCATTGGATGCAGTGATCACAATATAGTGGCTATATCCAGGAAAGCCAAAGTTCCAACGGTTAGGCCTAAAATAGTGTATAATTTTGATGTGACTCATATGTGGATGATGTTAAAAATATTTGTTGGTCTGATGTGATTAATAAGAAGCATCCAGACACTGTACTTTATGAATTTATGAAAATTGCTTCTTCAAATTATTGATGATCATGCACCTGTTAAGAAACTGACTGTTAGAACTGTTAAGGCTCCATGGATTGATGAGGAATTTATATTATTGACCATAACCAGTTGTTGAAAAAACCTATGTGTTATGGCTTTTCAACCTCTGCTATATTGTGGATTTAGAGCTATCTATCTAATAGAACTCAAAGGGTTTTCTTTAATGAAAGCTTCTCTAATGTCAAACATGTCAAGTGTGGTGTACCACAGGGCAGCTCTCTAGGCCCTCTACTCTTTTCTATTTTTACCATTGACCTGCCACTGGCATTAAACAAAGCTAAGTGTCCATGTATGCTGATGATTCAACCTTGCTCCAGACTCACCTTGACTCTCAGCCTGAGTGATGGGGGCCTCTGTTGAGTTCTTCCTGGTCATTGGTCTGTGTCCGAGGCCAGTGTCTGCCATGTTGACCAGCCACACCATGGTTGCTGGGAATGGAGGGATAGATTGGTACAGTCGATGTTACTCGGCAGCTATGGGCATTAAATGTTTGAGACAAACAACATCAGACAGCCACAATATCTTAACTGTGCGTCAGATTCACTGACTGTCTGAAAGCATGTGCTAGCTTGTGAAAACATATAGCATAGATAATAACAAATCAGTTTCCATCAATGAGATGTAACATATCCAACAATGATATGTAACAATACCATATCCATCAATGACCTGCAACTGGCCTTAAACAAAGCAGGTGTGTCCATGTATGCTGATGATTCAACCATATATGCATCAGCAACCACAGCTAATGAAGTCACTGAAACCCTTAACAAAGAGTTGCAGTCTGTTTTGAAATGGGTGGCCACTAATAAACTGGTCCTGAACATCTCTAAAACTAAGAGCATTGTATTTGGTACAAATCATTCCCTAAATTCTAGAGCTGAATCTGGTAATGAATGGTGTGGCTGTTGAACAAGTTGAGGAGACTAAATTACTTGGTGTTACCTTAGATTGTAAACTATCAGGTTCAAAACATATAGATGAAATGGTTGTAAAGATGGGGAGAGTTCCGTAATAAAGAGATGCTCTGCTTTTTTGACATGACACTCCAAAAAGCAAGTTCTGCAGACTCATAGAGGATCTAGATACTTTTTCTGGATTTTTTTGTTGTTATTCTGTCTCTCACTGTTCAAATAAACCTACCATTAAAATTATAGACTGATAATTTCTTTGTCAGTGGGCAAACGTACAAAATCAGCAGGGGATCAAATACTTTTTTCCCTCACTGTATGTATGTATGTATGTATGTATGTATGTATGTATGTATGTATGTATGTATGTATGTATGTATGTATGTATGTATGTATGTATGTATGTATGTATGTATGTATGTATGTATGTGTGTATGTATGTGTGTATATGTGTATATATATGTATATATGTATGTGTATGTGTATGTATATATATATAAAAAAAACATGGGGGATTGGAAGTGATGCAGACAATTACATTGATGGAAGTTACAATCTATCTGCAATATTAAGCTGATCTACCCCCTTAAAAACAAAACAAACAAAAAAAATCTGCAGGCTCTAGTTTTGTCTAATCTTAATTATTGTCCAGTCGTGTGGTTGAGTGCTGCAAGGAAAGACCTAGTTAAGCTGCAGCTGGCCCAGAACAGAGCGGCACGTCTTGCTCTTCATTGTAATCAAAGGGTTAATATAAATACTATGCATGCCAGTCACTCTTGGCTAAGAGTTGAGGAGAGACTGACTGTTAATTAATGTGTTGAAAATCCCAAATTGTTTGCATAGTCAACTTACATACAGCTCTGACACACACACTTACCCCACCAGACATGCCACCAGGGGTCTTTTCACAGTCCCCAAATCCAGAACAAATTCAAGAGAGCGTACAGTATTATATCGAGCCGTTATTACATGGAACTCCCTTCCATCTCATATTGCTCAAATGAACAGCAAACCTGGTTTCAAAAAACAGATAAAGCACAACGCCTCTCCCCTATTTGACCTAGATAGTTTGTGTGTATGTATTGATATGTAGGCTACATGTGCCGTTTAAAAAAATGTTTTATGTAGTTCTTGTCTATTAATGTTCTGTATTATGTCATGTTTCATGTTTTGTGTGGACCCCAGGAAGAGTAGCTGCTGCTTTTGCAACAGCTAAAGGGGATCCTAAGAAAATACCAAATACCCTTAAGAGGCACAGGTTAGTAGCTGGCACAGCCACAAAGTCATAAAATGTGATTTTAAACCTAACCCTAACCTTAACCCTAACCTTAACCACACTGCTAACCATAATGCCTAACCATAACCTTAAATGAAGACCAAAAAGCAAAAAAAACAACAAAAAAACATACATTTTTACAATGTAGCCAATTTTGACTTTGCAGCTGGCCCATCTAGCAGAAATCACTCAGTTCTGCCTCCAGGACAAGACTCATCCCAATAAACATCAAACTGCTTAAGAAGCATTAGAAGAACACAAACATTAATATTACCAATTCAACAAAATCTATTGCTGGATAAATCAATGTTAAGAGTTTACGTAGCGGGCTATAAATGGTTGTTGCATTTTACTTAATGGGTTCGTTTAGGCTTCTTCTAACCCATTGCTTTCTACTACAGATAATAATACGATTCGGCTATATCTTTACATAATAATCTGTCAGATTTCCAGTCATTCCAATTCATTTAATACCCCTTGATCTTCAAGAATAGGACTTGGCAATATGGAAGTATAGATTAGCCAAATGTTTTTACCTGAACATAACACAAACTAAGGAATAATTAGCCTAATCTGTTTTGTTGTTGTTGTTGTTGTTGTCGTGGACGACTGATTGGGCTCATTGCTTCCAGTTGAAAAAGAAATGCTGCTCTCAGAATGGCATGCTTTGAGCACTATCAAAGTGCTATTTGCATGTGAAAAACTAGATGGTAATTTTCCATGAAGAAAATAAAAGCCTGACTTGTGGTCTTAAATTAAACAAGTTGTTGACAGTGTGGAGCACAATACCAGAAGGGAGGAAGTCAAACTGTTGTTCCACAGGCTGGGATCTGCACTATGCAGCTGTTGCAAGAGCTCATTCTTTCACTGGCTGTCCACTGGGGCATATTCATTACTCCGATTCAGTTGCAAAACATTTATTAAACAGAAGCAAACCGAACGAAACTTGGATGGACCTACCTGAATTTGTCCAATAGAAACTCTTGTTTTGCTCTGTTTGCTTCCGTTTGGTTCTTAAACGGTAAAATTAAATGATAGGTGATACAAGTATAGCCTGTTGTTGTACTACTGCTGTTATCCTCACTTACAAGCGTTTATTCAAATTGGAAAATCTTTGGATGCTGACAGCAGTCGCACCATTGGAAGACAGCTTGGACTGTAGTGGTCTCTGACTCTCAGGCAGAAAAAACTTAAACAACATTTTTTTGGGGCAAAAATCATTTCTGAAATTAAAAGTAATCCTAGAAGTAATCATCTAGTTTTTCAAAAGTATCTGTAATCTGATTACAATATTTTTGCTGGTAATGTAACGAATTACAGTTACAGTTTACATGTCTAAGCTGTAGCAGGTTACTGTCTGTGAGAGACAGCGAGTGAGAGCAAGTGAGAGAGAGTGAGAGAGAGAGTGAAGGAGGGAGAGAGGGAGAGAAGGAGAGGGAGGGGTAAGGTGGGAGCGTTTACACCAGGGCTTCCCAACCCTGTCCCTGGAGACCTACCCTCCTGTAGGTTTACACCAGGGCTTCCCAACCCTGTTCCTGGAGAGCTACCCTCCTGTAGGTTTACACCAGGGCTTCCCAACCCCTGTCCTGGAGAGCTACCCTCCTTGTAGGTTTACACCAGGTCTTCCCAACCCTGTTCCTGGAGACCTACCCTCCTGTAGGTTTACACAGGGCTTCCCTACCCTGTTCCTGGAGACATACCCTCCTGTAGGTTTACACCAGGGCTGCCCAACCCTGTCCCTGGAGAGCTACCTCCTGTAGGTTTACACCAGGGATTCCCAACCCTGTCCCTGGAGAGCTACCCTCCTGTAGGTTTACACCAGGGCTTCCCAACCCTGTTCCTGTGAGAGCTACCCTCCTGTAGGTTTACACCAGGGCTTCCCAACACCTGTCCCTGGGAGAGCTACCCTCCTGTAGGTTTACACCAGGGCTTCCCAACCCTGTCCCTGGAGACCTACCCTCCTGTAGGTTTACACCAGGGCTTCCCAACCCTGTCCCTGAGACCTTACCCTCCTGTAGTTTACACCAGGTCTTCCAACCCTGTTCCTGGAGACCTACCCTCCTGTAGGTTTACCCAGGTGCTTCCCACCCTGTCCCCTGTAGAGCTACCCTCCTGTAAGGTTTACAACCAGGCTTCCCACACCCTGGTCCCTGGAGAGCTACCCTCCTGTAGGTTCAACCAGTGCTCCCAACCCTGTCCCTGGAGAGCTACCCTCCTAGGTTTACACCAGGGCTTCCCACCCCTGTTCCTGGAGACTCTACCATCCCTGTAAGGGGGTTTATCACCAGTGCTTCCCATAACCCTGTCCCCTGGAGTAGCTACCCTCCGTGTAGGTTTACAACCAGGGCTTCCCAACCCTGTTCTGGAGACTACCCTCCTGGTAGGTTTTTCACCAGTGCTTCCCAACCCTGTCCCTGGAGAGCTACCATCCTGTAGGTTTTTGCTCCAACCCTAATCTAGTGCACCTGATTCTAATAATTAGCTTGTTGATAAACTGAATTAGGTTAGTTAGAACTGGGGTTGGAGCAAAAACCTACAGGAGGGTAGCTCTCCAGGAACCGGGTTGGAGTTAAAACCTACAAGACGGTATCTTTCCAGGAACAGGGTTGGAGAGTGGCTACGATGCAATCATTTATTTACCAATGTTTAGAGAGCTAAGCTGTCTTCATGAGGGTTACCGTCCAATGGTTACCAGAGGATCAGTTCACCGTCCTTCTGTCTGTAAACATGACCAGCGAACCACAGTGCAGTCTTCTCCTCTCCCTGCTATGACTCTAGACAGGAGTATGTAGATAAATCACTCTCTGATGTACTCTGGACAGGAGTATGTAGATAAATCACTCTCTGATGTACTCTAGACAGGAGTATGTAGTTAAATCACTCTCTGAAATGACTCTGGACAGGAGTATGTAGTTAAATCACTCTCTGAAATGACTCTGGACAGGAGTATGTAGTTAAATCACTCTCTGATATGACTCTAGACAGGTGTATGTAGTTAAATCACTCTCTGATATGACTCTGGACAGATGTATGTAGATAAATCCTTAAGGATGTTCTTGCCATTCCAGCTCTTGGAAGTCAATTAAACCCTCGTGCCTGGAAATAGTTCCACCTATGTGTGATGGCTGGGTGGGGCTCCTAGTCCTCTCGGGATGAAGCTGATCAGTGCATTGAACACCAATAATCTCATTTTAAACCTTCTGTGTGTTCATACTTGAAGCTACATGTAGCAGCACTCAAAAAAAAAAAAAAAAAGATTGTTTCTCCTAACCATGTCTGATTTCCTTTTGTAGATACTCTGGTTGTTCTGTTGTTCGTTTTGGCAGCGATTGGACAGATCAGCCAGGGTGTAAGAAGTACAACATGGTGCATTACACTCTGGCATGTACTCCTGTCCCAGCCAGGGTGGCAGGGGGGGCGGGGGCAGCTTGTTCCCTCTGACCACTGGAGGCCCAGCTCTACCCGTCTACCATTCTCTCAGGCCTGCTCCAAATTCACCAGCTGGATGTGACTTCATCACTGTTCCCATGGGCTATGTTTTCCCCTGAGATACAGATCTAGGATCAGCTTCACTTCGCTCAATCCTAACTTTAACCGTTAGTGGGAGTATGCTAAAACGGACCCAAGATCAGTGTTCAGGGCCAACTTCACCCCCTACACCGGTGGTGGGGCAGCAGAGGGGTTGTGGGTAGCGGGGGGGGGGGACGGAAGACCTTCTGCTGCTGCAGGAAGGAGAGAGGGATGAAGAACAGAAACAGGAGAGAATAGGAGAAGTGACAACAGCAAGGACTAATAACTGAATATTACTGATCATATCATCAATTATAGGATCTAGGAAGGGGAAGAAGCCCAGTTCACCCCACGGCTCAGGTAAGACTCTTTTAGGGAGGTTGCGGGATGTTAGTCAAGGTTTTGTGTCACAAAGATCCAGCTGGAGAGCTTGACAATACTTATATCATGTAGATTGTAGCCTTCGCTCACTTTGTGCAATATTTAAATATCTGATGGTAGAAACAACAGAAAAACCAAACAGATTTTTGTGATCCAAAAATTACTTTGGCACCAAAAATAGAAGAAATATAGTATAATCCCTTATGCAAATTGAATTCAGTTTCTGATATTGTGTTTTATAGCAGGCCGTGTGGATATAGTACCAGATGTCAAATCTACCAGCCAATTTACACTGATCCGGTAGTGTAAATCATACGATCTATCAGTGTCATTTGTTTTCTTCATATTACCACCTGATGGAACGGCCAGCCCGTGTTAATAAGCGTTCCTCTGCCAGCCCAGCCCGCGTATATAAGCGTTCCTCTGCCAGCCCAGCCCGTGTTAATAAGCGTTCCTCTGCCAGCCCGTGACTTAGCACGTTGTTGTCCAGTGTGATTTCCTTGTTGGAACTTCTTATAACATACACTGACTGGACAAAACATTAAGAACACCTGCTCTTTCTATGACAGACTGACCAGGTGAATCCAGGTGGAAGCTATGGTTCCTTACTGATGTCACCTGTTAAATTCACTTCCATCAGTGGGGGAGGAGACAGGTTAAATAAGGCCTTTTAAGCCTTGAGATAATTGAGACATGGATTGTGTGTGTGTGCCATTCAGAAGGTGAATGGGCAAGACAAAAGATTGAAGTGCCTTTGAACGGGGTAGGGTAGTAGGTGCCAGGCGCACCAGTTTGAGCGTGTCAAACACTGCAATGCTGATGGGTTTTTCACGCTCAACAGTTTCCTGTGTGTATCAAGAATGGTCCACTACCCAAAGGACATCCAGCCAACTTGACACAACTGTGGGAAGCATTGGAGTCAACATGGGCCAGCATCCCTATGGAACACTTTCGACACGTTGTAGAGTCCATGCCTTGACGAATTGAGGCTGTTCTGAGGGCAAAAAGGGGTGGGGGCTGCAACTCAATATTAGGAAGGTGTTCTTTATGTTTTGTAAATCCGTGCTCCAGGGTGAAGTTTCCCCTCCCCCTATCCTAACCTTAACCATTAGTGGGGAAAATGCTAAACTGACCGATCAGCATCTTGGGGCAACATCACCCTAAGTGCCAAGTCAGTGTTGACTTCTAGGTGCCAAGTCAGTGTTGACTTCTAGGTGCCAAGTCAGTGTTGGTATCTAGGTGCCAAGTCAGTGTTGACTTCTAGGTGCCAAGTCAGTGTTGACTCAGATAAGAAACTAAGGTTAAACTGTACAGCTTCTTTTCCTCAGGAAGTGACATCACATCTCACTCAACCCTAATGGCTTCCAAGGAGGTTAGTTAACTGCTTTTGAAAATAATATGATTGAAAACAAGATTAGTGTGTTTGATTATTTGGGTATAGATTACAGTATATTGTAGTATATATGTGAGAGACAGTACAGTTAATGATGCTTGCTTTGGCCTGCTAGTATTTTTAACACAATGCTAAGTCACCCAACAACAACAAAATATAACCAGGGGCTAAAAAGCACATGCCATGGCTAGCCCCAAGGTGATTGGTCAGTGTGTGAACTGACCTCTGACCTTTAACCCCTGTGTGTTCTCTCCCTGACTGACCAGAGCCAGATGACCGTCACGCTCCTGACCTCCATCCTGGCGGCTGTGTTCGGCTCCCTCCAGATCGGCTACCACACAGGCAACGTCAACGCCCCAGCCAGGGTGAGCGTAACCTGGGGAGGGTGGGGAGTTGAACACCCCAGCCAGGTTGAGCTCCAGGCGGGGAGGGTGAGAGCCAGGGTGAAGGGAGGGTAGGTAGGTAGAGCACTGGGAAGCCTGGTAGTACCTCCATCCCATCCAGCCGCAAAACATCTCACAGTTTCTATAAAACACTGAATAAACATAACAGTCCCATGCAACTTTCCTATTCGTGCCCAGGCAGTCTTATTCCTAGGCAAGTAGGGTTTTGGATGGTTTACTGTTTGCACACAGGTACTTATAATGAAATCCAGTTGACTTATAGGAGGGCTGTGTGTTTGGGCTGATCCAATTCTCTCTCTCTCTCTCTCTCTCTCTCTCTCTCTCTCTCTCTCTCTCTCTCTCTCTCTCTCTCTCTCTCTCTCTCTCTCTCTCTCTCTCTCTCTCTCTCTCTCTCTCTCTCTCTCTCTCTCTCTGTCTGTCTGTCTGTCTGTCTGTCTGTCTGTCTGTCTGTCTGTCTGTCTGTCTGTCTGTCTGTCTGTCTGTCTGTCTGTCTGTCTGTCTGTCTGTCTGTCTGTCTGTCTCTCTCTCTCTGTGTTCAGAGACATCTGTAAGTCATTTTATTCAGTCTGCTTCAGTTGTTAGGTAGTAAACAGATATAACCCTCTTTATTTACGTGGTGTAGAGCAGAATGTTTAACGTCTTTCTCTGTATAAGCAGCCTATAGTTCTATAGTTGCCATGGCGCCTACGTTTTCATGTAAATATTTTCATTTTTAAATAGCTAAATGAGTGCAGATAAAGTCTTTATATCATTAATTGGATTCCTGCCCGTAACTTGATGAAAATCTAGCGCTGTCAACAAACTAGCTAATGCTAGCAGCTAGCGGGTGAGTTTTCATTTGAATAACACCTACTGACTGTTTTTTCACAAACGGTGACCCAAGACAAGGCCATGCATGCAGAGTTTTTCGTTGCTCGGGAGGATATTTCTGGTAAGGAGTGGGCTGTTACTCGGTGGGGAGCTCAAACTTCATCACAGAGTCACAATACAGAGAAGCTACAGACGGGGGGAGACTCCCTGATGATGTGGAGCTGCCTGCCTACCTGCCTACCTACCTACCTACCTGCCTGCCTGCCTACCTACCTGCCTACCTGCCTACCTGCCTGCCTGCCTGCCTACCTACCTACCTGCCTGCTTTTTGGACATGCTGAACTGGCCACCACCTCCCACCACCCCCTCCACCTCCACTGGTTACCATAGTAATACCATAGTACTGGTTACCATAGTAATACCATAGTATTTGTTACCATAGTAATATCAACCCACATACAGTGCCTTCAGAAAGTATTCACACCCCTTGACTAATTTCCACATTTTGTGTCTTACAGCCTGAATTTAAAACAGATTAAATTTAGATTTTGTGTCACTGGCCTACACACAATACCCCATAATGTCAAAGTGGAATTATGTTTTAATTTCAATTTAATTGTATTAATTAATTGCAAATGAAAAGCTGAAAAGTCTTCAGTCAATAAGTATTCAACCCCTTTGTTATGGGAAGCCTAAATTAAGTTCAGGAGTAAAAATGTGTTTAACAAGTCACATGATAATTTGCATGGACTCACTCTGTGTGCAGTGATAGTGTTTAACATGATTTGTGAATGACTACCTCATCTCTGTACCCCACTAATAGAATTATCTGTAAGGTCCCTCAGTCGAGCAGTGAAATTCAAACACAGATTCAACCACAAAGACCAGGGAGATTTTCCAATGCCTTGCAAAGAAGGGTACCTATTGGTAGATGGGTAAAAATGAAAAAAGCAGACATTGAATATCCCTTTGAGCATGGTGAAATTACTAATTACACTTTGGATGGTGTATCAATACACCCAGTCACTAAAACGATACAGGCGTCCTTCCTAACTCAGTTGTCGGAGAGGAAGGAAACCTCTCAGGGATTTCACCATGAGGCCAATGGTGACTTTAAAACAGTTACAGAGTTTAATAGCTATGATAGGAGGAAACTGAGGATGGATCAACAACATTGTAGTTACTCCACAATACTAACCTAATTGACAGAGTGAAAAGAAGGAAGACTGTACAGAATAAAAATATTCCAAAACATGCATCCTGTTTGCAACAAGGCACTAAAATAATACTGCAAAAAATGTGGCAAAGCAATTCACTTTTTGTCCTGAAAGAAAAGTGTTATGTTTGGGGCAAATCCAATGCAACACATTACTGAATACCACTCTCCATATTTTCAAACATAGTGGTGGCTGCATCATGTTATGGGTATGCTTGTAATCTTAAGAACTGGATAGTTTTTCAGGACAAGAAAAATAATGGAGCTAAGCACAGGCAAAATCCTAGAGGAAAACCTGGTTCAGTCTGCTTTCCACCAGACACTGGGAGATTAATTCACCTTTCAGCAGGACAATAACCTAAAACACAAGGCCAAATCTACACTGGAGTTGCTTACCAAAAAGACAGTGAATGTTCCTGAGTGGCCTAGTTAAAGTTTTGACTTAAATCTACTTGAAAATCTACAGCAAGACCTGAAAATGGTTGTCTAGCACTGATCAACAACCAATTTGACAGAGCTTGAATAATTTTTTAAATAATAATGGGCAAATGTTGCACAATCCAGGAGTGGAAAGCTCTTAGAGACTTACCCAGAAAGACTCACAGCTGTAATCACTGCCAAAGGTGCTTCTACAAAGTATTGACTCAGCGGTGTGAATACTTACAGTACCAGTCAAGTAGCCATCCTTTGCCTTGATGACAACTTTGCACACTCTTGGCATTCTCTCAACCAGTTTCATGAGGGAGTCACCTGGAATGCGTTTCAATTAACAGTTGTGCCTTGTTAAAAGTTAATTTGTGGAATTTCTTTCCTTCTTAATGCGTTTGAGCCAATCAGTTGTGTTGTGACAAGGTAGGGGTGGTATATATATGATTTGGAAAATGGCGCCGACAGACATGGCTGCTCTGCTTCTAGCTCCTGAGCATCTTTGCAGTATTTTGTTTTTTTGTGTGTTATTTCTTACATTATTAGCCCAGGAAATGTTGTGTTATTACATACAGCCGGAAATAACTTTTGGATATCAGAGCGGCAGTAACTCACCAGCATTAAAACCAGGAATATGACTTTCCTGAATTGGATCCTTTGTATGTACCCCCCAGGGCAATTGAACTGATTCCAGAGGCTGATCCAAAACACAGCCGGCGGAGAAGAGGTATTCGGAGTGGACATCTAATCCGACTCAGGAGGCGCGCACACCATCCACCGCTTCCGAGTACGTTACTCGCTAATGTTCAGTCTCTGGACAATAAAGTAGACGAGCTCAGGGCTCAGAGCGAAGATCTCCTTCCAGAGAGATATCAGGGATTGTAACATTCTCTGTTTCACGGAAACAGGATATACTGTCTTTGTCCATACAGCCAGCTGGGTTTTCAGTACATCGCACAGACAGAAATAAAATATTATCCGGGAAGAAGAAAGTTTGGGGGTGTTTGTTTCATGATTAACCACTCATGGTGTGATTGTGATAGCATACAGGAACTCAAGTCCTTTTGTTCAACCGACCTAGAATACCTCACAATCAAATGCCGACCATATTACCTCCCAAGAGAATTCTCTTCAGTTATAGTCACAGCCGTGTATATTCCCCCTCAAGCCGATACCACAACGGCCCTCAATGAACTTCACTGGACTTTATGCAAACTGGAAACCACATATCCTCAGGACGCATTTATTTTAGCTGGGGATTTTAACAAAGCAAATTTGAGGAAAACGCTACCGAAGTTCTATCAACACATTAACTGTAGTACTCGCTCTGGAAAAACACTCGACCACTGCTACTCCAACTTCCAGGATGCCTACAAGGCCCTCCCCCGCCCTCCCTTTGGCAAATCTGATCACGACTCCCCTTTTTCTCCTCCCTTCCTATAGGCAGAAACTCAAACAGGAAGTACCCGTGCTAAGGACTATTCAACGCTGGTCTGACCAATCAGAATCCACGCTTCAAGATAGTTTTGATCACGCGGACTGGGATATGTTCCGGGTAGCTTCCGAGAATAACATTGACGAATACACGGATACAGTGACTGAGTTTATCAGGAAGTGTATAGGAGATGTTGTACCCACTGTGACTATTAAAACCTACCCTAACCAGAAACCGTGGATAGATGGCAGCATTCGTGCAAAACTGAAAGCGCGAACCACCGCATTTAACCATGGCAAGGTGACTGGGAATATGGCAGAATACAAACAGTGTAGTTATTCCCTCCGTAAGGCAATCAAACAGGCAAAACGTCAGTATAGAGACAGAGTGTAGTCACAATTCAATGGCTCAGACACGAGACGTATGTGGCAGGGACTCCAGACAATCACGGACTACAAAAGCAAAACCAGCCACGTCGCGGACACCGACGTCTTACTGCCAGACAAGCTGAACACCTTCTTCGCCCTGTGGGCTCTCCTTCTCCGTGGCATTTAAGCATGTTATCCCTCGCAAGGCTGCCGGACCAGACGGCATCCCTAGCCGCGTCCTCAGAGCATGCGCAGACCACCTGGCTGGAGTATTTACGGACATATTCAATCTCTCCCTATCCCAGTCTGCTGTCCCCACTTGCTTCAAGATGTCCACCATTGTTCCTGTACCCAAGAAAGCAAAGGTAACTGAACTAAATGACTATCGCCCTGTAGCACTCACTTCTCTCATCATGTAGTGCTTTGCGAGGCTAGTTAAGGATCATATCACCTACCTTACCTGACACTCAAGACCCACTTCAATTTGCTTACCGCCCCAATAGATCCACAGACGATGCCATCGCACTGCACACTGCCCTATCCCATCTGGACAAGAGGAATACCTATGTAAGAATGCTGTTCATTGACTATAGCTCAGCATTCAACACCATAGTACCCTCCAAGCTCATCATTAAGCTCAGGACCCTGGGTCTGTACCCCGCCCTGTGCAACTGGGTCCTGGACTTCCTGACGGGCCACCCCAGGTGGTGAAGGTAGGAAACAACACCTCCACCTCACTGATCCTCAACACACACACAAGGGTGTGTGCTCAGCCCCCTCCTGTACTCCCTGTTCACCCATGACTGCTTGGCCATGCACGCCTCCAACTCAATCATCAAGTGTGCAGACGACACAACAGTCGTAGGCCTGATTACCAACAATGACGAGACAGCCTACAGAGAGGAGGTGAAGGCCCTGGGAGTGTGGTGCCACGAAAATAACCTCTCCCTCAATGTCGACAAAACAAAGGAGCTGATCATGAACTTCGGGAAACAACAGAGGGAGCACGCCCCTATCCACATCGACGGGACCACCGTGGAGCAGGTTGAAAGCTTCAAGTTCCTCGGCGTACACATCCCTGACGATCTGAAATGGTCCACCCACACAGACCATGTGGTTAAGAAGGCACTGTTGCGGCTGAAGAAATTTGGCTTGGCACCTAAAACCCTCACAAACTTTTACAGATGCACAATTGAGAGCATCCTGTCAGGCTTTATCACCGCCTGTTACGGCAACTGCACCGCCCACAACCACAGGGCTCTCCAGAGGGTAGTGCGGTCTGCCCAACGCATCACCGGGGGCAAAATACCTGCCCTCCAGGACACCTACAGCACCCGATGTCACAGGAAGGCCAAAAAGATCATCAAGGCCACTGCCTGTTCACCCCGCTATCATCCAGAAGGCGAGATCAGTACAGGTGCATCAAAGCTGGGACCGAGAGACTGAAAAAACAGCTTCTATTTCAAGGCCATCAGACTGTTAAATAGCCATCACTAGGTGGCTTCCACCCGGTTACGTAACCCTGCACCTTAGAGGCTGCTGCCTCATATACATAGACTTGAAATCACTGGCAACTTTAATAATAATGTTTACATATTTTTGCTTTACTCATCTCATATGTATATACTGTATTCTATTCTACTGTATTTTAGTCTATGCCACTCCGACATTGCTCATCCTAATATTTATAATGTTTATATATTCCTTAATTCCATTATTTTATTTTTAGGTTGTGTATTGTTGTGAATTGTTAGAAATACTGCACTGTTGGAGCTAGAAACACAAGTGTTTCACTACACCTGCAAAAACATCTGCTAAACATGTGTATGTTACAAATGCAATTTGATTTGATACAGAAGATAGCCCTATTTGGTAAAATACCAAGTCCATATTATGGCAAGAACAGCTCAAATAAGCAAAGAGAAATGACAGTCCATCATTATTTTAAGACATGAATGTCAGTCAATTGCAAACATTTCAAGAACTTTCTTCAAGTGCAGTCGCAAAAACCATCAAGCGCTATGATGAAACTGGCTCTAATGAGGACCGCCACAGGAAAGGAAGACCCAGAGTTACCTCTGCTGTGGAGGATAAGTTCATTAGAGTTAACTGCACCTCAGATTGCAGCCCAAATAAATGCTTTACAGAGTTCAAGTAACAGACACATCTCAACATCAACTGTTCAGAGGAGACTGCGTGAATCAGGCCTTCATGGTCGAATTTCTGCAAAGAAACCACTACTAAAGGACGCCAATAAGAAGAAGAGACTTGCTTGGGCCAAGAAACACGAGCAATGGACATTAGACCAGTGGAAATCTGTCCTTTGGTCTAATGAGTCCAAATGTAAGATTTTTGGTTCCAACCGCTGTGTCTTTGTGAGACGCAGGGTAGGTGAACGGATGATCTCCGCATGTGTGGTTCCCACCGTGAAGCATGGAGGTGTGATGGTGTGGGGGTGCTTTGCTCCAGGCTGTGTAAGGGCTATTTGACCAAGAAGGAGAGTGATGGAGTGCTGCTTCAGATGACCTGGCCTCCACAATCACCCGACCTGAACCCACTTGAGATGGTTGGACCGCTGAATAAAGGAAAAGCAGCCAACAAGTGCTCAGCATATTTCAGGACTCGTTTCAGGAAACTAGGCGTATGTCGCGGGTCACTACTACACAGGAGAGCCATTTGAACATAAACTTTTTTTTTAATCAAAATGTGTTTTTTTAGCAGAAATGCCTTCTGGAACATGTGAACTTTCATGTGCCTTAATAACAAACTTGTATGCCATCTGTAAATACGAATAAAATTGTTAAATTACGAGCCTAATTGGTTAAGCCACAGAAAAAGACAGCAACCTTCCCACTAGCCATGATTGGCTGAGATAATGAGTGGGCTGGACATGCCAAGAGAGGAGTTCGGATTGGTCTGCCATATAGCACGCTTCTGTCTATTTGAGCTGGTCAGTATGTGTAGGTAATCCTGTCTAACGTGGCATAATTTTAAAAAAATGTATCGTGTAGTGGAGCTGCATAAGTGTTGCTCTCCACTTTCTGGAGGATCGAGTTTTGAAATCAGTGGAATTAGAGTATGATAGCTAAGGAGATGGAGAAAACACCTGTCTCCGGATTACATCTTAAAACTAAAGGCAACCATGGCATCTGTGACAGGGAGACGCGTCCATCCATGATGTATACGGGTAAGATAGTCTATCTAGCTACATTTTCAGATATTACACATTTCTAATTTTGACATTTTTTTTTTTTTCAAGTTAAATTGTACTGTTAGCTAGCTAGCTAATGTTACGCGGATGCTCTTATTATTTCTATCTCATAGCCATTTGCTTGCGAACATTGAACCTGGTTGATTCATGCAGGGTAGTAAAGTCATGAGTTGGGATTATGGTTAATTGTTTAGCTAGCTAGCTAACGTTAGCTGGCTGGCTCGCTAGCTAACGTTATGTGTATGATTTGACATGTTGTTTACCTAGCTACGTTCATTGTTTACCTAGCTAGCTACATGTATTAACAAAAGACTCCACTATGCAAGTAACCATTTCGGGTGCATTCGTAAATTCAGTCTGAGTATGCCAGAGCGCAGAATAACTGATGAATTTACGAACGCACAACACCCGTTAAATATGGTCGGTATCAGTAAATGTCGGCAAATAAAACATCATTAAATTGTTGCCAGCAGCACAGTTACAGTCACCAACGCTCTGGGTAACATGAAAACAGCCTAACCAGCTCTGCTAGGGCAAGTAAAATGGTCAGTGGGGTGCTGGTTAGGCTGTTTTCATGTTATCAAGAGGTAAAGAATGAACCATAATCCCAATTTTGTGTCTGGAAGTAGCTATCAAGCTAGCCAATGTTAGCCAGTTAGCTTGGGTGCTTAGCTTCTGTTGTGAGGTCAGAATGCTCGGATCAACCCTACTCATCGGCCAGATCGTCAAGCATGCGCTCTGAACTCTCCGAGAGCTAAACGAGATAGGTGGGGCTAAAGCTTAAGAGGGTGTGAATGATGCTGAATGGGTGTAGACAAAGAAGAGCTCTTCAGTAGGTACCAAAACATTCAAAGGCCATTTTTTCAAAAGTGAGATTACAAGTTTATCAACTTTCAAATCAGAATTACTTTCCCATTGTTCCTCAAATGCAGTGTATGATATACCATTTTGTAGCTCTGTGTCTCTGCTTTTATCCAATGTAAAAAACACAATTTCAAATTTTGCTACATAAGACCGAATCAATGCGGTCAGTCACATATGTGGGAACTCCTTCAAGACTGTTGGAAAAGCATTCCTCATGAAGCTGGTTGAGAGAATGCCACGAGTATGCAAAGCTGTCA
Organism: Coregonus sp. 'balchen'; assembly: GCA_902810595.1. NCBI lineage: Eukaryota > Metazoa > Chordata > Actinopteri > Salmoniformes > Salmonidae > Coregonus > Coregonus sp. 'balchen'. Next base: position 3,516,660 of record LR778277.1, on the reverse strand, counting down.
TCAAGGCAAAGGGTGGCTACTTTGAAGAATCTGAAAAAAATAAAAATAAATGATTTTTTAACACTTCTATGGTTTCTACATGATTCCATATGTGTTATTTCATAGTTTTGAAGTCTTCACTATTATTCTACAATGTAGAAAATAGTAAAATTAAGAAAAACCATTGAATTAGTAGGTGTGTCCAAACTTTTGACTGGTACTGTATGTAAATTAGATATTTCTGTATTTAATTTGTAATACATTTGCAAACATTTCTAAAAACATGTTTTTACTTTGCCATTACGGAGTATTGTGTGTAGATGGCTGGAACAAAAATCTATTTCATCCATTTTGAATTCAGGCTGTAACACATCAATATGTGGAATAAGTCAATGTGTACTGTAGCTATGAGCTTCCCGATCATCTCATGACCACGGCTGTCCATCTGAAGCTCGCACCTCTACAGCCCTGTCGATGTGGATGGGGGCATGCTCAGCCATCCTTTGTCTTGCTGACGTGGAGGTAGAGGTTGTTGTCCTGGCACCATACTGCCAGATCTCTGACCTCCTGCCAGGTCTCTGACCTCTGAGTCAGGATTGTGTCGAGGCACAGATCTGGGGAAGGGTACCAAAAAATGTCTGCAACATTGAAGGTTCCCAACAACACAGTGGCCTCCATCATTCTTCAATGGAAGAAGTCTGGAATCACCAAGATTCTTCCTAGAGCTAGCCGCCTGGCCAAACTAAGCAATCGGGGGAGAAGAGCCTTGGTCAGGGAGGTGACCAAGAACCCAATGGTCACTCTGACAGAGCTCTAGAGTTCCTCTGTGGAGATGAGAGAACCTTCCAGAAGGACAACCATCTCTGCAGCACTCCACCAATCAGACCTTTATGGTAGAGTGGCCAGACGGAAGCCACTCCTCAGTAAAAGGCACATGACAGCCCGCTTGGAGTTTGCCAAATGGCACCTAAAACTCTCAGACCATGAGAAACAAGATTCTCTGGTCTGATGAAACCAAGATTGAACTATTTTGCCTGAATGCCAAGCGTCACGTCTGGAGGAAACCTGGCACCATCCCTACGGTGAAGTATGGTGGTGGCAGCATCATGCTGTGGGGATGTTTTTCAGCGGCAGGGACTGGGAGACTAGTCAGGATTGAGGCAAAGGTGAACGGAGCAAAGTACAGAGAGATCCTTGATGAAAACCTGCTCCAGAGCACTCAGGACCTCAGACTGGGGCGAAGGTTCACCTTCCAACAGGACAATGACCCTAAGCACACAGCCAAGACAACGCAGGAGTGGCTTCGGGACAAGTCTCTGAATGTCCTTGAGTGGCCCAGCCAGAGCCTGGACTTGATCCCAATCGAACATCTCTGGAGAGACCTGAAAAGAGCTGTGCAGCAACGCTCCCCATCCAACCTGACAGATCTTGAGAGGATCTACCGTGAAGAATGGGAGAAACTCCCCAAATACAGGTGTGCCAAGCTTGTAGCTTCATACCCAAGAAGACTTGAGGCTGTAATCGCTGCCAAAGGTGCTTCAACAAAGTACTGAGTAAAGGATCTGAATACTTATGTTAATGTGATTTTTCCTGTTTTTGCTTTGTCATTATGGGGTATTGTGTTTAGATTGAAGAGGGAAAAAAACAATTTAAAACATTTTAGAATAAGGCTGTAATGTAACAAAATGTGGAAAAAGTCAAGGGGTCTGAATACCTTCTGAAGGCACTGTAAATATACGTATCTAACTGAATTACCTCGTACCCCTGCACATCGACTCTGTAATGGTACCCCGTGTGTATATAGCATTGGAGGCCTCTCAGAGGAGGAAGGGGAGGACTGTCCTTCTCAGTGAACTCCATAAAAATACAAATAGTGAAACATTTTAAAAGTTACCCTTTTTAGATAAACTATACTAAATATATTCACGTCACCAAATAATGTATTAAAACACACTGTTTTTCAATGAAGGTCTACAGTAGCCTCAACAGCACTCTGTAGGGTAGCACCATGGTGTAGCCGGAGGACAGCTAGATTCCATCCTCCTCTGGGCACATTGACTTCAATACAAAACCTAGGAGGCTCATGGTTCTCACCCCCTTCCATAGACTTACTGTACACAGTAATTATGACAACTTCCGGAGGACGTCCTCCAACCTATAGAGAAGCAAAAGAGATAGAGAGCGAGACATTTTGTAAAAAAAAATCACTTACTTAGCTAGCTAGCTACTCAAACACCCTGCTCAAACAGAGGGATGCTATCTTAGCTAGTTGGCTATGACTATCCAACACAACACTGGAACTCAAGGTAAACTTTGGTTTTACAATTTTTTGCCACCGGGGCCCGCTGTTGTAACTGCTAAACTGCTTACTGACTGTACACTGTACAGCATGATTGTAGCGGGTTTACTAACACGTTAGTTCTAGTAGCTATGTTGACTATGATATTAATATAGTGACAACGATAAAGGCTGTGTGTAGCGGTTATGATATGAAGGTTTGGCATGGAAAGGTTTTTTCGCCTGGTCACTTACAGCTGATGTGTTGTGCATTGAAGTTCACAAGCGAAGGGAAAATGTGAGAGAAGGAGAGCGCGTAGATGCGATAAGGAATACAACATGGCTGCTATGAAAGTGAACTATGTTTACGTCTGATCAGGGGTGTATTCATTCTGCCGATTCTGTTGAAAAACTTTTCTTAAACGGCAGCAAACGGAACGAAACGGGGATAAACATACCTGAATTTGTCCAATAGAAACTCTTGTTTGCAACTATTGGACTAATGATTACACCCTAGATCAGCTAGATGCGGGCAAGAGTGTGAAAGGCGGTATTGAATGTGTCACTGTCTGTCACCTCAAAATGTGTCTCTCGAACTGTGTGCACCTACGTTGTAAACTTTCATTCATAGGCTAGGTTGTAGCAACCTCATGATGGGTATAGGGACAATTAGAGTATCATGTAGTAGCCTAAACCTATCGATGTTACATTGAACTGGGTGAAAGGAATATGAATGACAGTTATCCAATATGCTGTAATAGAAATAAGGCCATGCTCATGAAAAAAAGTTAGTTACTCATTATGTATTTATTTCTAGTGTTATTATTATTTTTCTATTTTTCTCTCTCCATTGTTGGGAAGGGCCCGGAGTAAGCATTTCACTGTTACTCTACACCTGTTGTTTACAAAGCATGTGACAAATACATTTGATTCACATTTTTTATTTGATTTACTTATGTCCTCTACTGCTCAGATCATCGAGGAGTTCTTCAACCACACCTGGTGGTCCAGACATAACCAGTCGATGCCAGATCACAGCCTGACCTTCTTGTGGTCCATCTCCGTCAGCATCAAGGACTTTGGAGCCCTGCTGGGGTCACTAGGGGTCAAGTGTCTAGCTGACTCCTTCGGCAGGTGGGTTCTATCTAGGGTTGCAATATTCTAGTAACTTTCCCAAAATTCCAAGGCGTTCCAGAAATCCCCGGATTCCTGGATTTCCTGCTTATTCCCTCATGATTCCAGGAATCTTCCAACCAGAATTTCTGGAAAACTTGGGAATTTGGGGAAAGTTAGCTCAGTTGGTAGAGCATGGCGCTTGCAACACCAGGGTTGTGGGTTCGATTCCCACGGAGGCCAGTATGAAAATGTATGCACTCACTAACTGTAAGTCGCTCTGGATAACTGCGTCTGCTAAATGACTAAAATGTAAAATGTAAATAGATTCATCTCGATTGATTGATCGATTGACTGATTGATTGGTTGATTGATTGAATCCCTCTACACTCTCCACAGGTGTAACTCCATCCTGATAGTGATTGATTGGTTGATTGACTGAATTACTCTACCCTCTCCTCAGGCGTAACTCCATCCTGATAGTGATTGATTGGTTGATTGACTGAATTCCTCTACCCTCTCCTCAGGCGTAACTCCATCCTGATAGTGATTGATTGGTTGATTGACTGAATCCCTCTACCGTAACTCCATCCTGATAGTGATTGATTGACTGAATCCCTCTACCCTCTCCTCAGGCGTAACTCCATCCTGATAGTGATTGATTGACTGAATCCCTCTCCTCAGGCGTAACTCCATCCTGATAGTGATTGATTGGTTGATTGACTGAATCCCTCTACCGTAACTCCATCCTGATAGTGATTGATTGACTGAATCCCTCTACCCTCTCCTCAGGCGTAACTCCATCCTGATAGTGATTGATTGACTGAATCCCTCTCCTCAGGCGTAACTCCATCCTGATAGTGATTGATTGATTGATTGAATCCCTCTACCCTCTCCTCAGGCGTAAATCCATCCTGATAGTGATTGATTGGTTGACTGACTGAATCCCTCTACCCTCTCCTCAGGCGTAACTCCATCCTGATAGTGATTGATTGACTGAATCCCTCTACCCTCTCCTCAGGCATAACTCCATCCTGATAGTGATTGATTGGTTGATTGACTGAATCCCTCTCCTCAGGCGTAACTCCATCCTGATACTGATTGATTGGTTGATTGACTGAATCCCTCTACCCTCTCCTCAGGCGTAACTCCATCCTGATAGTGATTGATTGACTGAATCCCTCTACCCTCTCCTCAGACGTAACTCCATCCTGATAGTGATTGATTGGTTGATTGACTGAATCCCTCTACCCTCTCCTCAGGCGTAACTCCATCCTGATAGTGATTGATTGGTTGATTGACTGAATCCCTCTACCCTCTCCTCAGGCGTAACTCCATCCTGATAGTGATTGATTGACTGAATCCCTCTACCCTCTCCTCAGGCATAACTCCATCCTGATAGTGATTGATTGGTTGATTGACTGAATCCCTCTCCTCAGGCGTAACTCCATCCTGATACTGATTGATTGGTTGATTGACTGAATCCCTCTACCCTCTCCTCAGGCGTAACTCCATCCTGATAGTGATTGATTGACTGAATCCCTCTACCCTCTCCTCAGACGTAACTCCATCCTGATAGTGATTGATTGGTTGATTGACTGAATCCCTCTACCCTCTCCTCAGGCGTAACTCCATCCTGATAGTGATTGATTGGTTGATTGACTGAATCCCTCTACCCTCTCCTCAGGCGTAACTCCATCCTGATAGTGATTGATTGACTGAATCCCTCTACCCTCTCCTAAGGCATAACTCCATCCTGATACTGATTGATTGGTTGATTGACTGAATCCCTCTGCTCAGGCGTAACTCCATCCTGATAGTGATTGATTGGTTGATTGACTGAATCCCTCTGCTCAGGCGTAACTCCATCCTGATAGTGATTGATTGGTTGATTGACTGAATCCCTCTACCCTCTCCTCAGGCGTAACTCCATCCTGATAGTGATTGATTGACTGAATCCCTCTACCCTCTCCTCAGGCGTAACTCCATCCTGATAGTGATTGATTGACTGAATCCCTCTACCCTCTCCTCAGGCGTAACTCCATCCTGATAGTGATTGATTGGTTGATTGACTGAATCCCTCTCCTCAGGCGTAACTCCATCCTGATACTGATTGATTGGTTGATTGACTGAATCCCTCTACCCTCTCCTCAGGCGTAACTCCATCCTGATAGTGATTGATTGACTGAATCCCTCTACCCTCTCCTCAGGCGTAACTCCATCCTGATAGTGATTGATTTACTGAATCCCTCTACCCTCTCCTCAGGCGTAACTCCATCCTGATAGTGATTGATTGACTGAATCCCTCTACTCTCTCCTCAGGCGTAACTCCATCCTGATATTGATTGATTGACTGAATCCCTCTACCCTCTCCTCAGGCGTAACTCCATCCTGATATTGATTGATTGACTGAATCCCTCTACCATCTCCTCAGGCGAAACTCCATCCTGATAGTGATTGATTGACTGAATCCCTCTACCCTCTCCTCAGGTGTAACTCCATCCTGATAGTGATTGATTGGTTGATTTACTGAATCCCTCTACCCTCTCCTCAGGCGTAACTCCATCCTGATAGTGTTTGATTGACTGAATCCCTCTACCCTCTCCTCAGGCGTAACTCCATCCTGATAGTGATTGATTGACTGAATCCCTCTACCCTCTCCTCAGGCGAAACTCCATCCTGATAGTGATTGATTGACTGAATCCCTCTACCCTCTCCTCAGGCGAAACTCCATCCTGATAGTGATTGATTGACTGAATCCCTCTACCCTCTCCTCAGGCGTAACTCCATCCTGATAGTGATTGATTGACTGAATCCCTCTACCCTCTCCTCAGGCGTAACTCCATCCTGATAGTGATTGATTGACTGAATCCCTCTACCCTCTCCTCAGGCGTAACTCCATCCTGATAGTGAATGCCCTGTCGGTGGTGGGAGCCTGTCTGATGTTTGCCTCTAAGGCCAATGAGTCATTTGAGATGCTGATCGTTGGCCGGCTGGTGTTCGGCCTGTTCTGTGGCCTGGTGATGAGTCTGAACCCTCTCTACATCCAGGAAGTCTCCACCACCAACCTCAGAGGGGCCTTCGCTACCCTCAACCAGGTCTCCTTCGCCACGGGCATACTCCTGGGCATGGTGAGAATAGATGTTTTCCTTCGCCACGGGCATACTCCTGGGCATGGTGAGAATAGATGTTTTCCTTCGCCACGGGCATACTCCTGGGCATGGTGAGAATAGATGTTTTCCTTCGCCACGGGCATACTCCTGGGCATGGTGAGAATAGATGTTTTCCTTCGCCACGGGCATACTCCTGGGCATGGTGAGAATAGATGTTTTCCTTCGCCACGGGCATACTCCTGGGCATGGTGAGAATAGATGTTTTCCTTCGCCACGGGCATACTCCTGGGCATGGTGAGAATAGATGTTTTCCTTCGCCACGGGCATACTCCTGGGCATGGTGAGAATAGATGTTGTCTGTCTGCGTCTCAAATGGACACCCTATTCTCTACACAGTGCACTAGTTTGGACCAGGACCCGTAGTGTGTGTGTGTGTGTGTGTGTGTGTGTGTGTGTGTGTGTGTGTGTGTGTGTGTGTGTGTGTGTGTGTGTGTGCATGCGTGTGCGTGTGTGTGCAGTGGCAGACTTACCATTACGCAGAAGAGGCAATTCCTACTATAAATATAACCAGTCACTACCATTACTATAACTATAACCAGTCACTACCACTACTATAACTATAACCAGTCACTACCACTACTATAACTATAACCAGTCACTACCACTACTATAACTATAACCAGTCACTACCACTACTATAACTATAACCAGTCACTACCACTACTATAACTATAACCAGTCACTACCATTACTATAACTATAACCAGACACTACCACTACTATAACTATAACCAGTCACTACCACTACTATAACTATAACCAATAACTACCACTACTATAACTATAACCAGTCACTACCACTACTATAACTATAACCAGTCACTACCACTACTATAACTATAACCAATCACTACCACTACTATAACTATAACCAGTCACTACCACTACTATAACTATAACCAGTCACTACCACTACTATAACTATAACCAATCACTACCACTACTATAACTATAACCAGTCACTACTACTACTATAACTATAACCAGTCACTACCATTACTACTGTAGACACTACCACTACTACACTGCTCAAAACAATAAAGGGAACACTTAAACAACACAATGTAACTCCAAGTCAATCACACTTCTGTGAAATCAAACTGTCCACTTAGGAAGCAACACTGATTGACAATACATTTCACATGCTGTTGTGCAAATGGAATAGACAACAGGTGGAAATTATAGGCAATTAGCAAGACACCCCCAATAAAGGACTGGTTTTGCAGGTGGTGACCACAGACCACTTCTCAGTTCCTATGCTTCCTGGCTGATGTTTTGGTCACTTTTAAATGCTGGCGGTGCTTTCACTCTAGTGGTAGCATGAGACGGAGTCTACAACCCACACAAGTGGCTCAGGTAGTGCAGCTCATCCAGGATGGCACATCAATGCGAGCTGTGGCAAGAAGATTTGCTGTGTCTGTCAGCGTAGTGTCCAGAGCATGGAGGCGCTACCAGGAGACAGGCCAGTACATCAGGAGACGTGGGGGAGGCCGTAGGAGGGCAACAACCCAGCAGCAGGACTGCTACCTCCGCCTTTGTGCAAGGAGGAGCAGGAGGAGCACTGCCAGAGCCCTGAAAAATGACCTCCAGTAGGACACAAATGTGCATGTGTGTGCTCAAACGGTCAGAAACAGACTCCATGAGGGTGGTATGAGGGCCCGACGTCCACAGGTGGGGGTTGTGCTTACAGCCCAACACTGTGCATGACGTTTGGCATTTGCCAGAGAACACCAAGATTTGCAAATTCGCCACTGGCGCCCTGTGCTCTTCACAGATGAAAGCAGGTTCACACTGAGCACGTGACAGACGTGACAGAGTCTGGAGACGCCGTGGAGAACATTCTGCTGCCTGCAACATCCTCCAGCATGACCGGTTTGGCGGTGGGTCAGTCATGGTGTGGGGTGGCATTTCTTTGGGGGGCCGCACAGCCCTCCATGTGCTCGCCAGAGGTAGCCTGACTGCCATTAGGTACCGAGATGAGATCCTCAGACCCCTTGTGAGACCATATGCTGGTGCGGTTGGCCCTGGGTTCCTCCTAATGCAAGACAATGCTAGACCTCATGTGGCTGGAGTGTGTCAGCAGTTCCTGCAAGAGGAAGGCATTGATGCTATGGACTGGCCCGCCCGTTCCCCAGACCTGAATCCAATTGAGCACATCTGGGACATCATGTCTCGCTCCATCCACCAACGCCACGTTGCACCACAGACTGTCCAGGAGTTGGCGGATGCTTTAGTCCAGGTCTGGGAGGAGATCCCTCAGGAGACCATCCACCACCTCATCAGGAGCATGCCCAGGCGTTGTAGGGAGGTCATACAGGCACGTGGAGGCCACACACACTACTGAGCCTCATTTTGACTTGTTTTAAGGACATTACATCAAAGTTGGATCAGCCTGTAGTGTGGTTTTCCACTTTAATTTTGAGGGTGACTCCAAATCCAGACCTCCATGGGTTGATAAATTTGATTTCCATTCATAATTTTTGTGTGATTTTGTTTTCAGCACATTCAACTATGTAAAGAAAAAAGCATTTAATAAGATGATTTCATTCATTCAGATCTAGGATGTGTTATTTTAGTGTTCCCTTTATTTTTTTGAGCAGTGTATATAGGTAGGGATAAAGTAGCAGCAGCGTATGTGACGAGTCAAAAGAGTTAGTGCAAAAAGGGTCAATGCAGATATTCCGGGTAGCTAGATCTAGGATGTGTTATTTTAGTGTTCCTTAATTTTTTTGACCAGTGTATATATATATATATATATATATATATATATATATATATATATATATGTATATATATACATACAGTGGGGAGAACAAGTATTTGATACACTGCCGATTTTGCAGGTTTTCCTACTTACAAAGCATGTAGAGGTCTGTAATTTTTAATCATAGGTACACTTCAACTGTGAGAGATGGAATCTAAAACAAAAATCCAGAAAATCACATTGTATGATTTTTAAGTAATTAATTTGCATTTTATTACATGACATAAGTATTAGATACATCAGAAAAGCAGAACTTAATATTTGGTACAGAAACCTTTGTTTGCAATTACAGAGATCGAAACGTATGATCTCTGTAATTGCAAACAAAGGTTTCTGTACCAAATATTAAATTCTGCTTTTCTGATGTAGGTCTTGACCAGGTTTGCACACACTGCAGCAGGGATTTTGGCCCACTCCTCCATACAGACCTTCTCCAGATCCTTCAGGTTTCGGGGCTGTCGCTGGGCAATACGGACTTTCAGCTCCCTCCAAAGATTTTCTATTGGGTTCAGGTCTGGAGTCTGGCTAGGCCACTCCAGGACCTTGAGATGCTTCTTACGGAGTCACTCCTTAGTTGCCCTGGCAGTGTGTTTCGGGTCGTTGTCATGCTGGAAGACCCAGCCACGACCTATCTTCAATGCTCTTACTGAGGGAAGGAGGTTGTTGGCCAAGATCTCGCGATACATGGCCCCATCCATCCTCCACTCAATACGGTGCAGTCGTCCTGTCCCCTTTGCAGAAAAGCATCCTCAAAGAATGATGTTTACACCTTCATGCTTCACGGTTGGTATGTTGTTCTTGGGGTTGTACTCATCCTTCTTCTTCCTCCAAACACGGCGAATGGAGCTTAGACCAAAAAGCTCTATTTTTGTCTCATCAGAACACATGACCTTCTCCCATTCCTCCTCTGGATCATCCAGATGGTCATTGGCAAACTTCAGACTGGCCTGGACATGCGCTGGCTTGAGCAGGGGGACCTTGCGTGCACTGCAGGATTTTAATCCATGCCGGCGTAGTGTGTTACTAATTGTTTTCTAAAATGTTATAAAATGTTATTCGTAATGTACACAGTTTACAGCAGGTATAACATGTGCAGTTAAATGCTTGTATGCTCCCTCAACATTACAATAATCAACATCTACAATAGGATATACAGAGTAGATCATGAACAATAGGATATACAGAATAGATGATGAATGTGCTATGTCAAGTATGACTGTATTTACAAATATAAAGTGGGTAGTGTCTTGATCACACAGTTGAATAAATAGTATATAACATGTGGTCCTTTGTAGCTCAGTTGGTAGAGCATGGTGCTTGTAACGCCAGGGTAGTGGGTTCGATCCCCGGGACCACACGTGTGAAATGTATGCGCGCATGACTGTAAGTCACTTTGAATAAAAGTGTCTGCTAAATGGCATATATTATTATTATTATTATTATTATTATTATTATAGAACAGCAGTGTGTGTGTGTGTGTGTGAGAGAGAGTATTTGTGTTTATTTATGTGTGCTTGTGAGTAAGGGTTGGATGTGTGGAGAGGCATTGCAAATAGTCTCTAAGGTGCAGGTAGTCTCTAAGGTGCAGGTGGTCCCTGAGGTGCAGATAGTCTATGAGGTGCAGGTGGTCTCTGAGGTGCAAATAGTCCTAAAGGTGCAAATAGTCTTAAAGGTGCAAAAATGTCTCTAAGGTGCTGGTAGTCTCTAAGGTGCAGGCAGTCTCTGAGGTGCAGGTAGTCTCTGAGGTGAAGATAGTATCTGAGGTTGAGGTAGTCTCTGAGGTGCAGATAGTCTCTGAGGTGCAGATAGTCTCTGAGGTGCAAATAGTCTCTAAGGTGCAGATAGTCTCTGAGGTGCAGGTAGTCTCTAAGGTGCAGATAGTCTCTAAGGAGCAGATAGTCTCTGAGGTGCAGATAGTCTCTGAGGTGCAGGTAATCTCCGAGGTGCAAATAGTCCTAAAGGTGCAAATAGTCTTAAAGGTGCAAATAGTCTTAAAGGTGCAAATAGTCTCTAAGGTGCAAATAGTCTCTAAGGTGCAAATAGTCTCTAAGGTGCAGATAGTCTCTAAAGTGCAGATATTCTCTAAGGTGCATGTAGTCTCTAAGGTGCAGATAGTCTCTAAGGTTTAGGTATTCTCTAAGGTACATGTAGTCTCTAAGGTGCAGATAGTCTCTGAGGTGCAGGTAGTCTCTGAGGTGCAGATAGTCTCTAAGGTGCAGGTCTGTGCAGGGAGACAGCCAGGGTTAGCAGTGAGTGTTGTTAGACTGTAGGTGGCTTTGAGATTGTTGTTTCTCTTCATGTTTTTATTTCTAGGTAGCTGGTCTTGAAACAGTTCTGGGGACAAAAGAGCTGTGGGCCATGATGCTATCCCTGTCTCTGATACCTGCCCTGCTACAGTACCTGACCCTCCCCTTCTGCCCTGAGAGCCCCAGATACCTGCTCATCAACAGGGGCCAGGAGATCCAGGCAGAGACTGGTGGGTAGCACTGTCACACACGGTACACACCATTGTAGGTGTAGTAATATTTTATATGTGTATATACAGTTAATTATATATACCTCACATGTGACTCGTAATAAGACTATGCAATTAGCCCATTTACTGAATTAACTACATAAATATTATTTAGCAATATGCAAGAACATTATAGTTGAGTTACAGCAATGAAGAAACATCTGAAAATGGAATTCTAAATAAAATCGCATTTAAATTACGAGACAGACAAGTGACCTTGGAGCCTATTTGTGCTCTGTTCTAACAAATCTCTCTGCGTGTCATGTAGAAATGACCTAGTCTAATCATGCTCTTTTTCCACATGCTTGAAGTTCTGATTTTAACTGCTCTATTTTGCGCTCTGATGTCCTCCAGGGTTTCACAGTCGTATCTAGCACGTTCAACGCTAGTTTGCCGCGATTCATTCTTCTTCGCTATTCATTCATTCTTCTTCTTCTCTTCATTGTGTAAAAACACAACAAGCATCTTAGATTGTTTCTTATTCAGTATATTGGCAGTAATGAAGACTTTCGTCCCAAATCAAATGTAAAACCGTACTTATCCTTTTTGATCAAATCATTAATACGAGTCGATTTGCCATAACTCAAAAATATCAATTGCTTGCATATTCACCATCATGTAAGCTATGTATTCGTTATGTGTATATAGGGGAATCTAACGGAATAAACTCCAATTTAGTCTAAAGTATCCGTAAGATACAAGAAGTCGGAAGCCGCCATTTACTGTACCTCCAAAGTTCCTAATGATATATCACGTCGGGGTCACCATTTACTGTAGTGTAGTAATATTTGATATGTGTATTGTTACGTTTCCCTGCAAGAAAACCAAAAAATGTCGCTCAAACAGAAGGGGGAACTAACAAAGAGGCACTGACCAACAACCAAACTGAAACAAGTGGGGTTTTAGGAGGGGTTCTGAAAGACACTCATGGGGTTGTCAAGGGAAAGTTGACTAGCAACAACAACTGGAACATAAAAAGACACCCACCATGGGCGCCCATTCAATTTGCCCAAGAAGAGGCAAACAAAAGAAAAACCCCAACCAGACCAAACTTAAAGACAGGAAGCAAACTGCAAAATGAAAACAGGGAAATCAGACAAAAGGAATGTTTTTCAAGAAATCAACTAAAAGGTGTTGATCCTCCATATATCTCTCAAGACAACTGGAGAACTGGGCCAGCCACTCTGAAATATCACCTGGGCCAGCACAGGTGTCACACATACTGACTAACGAGGTGACACCAATCGGTGCGCCCTATGTGCTAACGAGCTATACGTGCTAAGGTCCAACCTCAAAATATAAATAGAAAAACCAAAGCCTGTAAAAGTATATACAGTATATTATATATTATTATAAAAGTATATACAGTATATTATATATACCTCTGGTAGAGTTTATGTCACTGATATCCCCTTGAGGGGTTATAAGATTGGTGGAATAATTTTGAAAGTTGCATAAACACACAGGATTTTAAAAAGCCATAGACTAAGTTGGATGCCTTTGTGGAAAACCCTACACAGGATATGCTAGATACAGTGCCTTGCAAAAGTATTCATCTCCCTTTGCATTTTTCCTATTTTGTTGCATTACAACCTGTAATTTAAATTGATTTTTATTTGGATTTCATGTAATGGACATACACAAAATAGTCCAAATTGGTGAAGTGAAATGAAAAAAATAACTGTGCGTATGTATTAACCCCCTTTGCTATGAAGCCCCTAAATAAGATCTGGTGAACTAATTACCTTCAGAAGTCATATAATTAGTTAAATGAAGTCCACATGTGTGCAATCTAAGTGTCACATGATCTGTCACATGATCTCAGTATATATACACCTGTTCTGAAAGGCCCCAGAGTCTGCAACACCACTAAGCAAGGGGCACCACCAAGCAAGTAGCACCATGAAGGAGCTCTCCAAACAGGTCAGGGACAAAGTTGTGGAGAAGTTATAAAAAAATATCAGAAAATGTGAACATCCCCCAGAGCACCATTAAATCCATTATAAAAAAATGGAAAGAATATGGCACCACAACAAACCTGCCAAGAGAGGGCCGCCCACCAAAACTCACAGAACAGGCAAGGAGGGCATTAATCAGAGAGGCAACAAAGAGATGAAAGATAACCCTGAAGGAGCTGCAAAGTTCCACAGCGGAGATTGGAGTATCTGTCCATAGGACCACTTTAAGCCGTACACTCCACAGAGCTGGGCTTTACGGAAGAGTGGCCAGAAAAAAAGCCATTGCTTTGAGAAAGAAATTAGCAAACACGTTTGGTGTTCACAAAAAAGGCATGTGGGAGACTCCTCAAACATATGGAAGAAGATGCTCTGGTCAGATGAGAATAAAATTGAGCTTTTTGGCCATCAAGGAAAGCGCTATGTCTGACGCAAACCCAACACTTCTCATCACCCCGAGAACAGCATGGTGGTGGCAGCATCATGCTGTGGGGATGTTTTTTTATCGGCAGCGACTGGGAAACTAGTCAGAATTGAAGGAATGATGGATGGCGCTAAATACAGGGAAATTCTTGAGGGAAACCTGTTTCAGTCTTCCAGAGATTTGAGACTGGGACGGAGGTTCACCTTCCAGCAGGACAATGACCCTAAGCATACTGCTAAAGCAACACTTGAGTGGAGCAGTTTTGCCTCAAAGAATGGGCAAAAATCCCAGTGGCTAGATGTGCCAAGCTTATAGAGACATACCCCAAGAGACTTGCAGCTGTAATTGCTGCAAAAGGTGGCTCTACAAAGTATTGACTTTGGGGGGGTGAATAGTTGTGCACGCTCAAGTTTTCTGTTTTTTTTGTCTTATTTCTTGTTTGTTTCACAATAAAAACTATTTTGCATCTTCAAAGTGGTAGGCATGTTGTGCAAATCAAATGATACAAACCCTCAAAAAAATCCATTTTAATTCCAGGTTGTAAGGCAAAAAAATAGGAAAAATGCCAAGGGGGGTGAATACTTTCGCGAGCCCACTGTAAATGTACGAAGGCGAATCTGCTCATCATTGCAAAGCATTATGACATCAAAGTTGCACATGCCGATTCAAAAGCAGTAGTCAGAGTGAGTTTATACTGCTTTGGTAGAAGAGGAAATCCTTCCGGAAGGATCCTAGAGGTGGTAGAGTACGCTCCATAGACCGGCAGCTGCGAGAGGTAGAACCAAAATAAAAATGGGAACAACTGAAATTTCGAGCTTGAGCACTGGGAAAGACAAGAAGAACATGCAGCCAGACTAGAACAAGAAGAACGTGCAGCCAGACTAGAACATGAACAAGAAGAACGTGCAGCCAGACTAGAACAAGAAGAACGTGCAGCCAGACTAGAACATGAACAAGAAGAACGTGCAGCCAGATTAGAACATGAACAAGAAGAACGTGCAGCCAGACTAGAACATGAACAAGAAGAACGTCCAGCCAGACTAGAACATGAACAAGAAGAACGTGCAGCCAGACTAGAACATGAACAAGAAGAACGTGCAGCCAGACTAGAACATGAACAAGAAGAACGTGCAGCCAGACTAGAACAAGAACAAGAAGAACGTGCAGCCAGTCTAGAACATGAACAAGAAGAACGTGCAGCCAGACAAGAACAAGAAGAACGTGCAGCCAGACTAGAACATGAACAAGAAGAACGTGCAGCCAGACTAGAACAAGAAGAACGTGCAGCCAGTCTAGAACATGAACAAGAAGAACGTGCAGCCAGACAAGAACAAGAAGAACGTGCAGCCAGACTAGAACATGAACAAGAAGAACGTGCAGCCAGACTAGAACATGAACAAGAAGAACGTCCAGCCAGACTAGAACAAGAAGAACGTGCAGCCAGACTAGAACATGAACAAGAAGAACGTCCAGCCAGACTAGAACATGAACAAGAAGAACGTGCAGCCAGACTAGAACATGAACAAGAAGAACGTGCAGCCAGACTAGAACATGAACAAGAAGAACGTCCAGCCAGACTAGAACAAGAAGAACGTGCAGCCAGACTAGAACATGAACAAGAAGAACGTCCAGCCAGACTAGAACATGAACAAGAAGAACGTGCAGCCAGACTAGAACATGAACAAGAAGAACGTGCAGCCAGACTAGAACATGAACAAGAAGAACGTCCAGCCAGACTAGAACATGAACAAGAAGAACGTTTAGCCAGACTAGAACAAAAACAAGAAGAACGTCCAGCCAGACTAGAACATGAACAAGAAGAACGTGCAGCCAGACTAGAACATGAACAAGAAGAACGTGCAGCCAGACTAGAACATGAACAAGAAGAATGTAAAAAGAGATTGAGCTGGAAGAGCGACAAAGGGAGATAGATGTGGAAGCACTCCGAATCCAGTCAGGCCATCCGGCATCCTCAAAAGGAAGTGGATATACAGTACCAGTCAAAAGTTTGTTCACACCTACTCATTCAAGGGTTTTTCTTTATTTGTACCGTTTTTTTACATTGTAGAATAACATCAAAACTATGAAATAACTCATATGGCATCATGTAGTAACCAAAAAAGTTTTAAACAAATCAAAATATATTTTATATTTGAGATTCTTCAAATAGCCACCCTTTGCCTTGATGACAGCTTTGCACACAACCCAAGGATTGTGATGTACTTCACATTTATGAGCACAAGGATCTCACTCTTGAGAAATCTGCAGTTCTTGCAGGTGAGTTTATGTCAACACATAAAACTACCATCATAAACAAAGCACCCAGTAGCTATCCCTACGCAAAAAGCAATCCAGAGAAGTCAACTCCTACTGCGAGGTTTCAGTCCTTTTCTACAGTGCCCAAAGTTAAAGATCGGCAGACAACTGGTTTTAGGTATCCACCAGTTTGTCATTACTGCCGTGAAAAAGGACACATTGTCTCTCAGTGTCCTAAGTTGAAACAGAACAATGAGAGAGAGAAAAAAAAGCAGTTTCTTCTTGTGGGAGCACTCCAGCCCATTAGGTCTCTGGTTGGGACTGGTGTATCTCCTTGGATCAGATGTGTATGAACCTTTTGTTTCAGACGGGTTCGTGACTCTGCAGAGTTGCGATACTGTTAAGCATCCGAGACACTGGGGGAGCCCAGTCCATCATTTTGGAGGGTGTTTTACCTTTGTCTGACACTTCAGCAACTGGTTACAGTGTGTTAGTACAAGGCGTGGAGATGGGGTTGCATGGAAGCTCCTTTGTATAATGTGGAACTCTAGTCTGGTCTTATTTCTGGTTCCGTTGTCGTGGGAGCGAGGCCTAGCCTACCGGTGAATGGGGTCTCATTCATTTTGGGAAACGATTTGGCTGGAGGGAAGGTCGTGACTGTCATTTGGGAAGGTTAGAAACCCAGAGTAGGGGAACCTGATGGGTTATCAGTAAAGTACCCTAGAGTGTTCCCAGCATGTAAGGACCCCAGAGTAGAGGAACCTGATGGGTTATCAGTAAAGTACCCTGGAGTGTTCCCAGAGTAGGGGAACCTGATGGGTTATCAGTAAAGTACCCTAGAGTGTTCCCAGCGTGTGAGGAACCCAGAGTAGGGGAACCTGATGGGTTATCAGGAAAGTAACCCTAGAGTGTTCCCAGCGTGTGCTGTTACACGTGCTATGTCTATGAAAGTCTACCGTGTGCAAGTGTTGAGGAGGATGTCAGAGATCCCACCATGGTCCATCTGTCTGAGACATTTATGGGTGATCCTGATTTCGCTAAACCTCCTGAGTTGACCTCTCCTTTGAAAACCTCAGTGTATTTAATTACTTTGTAAAATGAACAAACAAGGTGTTTTTTGTATTTTATTCGTCTTGTTTCTTTATGCTGAAGGTTGGGCATTAAGTCCCAGACAATGTCATGTCTAGTTTAGTGGATCCATGTCTGTGAATTGTTAAGTTGTCTATTGTATATTGTCCAAAAGATTGTAATCTTTAAAAAATATATTGAAAAAAATAACAGGGTCCAGGAGACCCAGGCAGAGGCAGGTGGGTAGTTCTGTCACACACAGTAAACTTTACTATCAACAGGGTCCAGGTTACTATCAACAGGGTCCAGGTTACTATCAACAGGGTACAAGTTACTATCAACAGGGTCCAGGTTACTATCAACAGGGTCCAAGTTACTATCAACAGGGTCCAGGTTACTATCAACAGGGTCCAAGTAACTATCAACAGGGTCCAGGTTACTATCAACAGGGTACAAGTAACTATCAACAGGGTCCAAGTTACTATCAACAGGGTCCAAGTTACTATCAACAGGGTCCAAGTTACTATCAACAGGGTCCAGGTTACTATCAACAGGGTCCAGGTTACTATCAACAGGGTACAAGTAACTATCAACAGGGTCCAGGTTACTATCAACAGGGTACAAGTAACTATCAACAGGGTCCAAGTTACTATCAACAGGGTCCAGGTTACTATCAACAGGGTCCAAGTTACTATCAACAGGGTCCAAGTTACTATCAACAGGGTCCAGGTTACTATCAACAGGGTCCAGGTTACTATCAACAGGGTCCAGGTTACTATCAACAGGGTCCAAGTTACTCTCAACAGGGTCCAGGTTACTATCAACAGGGTCCAGGTTACTATCAACAGGGTCCAAGTTACTATCAACAGGGTCCAGGTTACTATCAACAGGGTCCAAGTTACTATCAACAGGGTCCAGGTTACTATCAACAGGGTCCAAGTTACTATCAACAGGGTCCAGGTTACTATCAACAGGGTCCAAGTTACTATCAACAGGGTCCAGGTTACTATCAACAGGGTCCAGGTTACTATCAACAGGGTCCAGGTTACTATCAACAGGGTCCAAGTTACTATCAACAGGGTCCAGGAGACCCAGACAGGGTCCAGGTTACTATCAACAGGGTCCAGGAGACCCAGACAGGGTCCAGGTTACTATCAACAGGGTCCAGGTTACTATCAACAGGGTCCAGGTTACTATCAACAGGGTCCAGGTTACTATCAACAGGGTCCAGGTTACTATCAACAGGGTCCAGGTTACTATCAACAGGGTCCAGGAGACCCAGACACGGTCCAGGTTACTATCAACAGGGTCCAGGAGACCCAGACAGGGTCCAGGTTACTATCAACAGGGTCCAGGAGACCCAGACACGGTCCAGGTTACTATCAACAGGGTCCAGGAGACCCAGACAGAGGCAGATGGATAGTACTGTCACACACAGTAAATTTAGGGCGGGATCCAATCAGGTCAGCAGTAGATCCACCATTTTGACGATGATGTTGTTGTTATTTTGTTGTTGTTGACCCCAGCCTTGCGGCGTCTGAGAGGCCCGTCAGACAAGGTGTTCACAGAGCTGGAGGAGATGAAGGATGAGGCGGCTCACACCCAATCAGCCCTCACCGTCAAGGAGTTCTTCACGAAACACTCCTACCGACAGCCAATCATCATCGTCCTCATCGTTAACCTGGGCTCCCAGCTCTCTGGCTTCAACGCGGTATGTAGTTTTAGATAAAAGACTGAGTCGTTTTATTTAAAATGCATTTGTCCAGGTCTGTCTCATTGAGATAAGAAACTATTTTGCAAAAGAGACCTGAACATTTTGTAGTGAGTAATCTGTTCTCTATGGGGTATTTATTGAGACCTGAACATTTTGTAGTAAGTAATGTGTTCTCTATGGTCTATTTATTGAGTAATTAATACATTAAATAGAAGGAAAATATTTAACCACTGATTCCTCTTTAGTTACAAAGATTTTCAGTGAGAGGAAAAACATGTACATAATGTCCCCTTGATGCTTATCAGACTAGAGGACTAGCAGACTAGCACCAGACTGGCACCAGACTACCAGACTAGCAGCAGACTACCAGACTAGCAGTCTACCAGACTACCAGACTAGCAATCTACCAGACTAGCAACAGACTAACAGCAGACTACCAGACTAGCAGACTAGCAGTCTACCAGACTAGCAGCAGACTAGCAGAAGACTGCCACACTAACAGCAGACTAGCAGACTAACAGCAGACTACCAGACTAGCAGCAGGCTACCAGACTAGCAGACTACTGGACTAACAGACTACCCGATTACCAGACTAGCAACAGACTACCACACTAGCAGCAGATTAGCAGACTAGCAGACTAGCAGACTACCAGACTAGCAGACTAGCAGACTACTAGACTAGCAGGCTACTATAGCAAACCAGCAGACTACTAGACTAGCAGGCTAGCAGCAAGCTAGCAGACTAGCACACTAACAGACTGGCACCAGACTAGCAGACAAGCAGACTAGCATACTAGCAGACTACCAGCAGACTAGCAGACTGGCAGTCTACCAGATTATCAGCAGACTACCAGACTAGCAGCAGACTAGCAGACTTGTAGACTACTAGACTAGCGTTCTACCAGACTACCAGAATACCAGACTAGCAGACTAAAAGCAGACTAGCGCACTAGCAGACTACTAAATTACCAGACTAGCAGGAGACTAGCAGAAGATTACCAGACTAGCAGAAAAACTAGAATAACAGACTAGCAGAAAAATGTAGACTAGCAGACTACTAGACTAGCAGAACAGCAGAAAAGCAGCAGATTAACAGACTAGCAGCAGACTAACAAACTAGCAGCAGACTACCAGAATACTAGACAATCAGACTACTAGATTAGCAACCTACTAGACTAGCAGAGGACTACCAGACTACCAGACTAGCAGCAGACTACCAGACTAGAAGACAACTAGACTAGCAGACTAGCAGGAAAGCAGCGGACTAGCAGACTAACAGACCAGCGGAGACTAGCAGCAGACTAGCAGCAGACTACCTGACTATCAGACTATCAGTGGACTACCAGACTTGCAGACTTGCAAATGGCTAGACTAGCAGACTGCTAGACTAGCAGACCTGCAGACTAGCAGCAGACTAGCAACAAACTAGACGCCTAGCAGACAACCAGCAGACTAGCAGACTACCAAACCACCAGAATAGCAGCATACTAGCAGAAGACTACCAGACTGCCAGACTAGCAGCAGACTACCAGACTAGCAGACAACTAGACTAGCAGACTACTAGACTAGCAGACTAGCAGAAAAGCAGCAGACTACCAGACTATCAGAACAACAGACTAGCAGCAGACTAGCAGCAGATTAGCAGACTAGCAGACTAGCTGCAGACTAGCAGACTAGCAGCAAACTAGCAGACCAGACTTCCAACAGACTAGCTGCAGACTAGCAGCAGACTACCGGACTAGCAGCAGACTACCAGACTAGCAGCAGACTACCAGACTAGCACCAGACTACCAGACTGGCAGCAGACTACCAGACTAGCAGCAGACTAGCAGACTGGCAGACTAGCAGCAGACTACCAGATTAGCAGACTAGCAGCAGACTACCAGACTAGCAGCAGACTACCATACGACCGGACTAGCAGCAGACTACCAGACTAGCAGTAGACTACAAGACTAGCAGCAGACTACAAGACTAACAGCAGAACTACCAGACTGGCAGCAGACTACCAGACTAGCAGCAGACTACCATACGACCGGACTAGCAGCAGACTACCAGACTAGCAGTAGACTACAAGACTAGCAGCAGACTACAAGACTAACAGCAGAACTACCAGACTGGCAGCAGACTACCAGACTGGCAGCAGACTACCAGACTAGCACCAGACAACCACAGACTAGCAGCAGACTACCAGACTGGCAGCAGACTACCAGACTAGCAGCAGACTACCAGACTAGCAGCAGACTAGCAGACTGGCAGACTAGCACCAGACAACCGCAGACTAGCAGCAGACTAGCAGACTGGCAGAGTAGCACCAGACAACCGCAGACTAGCAGACTAGCAGCAGACTACCAGACTTGCTGTTATTTGCTAAAGCCTCAGCACTTCTCCCTCTCCTCTCTCCAGAGTTGATTCTGCGACATTGTGTCAGGATGGAGCTTCAGGCTATCCTGCTGCTCAGTAGGGAACCAGGCTGAAGGAAAGACGGGCAACACATGGAGGGTTTAAAACATATACTTCTCATTTTCCAGATCATCAATTATTCCACCAAGATGTTTGACAAGGCTAACTTTGACGAAGCCAAGTACCTGACGCTGGGGGTCGGGGCCGTGAACGTGACCTTTACTCTGGTGGCGGTGAGGAGATAACACTAGAGTAATCTCATCTGTAATCTCACCTGGTATGAATTATGGAGGCTCACCTGTAATCTCACCTGTTATGAAGTATGGAGACTCACCTGTAATCTCACCTGTTATGAAGTATGGAGACTCACCTGTAATCTCACCTGTTATGAAGTATGGAGACACACCTGTAATCTCACCTGTTATGAAGTATGGAGACTCACCTGTAATCTCACCTGTTATGAAGTATGGAGACTCACCTGTAATCTCACCTGTTATGAAGTATGGAGACTCACCTGTAATCCACCTGTTGAAGTATGAGACTCACCTGTAATCTCACCTGTTTATGAAGTATGGAGACTCACCTGTAATCTCACCTGTTATGAAGTATGGAGACTCACCTGTAATCTCACCTGTTATGAAGTATGGAGACTCACCTGTGATTTTGTGTCTGTTTCTCCTCCTCAGTTCTTCCTTGATGGAGAGGGCGGGGCGTAGGAAACTGCTTTTGACTGGCTTCCTGTGTCTAGCTGTGTGCAACCTCTCCATGACCCTCATCGACTCAGTCCTGGTAACCCTAACCACACCTACACTAACCCTAAATTATACAATCTATTATATTAAACAATTGTCCATCCGAGTGTTGTCCATCCGAGTGTTGTCCATCCGAGTGTTGTCCATCCGAGTGTTGTCCATCGAGTGTTGTCCATCCGAGTGTTGTCCATCCGAGTGTTGTCCATCGAGTGTTGTCCATCCGAGTGTTGTCCATCCGAGTGTTGTCCATCCGAGTGTTGTCCATCTGAGTGTTGTCCATCCGAGTGTTGTCCATCCGAGTGTTGTCCATCCGAGTGTTGTCCATCCGAGTGTTGTCCATCCGAGTGTTGTCCATCCGAGTATTGTCCATCCGAGTGTTGTCCATCCGAGTGTTGTCCATCCGAGTGTTGTCCATCCGAGTGTTGTCCATCCGAGTGTTGTCCATCCGAGTGTTGTCCATCCGAGTGTTGTCCAGCTGTGTGCTGTCCATTTGAGTGTTGTCCATCCGAGTGTTGTCCATCCGAGTGTACCTTTTTGGTGACTCTCTACCTGTAGGTGTAATACATTATGATGCTGTTATTCAACATGGTCTAAGGACAATTCGTATTATTCTATATGTAAATCTATGACAAGGTTAGGGGAACTAATGACAAAGGTTAGGATAACTAATGACAAAGGTTAGGGGAATTGGGTTAAGTTTAGAATAAGGGTTAGGGGAAGGGTTAGCTAAAATGCTACAATTGCCCCCGATGTGACTCGAAACAGGCAACCTTTGAATTGCTAGACTGTCGCGGATTACGCCCACTCATCCTCCCCGACCAATATAAGATTTATTGAGTGATTGATCTGCCCTTTAGTTCCTTGTCCCAGAGCTGCGTAGCCTGCAGGTGTTGGTCGTGTTCTTCCTGATCTCAGCGTATGAGGTGGGACCTGGTCCTATTTCCTGGTTCATCGCTGCAGAGCTGTTTGACCAGCCAGCCAGACCCATCGCCATGGCCTTCACCAGCATGCTCAACTGGGGAGGGAAGTTCATGCTGGCTCTGCTCTTCCCTCCGCTACTGGTACGTTTAACATCGTCTGTGTCATAGGATAGCTGGAATACAGCACCAATGGTACATGACAATACGGCACCAATGGTACATGACAATACGGCACCAATGGTACATGACAATACGGCACCAATGGTACATGACAATATGGCACCAATGGTACATGACAATATGGCACCAATGGTACATGACAATACGGCACCAATGGTACATGACAATACGGCACCAATGGTACATGACAATACGGCACCAATGGTACATGACAATACGGCACCAATGGTACATGACAAGGGAACTGGATCTGGACCTAGAGGTCTCAAGGTTTAGTTCCTGAAGGGGTATGAATGACTCCTTATCTAGGTAATTAGAGCTAATACGTCCATTCATCAACATACAGTTATAGGAAAAGATGGGGTGGTTTGATATCATAGACAGGACTATCTTCTAAAATGAATCAATGAAATGTAAAGCAATTTCCAGTTGTGTTAACTCTCTGCTCCTGTGGGTGTCTCTCTCTGTAGAAAGTGTGTGGTGCTTACGTGTACCTCCTCTTTATGACCATGGCTCTGACAGCCTTCAGCTTCACCTGGAGACGCCTACCTGAGACCAAGGGACGCACCTTCGATGACATCGCAGCCGAGTTCCGAGGGCCCGAGGGCATCCCCCTGCACAATAAGACTGGTTTCAACACCTTCCCCTGACCTGACCGCCCTGGCCCCTCCCACCTCACCCCTGACCCAGCAGATAGCCTCCCGCCCTGGAGGTCGACGGGTGTACTGGGGGTCACGGAGGTCTGATTTTGGTTCAGTCTTCACATGGAACACATGTTTTATTGTATTTAACCTTTGTTTAACCAGGTAGTCAGAAGACGTGATGGGACTGATACAGGACTTCAGGTGGTGGCCTCCCTCACTGTTGTCTGTTTTCTGATGACATGTACATTTCTAAACATCAAAAATATGATTGCCTCTGTTACTGTAGTAGTCACACATACAGTGAGGGAAAAAAGTATTTGATCCCCTGCTGATTTTGTACGTTTGCCCACTGACAAAGAAATGATCAGTCTATAATTTTAATGGTAGGTTTATTTGAACAGTGAGAGACAGAATAACAACAAAAATCCAGACAAATGCATGTAAAAAATGTTATAAATTGATTTGCATTTTAATGGGGGAAATAAGTATTTGACCCCCTCTCAATCAGAAAGATTTCTGGCTCCCAGGTGTCTTTTATACAGGTAACGAGCTGAGATTAGGAGCACACTCTTAAAGGGAGTGCTCCTAATCTCAGCTCGTTACCTGTATAAAAGACACCTGTCCACAGAAGCAATCAATCAATCAGATTCCAAACTCTCCACCATGGCCAAGACCAAAGAGCTCTCCAAGGATGTCAGGGACAAGATTGTAGACCTACACAAGGCTGGAATGGGCTACAAGACCATCGCCAAGCAGCTTGGTGAGAAGGTGACAACAGTTGGTGCAATTATTCGCAAATGGAAGAAACACAAAATAACTGTCAATCTCCCTCGGCCTAGCGCTCCATGCAAGATCTCACCGCGTGGAGTTGCAATGATCATGAGAACGGTGAGGAATCAGCCCAGAACTACACGGGAGGATCTTGTCAATGATCTCAAGGCAGCTGGGACCATAGTCACCAAGGAAACAATTGGTAACACACTACGCCGTGAAGGACTGAAATCCTGCAGCGCCTGCAAGGTCCCCCTGCTCAAGAAAGTACATATACAGGGCCCGTCTGAAGTTTGCCAATGAACATCTGAATGATTCAGAGGAGAACTGGGTGAAAGTGTTGTGGTCAGATGAGACCAAAATCGAGCTCTTTGGCATCAACTCAACTCGCTGTGTTTGGAGGAGGAGGAATGCTGCCTATGACCCCAAGAACACCATCCCCACCGTCAAACATGGAGGTGGAAACATTATGCTTTGGGGGTGTTTTTCTGCTAGGGGGACAGGAACAACTTCACCGCATCAAAGGGACGATGGACGGGACCATGTACCGTCAAATCTTGGGTGAGAACCTCCTTCCCTCAGCCAGGGTATTGAAAATGGGTCGTGGATGGGTATTCCAGCATGACAATGACCCAAAACACACGGCCAAGGCAACAAAGGAGTGGCTCAAGAAGAAGCACATTAAGGTCCTGGAGTGGCCTAGCCAGTCTCCAGACCTTAATCCCATAGAAAATCTGTGGAGGGAGCTGAAGGTTCGAGTTGCCAAACGTCAGCCTAGAAACCTTAATGACTTGGAGAAGATCTGCAAAGAGGAGTGGAACAAAATCCCTCCTGAGATGTGTGCAAACCTGGTGGCCATCTACAAGAAACGTCTGACCTCTGTGATTGCCAACAAGGGTTTTGCCACCAAGTACTAAGTCATTGGGGAGTGTTGTCAAACTTTATTTTTTTTTGCTTTGGGGAGGGTTATGTTATTTTTTTATTGGGACATGAGAGGGTAGTATGTTTTTTCCCTGGTTTACATTTGCTCTTCTGCACGTATTTTCCCTATAAACAATGGTTTGACTTACCCTAATAAAGTTTAGAAACGTTTGTGAAGGTTTGGTTTGGTGTGGCTATTATTAAGCTGAAGCTATTACAGGCCTATGATATGAAGGCAGTGGGCACCAGCGCTCCAACTGACTCCAACAGTTGAACTGTTTCAGGCCTACCAGAGTTACTCCTATAATCTAACAATCGTATCTTTATACAAAATATTCTGATAGAAAATTTTACGAATTACCCTCCTGTACGTCTATATCTGTATGGCAGACGCAGTAGCCATCTGACATAAAGAAATGCATGTTGGTGTCGTAGCAGTCTCTCTGGGGTTAGGCCTAAGCTTCACTTCCATACATACAGTGGGGAGAACAAGCATTTGATACACTGCCGAATTTGCAGGTTTTTCTACTTACAAAGCATGTAGAGGTCTGTAATTTTTATCATAGGTACACTTCAACTGTGAGAGACGGAATCTAAAACAAAAATGCAGTTGTTCTCCCCACTGTATATATGTGTGTGTGTGTGTGTGTGTGGATTTATTAAAATGTTAACATCAGACTATGGACACCTAAGACTGTGGGCCTATGCATAAAATGCCCTGATACATTTAGCGCTCAAATCTCTGACAGCTGAACCATGAGATGGACAATTATTGTTTTAGGAAAGTAGCCTAAAAACCAATAAAAAATACATTACATTTCTCAAATGTCCGGTAAATTAATATCTTCCCTGTCATGTTGTCCGTCGCCACATTTTCATAAAGGAAACTCTGAATATTGTTTCTATAAAGGCTTTTGAATATTCACATGAAAATCTGTCGCCAATTAGATGGAAACCTAGTTAGTGCGCTAGTTCAGTGTTACTTTGATCATGACTGCACATCATGGTTCACCAGCAGCCCAAACAACTAAACAATAAGCTCCAAGCCAAACAAGCTGGCGAGAACTGTTCTCATACTCCCCCTCACACTCATCTGGAGGTTGAGCATTTTTTCGTCTCTATCTCTGTAATGTGTCTCTCTAATGCAAAAAATAGGAAATAAATCCCCGACTTTATTGTGCAATCCCGGTCACTTAAAAAAAGAAATATTTATATATATATATATGTATTTTTTTTTACTGACAAATAAAATCAATCCAAACTGTGTAGTGGCCATTTGATGAATGGAAAAAGACATCTGAATAACGTAGATTGTGAAGCCGAGCCTTCGATACTGGGTAGACTTATAAGGTAGGGAGGGATGTATGTTCTGTTTGTCCAGGTTGACACAGTCTATTTATTGTGGCTTTGAAAACGCAAACCATGATATTGAAGCGCCCGAAGTCGGTATGCTTTGTTCATTGGTTGTGTGGTGCATTGGCACAGAAACCTGTTGGTGGAAAATTCGTTGCACATATTGTATATAATTATAAATATGGCATCATAAATGTTGAAAATCTGATTTCCACCTAGCTGATCATTGTCGGCAGCCGGCTCTGAAACAGGCAGGGAGGGTGAGCTCGTCTGTGATGGTCGGCGAACCCCCAACCTTCTGGCCCATAGCCCTGCGTGGCAACGACTGTGCCACTAAAGCATGCTGAAGTTATTGTGGTTTGTGGTCGTAAACATTATTTTGGGTTAATTATATTAGGGGGGAGGGTGTTCCATTTATTTTACCGTAAAAGGGGAGGGACATGTGAAAATATGTTTAACTTTGAGGAGGGGGGTGCATTTCTTTTTTTTATGACACCTTGAGTTTGGACCTCCCCCCAGTAAATTTCGATCTGTCCCTAACCCATCTACAATTGAACACATTTCCTGCTAAAAATGTGTTCAACATCCACTGAAGTAACTAGCAAGTTTACTAGATACTTTAGCTTGAACAATATCACAATGCACTGTCATAATACCTAATAGTTCTTGACCAAAGACCAAAAAGCATAAAAGGCCTTAGCACATTGGTTGTCCCCTGTTAAAAAATACAAACATATAAATAAAGTTCAAAAAAAGCTTTTTAGCTTTAAAACATGTTGATAAAAGGTGGTGGGTTTGTCATTTTGCAGAAAAACTAATAATACACAATGTACTGTCACAATGCAGTGCCATAATACCCATGTGTGTGTGTGTCTCTGTGTGTGTCTCTGTGTGTGTCTCTGTGTGTGTCTCTGTGTGTGTCTCTGTGTGTGTCTCTGTGTGTGTCTCTGTGTGTGTCTCTGTGTGTATATACAGTGCATACAGAAAGTATTCAGACCCCTTGACTCTTTCCGCATTTTGTTAAGTTACAGCCTTATTCTAAAATTGATTAAATTGTTTTTTTCCTCATTAGTCTACACACAATACCCCATAATGACAAAGCAAAAACAGGTTTTAGTAATTTTAGCAAAAAAACGAAAATATTACATTTACATAAGTATTCAGACCCTTTACTCAGTACTTTGTTGAAGCACCTTTGGCTGAGGTTAGCATCAAGTTTTCTTGGGTATGACGCTACAAGCTTGGCACACCTGTATTTGGGGAGTTTCTCCCATTCTTCTCTGCAGATCCTCTCAAGCTCTCAGGTTGGAAGGGGAGCGTCGTTGCACAGCTATTTTCAGGTCTCTCCAGAGATGTTTGATCAGTTTAAGTCCTGGCTGTGGCTGGGCCACTCAAGGACATTCAAAGACTTGTCCCAAAGTCACCCCTGCGTTGTCTTGGCTGTGTGCTTAGGGTCGTTGTCCTGTTGGAAGGTGAACCTTTGCCCCAATCTGAGGTCCTGAGCGCTCTGGAGTAGGTTTTCATCAAGGATCTCTCTGTACTATGCTCCATTCATCTTTGTCTCAATCCTGAATAGTCTCCCAGTCCCTGCCGCTGAAAAACATCCCCACAGCATGATGCTGCCACCACCATGCTTCACCGTAGGAATGATGCCAGGTTTCCTCCAGACTTGACGTTTGGCATTCAGGCCAAATAATTCAATGTTGGTTTCATCAGACCAGAGAATCTTGTTTCTCATGGTCTGAGAGTCTTTAGGTGCCTTTTGGCAAACTCCAAGCTGGCTGTCATGTGCCTTTTACTGAGGAGTGTCTTCCATCTGGCCACTCTACCATAAAGGCCTGATTGGTGGAGTGCTGCAGAGATGGTTGTCCTTCTGGAAAGTTCACCCATCTCCACAGAGGAACTCTGGAGCGCTGTCAGAGTGACCATCGGGTTCTTGGTCACCTCCCTGACCAAGGCCCTTCTCCCCCGATTGCTCAGTTTGGCCGGGCGGCCAGCTCTAGGAAGAGTCTTGGTGTTTTCCAAACTTCTTCCATTTAAGAATGATGGAGGCCACTGTGTTCTTGGGGACCTTCAATGCTGCAGAAATGTTTTGGTACCCTTCCCCAGATCTGTGCCTCGACACAATCCTATCTCGGAGCTCTACGGACAATTCCTTCGACCTCATGGCTTGGTTTCTGCTATGACATGCACTGTCAACTGTGGGACCTTATATAGACAGGTGTGTGCCTTTCCAAATCATGTCCAATCAATTGAATTTACCACAGGTGGACTCCAATCAAGTTGTAGAAACATCTCAAGGATGATCAATGAAAACAGCTCAATTTCGAGTCTCATAGCAAAGGGTCTGAATACTTATGTAAATAAGGTATTTCTGTTTTTTATTTGTAATACATTTGAAAATAATATCAAAAAATCTGTTTTCGCTTTGTCGTTATGGGGTATTGTTTGTAGAATTCTGAGGATTTTTTATTTATTTATACATTTTAGAATAACGTAACAAAATGTGGAAAAGGTGTGTATGTACTGTGCATCAGGTTTTTAAAGTTATTTTTTTTAAACAATTATAATGAATGCAACAGTTGGACAATGGATGAAGGTACTCCAAACTTTTTGAAATGTTTTAATCCATCAGATATTGACTTAATCATTGCACATAAAACATATTTCCTGGACAAATAATAAATCAGCTTCAGGGATGTTGGTGTGAATTCAAATATTTTTTCTTAGAATGCACTCATGTATACATTTTCTAATGGTAACAGGTATTTTTTTAACATAATTTGAGTGAAAATAAATCCAATTACATGTAAACTGTATAAAACGATCACTTTTTTCAATTCCAGAAAAAATGTATACCCATAAAAAAAAGATCTATCTTCCTTCTCTTACTTGTACGTGTCGAGACGATGCGTTAAATAGATGCCTGAAAAAGACAGCTCCTCAGGTGGGCAGGGCTTGCACGTTGCTAGGTTACATCAGTTGGGGAGTGGGAAGAGACGCTGTCGTGTCCTCTTCACGACTGTGCGGTTGTGTATAATATTAAGTCCTTAGTGATGTGGACACCAAGGAACTTGAAGCTCTCAACCCGCTCCACTACAGCCCCATCGATGTGGATGGGGGCGTGCTCGACTCTCTTTCTCCTGTCGTCCACGATCAGCTCCTTTGTCTTACTGATGTTGAGGGAGAGGTTGTTGTCCTGGCACCACACTGCCAAGTCTCTGACCTCCTCCCTATAGACTGTCTCATCGCCATCGGTGATCAGACCTACCACCTTCGTGTCATCACCAAACTTTGTTGGAGTAGTGCCTGGTCATGCACTCGTGGGTGAACAGGGAGTACAGGGGGGGACTAAGCACACACTCCTGAGGGGCCCCCGTGTTCAACGGGTGATGCACGTTCGTAAATTCATCAGTTATTCTGCGCTCTGGCATAAGACGGAATTTACGAACACACCCGAAATGGTTACTTGCATAGTGGAGTATTTTGTTAAGACATGTAGCTAGCTAGCTAGGTAAACAATGAACCATAATCCCAACTCATGACGTTACTACCCAGCATGACTCTGCAGGTAGCTAACCAACCAGGTTCAATGTTAGCAAGCAAATGGCTCTGGGATACGAATAATAAGAGCATCCACGTAACGTTAGCTAGCGAACCAGCCAGCTAACGTTAGCTAGCTAGCTAACAGTACACTTTAACTTGAAATGAAACCACTTTCTGTCAAAATTAGAAACGTGTAATATCTGAAAATGCAGCTAGCTAGACTATCTTACCCGTATACATCATGCATGATGGACGCGTCTCCCTGTCACGGATGCCATGGTTGGCCTTAGTTTGAAGATGTAATCCGGAGACAGGTGTTTTCTCCATCTCATTAGCTATCATACTCTAATTCCACTGATTTCAAAACTCGATCCTCCAGAAAGTGGAGAGCAACATTTATGCAGCTCCACTATACGATACATTTTTTTTTTTAAAGCCACGTTAGACAGGATTACCTACACATACTGACCAGCTCAAATAGACAGAAGCGTGCTATATGGCAGACCAATCCGAACTCCTCTCTCGGCATGTCTGTGGCTTAACCAACTAGGCTCGTAATTTAACAACTTTATTAGTATTTACAGATGGCATACAAGTTTGTTATTAAGGCACTTGAAAGTTCACATGTTCCAGAAGGCATTTCTGCCAAAGAAATGCATTTTGATTTTTTTTTTAAGTTTACGTTCAAATGGCTCTCCTGTGAAGTAGTGACCCGCGTCATATGCCTAGTTTCCTAAAACTAGTCACAAATGACTTTCATATGCATGTTAAATTCAACCATTGGGGCATGCAACACCGAGTGTGTGCTTTCGACATCAGCCCACTAGCCAAGCTAGCTAACTAGCTAACGTTGGATACTACCGATAGCTAACAGGCGATCTCGTCAGCTTTGTTAATTCAGGAATGTGTCAATAATGAAGAACCGCTCAGTTTTAAAATCCTGAATTGGTGATCTAGCTAGCCAGCTAATAAGAAATGTTGGAAAACATATTTTTCCATCTGTTTTCTTTCAGAGACTAAACAGAGAAATTGATGCTTTGGCAGGACAAAGCACTCTTTCACTACTGCTACTCACTGTTTATCTATGCATAGTCACTTTACACCTACCTACATGTACAAATTACCTCGACTAACCTGTACCCCTGCACATTGACTTGGTACCGGTACCCCCTGTATATAGCCTTGTTATTGTTATTTTATTTTGTTATGTTTTTTATTTTTTACTTTTGTTTATTTAGAAAATATTTTCTTAACTCTATTTTCTTAAAACAGCATTGTTGGTTAAGGGCTTGTAAGTAAGCATTTCACGGTAAGGTCTACACCTGTTGTATTTTGCGCATTTGACTAACAACATTTGATTTTTATTTTATTTTATTTCACCTTTATTTAACCAGGTAAGCCAGTTGAGAACAGGTTCTCATTTACAACTGCGACCTGGCCAAGATAAAGCAAAGCAGTGCAATAAAAACAACACAGAGTTACATATGGGGTAAAAAACATAAAGTCAAAAATACAACAGAAAATATATATACAGTGTGTGCAAATGTAGCAAGTTATGGAGGTAAGGCAATAAATAGGCTATAGTGCAGAATAATTACAATAGTATTAACACTGGAATGCTAGATGTGCAAGAGATTATGTGCAAATAGAGATACTGGGGTGCAAAAGAGCAAAATAAATAACAATATAGGGATGAGGTAGTTGGGTGGGCTAATTTCAGATGGGCTGTGTACAGGTGCAGTGATCGGTAAGGTGCTCTGACAACTGATGCTTAAAGTTATTGAGGGAGATAAGAGTCTCCAGCTTCAGAGATTTTTGCAATTCGTTCCAGTCATTGGCAGCAGAGAACTGGAAGGAATGGCGGCCAAAGGAGGTGTTGGCTTTGGGAATGACCAGTGAGATATACCTGCTGGAGCGCAGACTACGGGTGGGTGCTGCTATGGTGACCAATGAGCTAAGATAAGGCGGGGATTTGCCTAGCAGTGATTTATAGATGGCCTGGAGCCAGTGGGTTTGACGACGAACATGTAGTGAGGACCAGCCAACAAGAGCGTACAGGTCACAGTGGTGGGTAGTGTATGGGGGCTTTGGAGACAAAACGGATGGCACTGTGATAGACTACATCCAATTTGCTGAGTAGAGTGTTGGAGGCTATTTTGTAAATGACATCGCCGAAGTCAAGGATCGGTAGGATAGTCAGTTTTACGAGGGCATGTTTGGCAGCATGAGTGAAGGAGGCTTTGTTGCGAAATAGGAAGCCGATTCTAGATTTAACTTTGGATTGGAGATTCTTTATGTGAGTCTGGAAGTTGAGTTTACAGTCTAACCAGACACCTAGGTATTTGTAGTTGTCCACATACTCTAGGTCAGACCCGTCGAGAGTGGTGATTCTAGTCGGGTGGGCGGGTGCCATCAGCGTTCGATTGAAAAGCATGCATTTAGTTTTACTAGTGTTTAAGAGCAGTTGGAGGCTACTGAAGGATTGTTGTATGGCATTGAAGCTCGTTTGGAGGTTTGTTAACACAGTGTCCAATGAAGGGCCAGATGTATACAAAATGGTGTCGTCTGCGTAGAGGTGGATCTGAGAGTCACCAGCAGCAAGAGCGACATCATTGATATACACGGAGAAAAGTGTCGGCCCAAGAATTGAACCCTGTGGCACCCCCATAGAGACTGCCATAGGTCCAGACAACAGGCCCTCCGATTTGACACACTGAACTCTATCTGAGAAGTAGTTGGTGAACCAGGCGAGGCAGTCATTTGAGAAACCAAGGCTATTTAGTCTGCCAATAAGAATGCGGTGGTTGACAGAGTCGAAAGCCTTGGCCAGGTCGATGAAGACGGCTGCACAGTACTGTCTATTATCAATCGCGGTTATAATATCGTTTAGGACCTTGAGCGTGGCTGAAGTGCACCCGTGACCAGCTCGGAAACCGGATTGCATAGCGGAGAAGGTACGGTGGTATTCGAAATGGTCGGTGATCTGTTTGTTAACTTGGCTTTCAAATACTTTCGAAAGGCAGGGCAGGATGGATATAGGTCTGTAGCAGTTTGGATCTAGAGTGTCACCCCCTTTGAAGAGGGGGATGACCGCGGCAGCTTTCCAATCTCTGGGGATCTCAGACGTTATGAAAGAGAGGTTGAACAGACTAGTCATAGGGGTTGCGACAATTTCGGCGGCTAGTTTTAGAAAGAAAGGGTCCAGATTGTCTAGCCCAGCTGATTTGTAGGGGTCCAGATTTTGCAGCGCTTTCAAAACATCAGCTGTCTGAATTTGTGTGAAGGAGAAGCGGGGGGGGGCATGGGCAAGTTGCAGCAGAGGGTGCAGAGTTGGTTGCCGGGTTAGTGGTAGCCAGATGGAAAGCATGGCCAGCTGTAGCAAAATGCTTGTTGAAATTCTCGATTATTGTAGATTTATCGGTGGTGATAGTGTTTCCTAGCCTCAGTGCAGTGGGCAGCTGGGAGGAAGTGCTCTTATTCTCCATGGACTTTACAGTGTCCCAAAACTTTTTGGAGTTAGTGCTACAGGATGCAAATTTCTGTTTGAAAAAAGTTAGCCTTTGCTTTCCTGACTGCTTGTGTATATTGGTTCCTAACTTCCCTGAAAAGTTGCATATCGCGGGGGCTATTTGATGCTAATGCTGTACGCCACAGGATGTTTTTATGCTGGTCAAGGGCAGTCAAGTCTGAGGAGAACCAGGGGCTATATCGGTTCTTAGTTCTGTATTTTTTGAATGGGGCATGTTTATTTAAGATTGAGAGGAAATTACTTTTAAGGAACAACCAGGCATCCTCTACTGACGGAATGAGATCTATATCCATCCAGGATACCTGGGCCAGGTCAATTAGGAAGGCCTGCTCGCTAAAGTGTTTTAGGGAGCGTTTGACAGTGATGAGGGGTGGTCGTTTGACCGCGGACCCGTTACGGACGCAGGCAATAAGGCAGTGATCGCTGAGATCCTGGTTGAAGACAGCTGAGGTGTATTTAGAGGGTATGTTAGTCAGGATGATATCTATGAGGGTACCCATGTTTACGGATTTAGGGTTGTACCTGGTAGGTTCGTTGATAATTTGCGTGAGGTTGAGGGCATCTAGCTTGGATTGTAGGATGGCTGGGGTATTAAGCATATCCCAATTTAGGTCACCAAGCAGTACAAACTCTGAGGATAAATGGGGGGCAATCAATTCACATATGGTGTCCAGGGCACAGCTGGGGGCTGAGGGGGGTCTGTAGCAAGCGGCAACAGTGAGAGACTTATTTCTGGAAAGGTGGATTTTTAGAAGTAGAAGCTCAAACTGTTTGGGCACAGACCTGGATAGTATGATAGAGCTCTGCAGGCTATCTCTACAGTAGATTGCAACTCCACCCCCTTTGGCAGTTCTATCTAGACGGAAAATGTTATAGTTGGGGATGGAAATTTCAGAATTTTTGGTGGCCTTCCTGAGCCAGGATTCAGACACTGCTAGAACATCAGGGTTGGCAGAGTGTGCTAACGCAGTGAATAACTCAAACTTAGGAAGTAGACTTCTGATATTTATGTGCAAGAAACCAAGACTTTTGCGATTACAGAAGTCATCAAATGATAGCGCCTGGGGAGTAGGAGTGATACTGAGGGCTGCAGGGCCTGGGTTAGCCTCTACATCACCAGAGGAACAGAGGAGGACTAGAATAAGGATACGGCTAAAGGCTTTAAGAACTGGTCTTCTAGTGCGTTGGGTACATAGAATAAAGGGGGCAGATTTCCGGGTGTTATAGAAAAGATTCAGGGCATTATGTACAGACAAGGATATGGAAGGATATGAGTAAAGTGGAGGTAAACCTAAGCGTTGGGTAACAATGAAAGAGATAGCATCGCTGGAGGCATCAATTGAGTCGGTCTCCGCGTGTATAGGGGGAGGGGCAAAGGAGCTATCTAAGGCAGGTTTAGCTAGGCTGGGGGGTCTACAGTGATATAGTACAATTAGAAATAACCGAAACAACAATAAACTAACCATGTTTGGGCTGAGGCTAAACATAAACAGGATGTAGTACCGTAAAAAGGAACAGTCCAGCAGACATCAGCTGTATAGCTGAGTTATCATAAGGTCCGGTGGTAAAGCAATAGTGAGTAAGAGGCCACGGCTAGCGTGTGCTAGCGGGCCGGGGCTAGCAGATGGATGGAATCTTCGTGGTTAACGTCGTAACCACATCAGACGATTTCGTCGGCAGACCAGTCGTGTAGGATCGGCGGGGCTCCGTGTCAACACTAGGTGGTCCCGTCCGGTTGACAGAGAGGTAGATAGCCGGGAGATGGGCCTAGCTCAGGATGATTAGCCAGACCACAGCGTCCGTTTTGTTGTAGCTAGCTGGTAGCGATGAATCCGGAGTTAAATGTCCAGTGATTCAGTGATTCTGGCGGAAAAACTGATATGTTCTGGGTCGATAACGCGCTGTGCAGACTGGCCGAATATCCGGTGATTAATGTCCAGTGATTAAAATTAATCCCGCAGAAAAAAATCCAATGTTCTGGGTGAAATACCGCTAGCTGTGGCTAATAGCAAGTAGCTAGTTAGCTGGCTAGCTGGCTAGCTAGTTTCAACTGGAGATTCTAGATTCTAGATAAAGGTAAGTCAATAATAGAATCCGTTCCACATTGAGTGAGGCGGGTTGCAGGAAAGTATATTTTGTAGAAGGATGAAAAGTCTGATAGGGAAATATGTACGAAAAATACAGAAAAATAGGGTATTTACAGGCTATTTACAGACATACGATAAAAACACAACTGCACTACTACGCCATCTTGGAATTTGATTTAGTTATCATCATGATTTTCTATAGTTTAGGCATATATTAAGCTAGGCCTAGCTAGCTACCTAGTTAGTTGTTGTGTTATCCAGCTAGCAATAATAGTGCTTACTAACACTGATAAGTTAGCAAGTGTATAGTTACATTGAAAAGGAACTAACCTTACTCATAGCGTGTTGACACAAGTAACTAGCTAGCTAGCTAATGATAACATGCTGGCTGTGTCTCACATAATACACTTGGGTAACAGAGAACAAGGTTCAGGGAAGATAATACCATCGAGCTAGCTAGCTAGTCAATGAACGGTTAGAAAACTAGCTAGCTAGCATGCTAACCAATCCAAAACAACTCCACAGATTGCATGGAAAGTCTATTCTGTATATGGTAACTAGCTAGCTAGCCTGGATGGTAGGCCCAACAAAAACGCCAGCTAACATTTGCTAGCTACAGCTAGCCAGCTAGCCAACATTAGGCTAGCAAGCTAGCAAACGCTAGCTAACTACCTATGCTAAATCATCCAGCAGAATTCATGTATTCCAAAAAGCAAAACAAATTGCATGGAAAATGTACTTTCTCTCTCCTGTGTTGACACTTTGTTTCTTTCGCGGCAATCTCTCTTTCATATCTGGATTTTGCATACTGACCTTCTTCTCATTTTACATTACATTTTACTCATTTAGCAGACGCTCTTATTCAGAGCGACTTACAGGAGCAATTAGGGTTAAGTGCCTTGCTCAAGGGCACATTGACAGATTTTTTCACCTAGTCGGCTCGGAGATTCGAACCAGCGACCTTTCGATTACTGGCCTGACGCTCTTAACCACTAAGCTACCTGCCGCCCACTCGACCCTGCTCTTTGCGCACTGTTACATGACATCAGTGTCAACACATGTGGGCACGTTCGAGGTCGTCGTTATTTCAAGCGATGGGCAGATGGGCAGATCTTGACATGATGCCTTAATTCCTGTGATAAATGCACTGAACAAAAATATAAACGCAACATGCAACAATTTCAAAGATTTTACAGTTCATATAAGGAAATCAGTCAATTGAAATATATTCATAGGCCCTAATCTTTGGATTTCACATGACTGTTGGTCACAGATACCATAAAAAAAAGGTAGGGGTGTGGATCAGAAAACCAGTCAGTATCTGGTGTGACCACCATTTGCTCATGCAGCGCAACACATCTCCTTCGCATAAAGTTGATCAGGCTCTTCAATGGCTGTGCAAAGTTTCTGGATATTGGCGGGAACTGGAACACGCTGTCGTACACTTCGAGCCAGAGCATCCCAAACATTCTCAATGGGTGACATGTCTGGTGAGTTTGCAGGTATGAGGTGATGTCGGCGAATGAATGGCACGACAATGGGCCTCAGGATCTCGTCACGGTATCGCTGTGCATTCAAATTGCAATAGTGTTCGTTGTCCGTAGCTTATGCCTGCCCATACCCTAATCCCATCGCCACCATGGGGCACTCTGTTTACAACGTTGACATCAGCAAACCACTCACCAACACCATACACACTGTCTGCCATCTGCCCGGTACAGCTGAAACCGGGATTCATCCGTAAAGAGCACAGAGTGCCAGTTGCCATCGAAGGTGAGCATTTACCCACTGAAGTCAGTTATGATCAGGTCAAGGACGACGAGCATGCAGATGAGCTTCCCTGAGACGGTTTCTGACTGTTTGTGCAGAAATTCTTCGGTTGTGCAAACCCACAGTTTCATCAGCTGTCTGGATGGCTGGTCTCAGATGATTCCGCAGGTAAAGAAGACAGATGTGGTGGTCCTGGCCTGGCGTGGTTACACGTGGCCTGCGGTTGTGAGGTCGGTTGGACGTACTCCCAAATTATGTAAAACGATGTTGGAGGAGGCTTATGGTAGAGAAATTAACAGTTCTGGTGGACATTCCCGGAGTCAGCATGCCAATTGCACGCTCCCTCAAAACTTGAGACATCTGTGGCATTGTGTTGTGTGCCAAAACTGCACATTTTAAAGTGGCCTTTTATTGTCCCCAGCACCTGTGTAATGATCATGCTGTTTAATCAGGTTATTGATACGCCACACTTGTCAGGTGGATGGATTATCTTGGCAAATGAGAAATGCTCACTGACAGGGATGTAAATACATTTGTACACAACATTTTAGGGGAAAAAAGCTTTTTGTGCGTATGGAACATTTCTGGGATCTTTTATTTCAGCTCATGAAACGTGGAACCAACACTTTACATGTTGCGTTTATACACTGAGTGTTTAAAACATTAAGGACACCTGCTCTTTCCGTGACATAGACTGACCAGGTGAATCCAGGTGAAAGCTGTGATCCCTTTTTGATGTCACTTGTTAAATCCACTTCAACCAGTGTAGATGAAGGGGAGGAGACAGGTTGAAGAAGGGTTTTTAAGCCTTGAGATAATTGAGACGGATTGTGTATGTGTGCCATTCAGAGGGTGAATGGGCCACACAAAATATTTAAGTGCCTTTGAACGGGGTACGGTAGTAGGTGCCAGGAGCACCGGTTGGTCAAGAACTGCAACGCTGTTGGGTTTTTCACGCTCAACAGTTTCCCGTGTGTATCAAGAATAGTCCACCATCCAAACGACATCCAGCCAACTTGACACAACTGTGGGAAGCATTGGAGTCAACATGGGCCAGCATCCCTGTGGAGTGCTTTCGACACCTTGCATACATTTTCATATTTGTTTGTACTGGTCCACTGTGGGAATCGAACCCACAACCCTGGCGTTACAAGTGCCATGCAAAAAAACAAATAATAATGATAATAATTTATGGTTGAAGTAATTCACCCATTGTCAAATGCACCATTAAATGCTTTAATGATTTTAAGTATTTAAAAAAAAATATGAACCATTTGTGAACAGGTTTCTGCCATTGGGCCTGGGCATCAGACTCCAGAGACCTTTATAGCAGGGTCAGTGCTATCCTGGTCCTTTGGGACATCCCTACCCTAAACCCTAACCTTAACAATAACCCTTACCTAACCCTAACTTTAAATTTCAACTTCAATGGGGTAGGGACGTCCCAAGAGTCCCAGATAGCACGGACCTTTATTGCAGAGTTGTGTCAATGAGGTGGTCAGTTTTCAATTGGCTAACACTTGGCTAGCACGTGGTTTGTGCAGGCTGAAATAGGGTGTGTTGTGATATGTGGAAAATACATCAGAAACTTGCCCGTTTGTAACAAGCATGGTTACAAGCATTAGTTGTTATACCCCTGTAATTACAGACTGCAGTTAACCACCAGTTACATGTTGTTATTACAGTGTAACTATGAGTTATTACAATTAATTACAATACTTGTTACAGCGTATTTACATATGTAATTACACTGTAGTAAGGACCTCTTAAAAGGAAGTGTTACCATAATCTGGTAAAGGGGTAATTTGTTAGGAATTGTATGATTGAATACTGTCTGGGTTGTAAATCTGGCCAAGGCATCAGGATTTCAAACGTGGGGCAAGACACATCATGGGAGTTGACCGTTGGTCTGAAAAAAAAACCCTCTCTGTTCCTGGGCCAGAGGACCAATGCATCACACCCAAAAGTGAGAAAATAATTCCTGTGAAACAATTGAAAAGAAGGTCGCATGATGAAACGTAAGGGTTCATCTTATTAGCATTTGTAAGTGCATTTATAAATGGTTAATAATGAGGTAGATATCGGCACACTATTTGGCAAGCGCTGACCAGCTATCACATTATTTTGACCAATGTGTTATAAAAGGTTATAAATGGTGCATAATGAATTTGCAAATGCTTAAATAACCATTAATAACATAATTGCAAGCTCTTTATAGACCCTTTACAAATGGTACCTTATTGTAAAGTTTGACCGAACAGCTTTACAGGAACATATTTACAGGAACATCTTTACAGGAACATCTTTACAGGAACATCTTTACAGGAACAGCCTTACAGGAACAGCTTTACAGGAACAGCTTTACAGGAACAACTTTACAGGGACATCTTTACAGGAACATCTTTACAGGAACAACTTTACAGGAACATCTTTACAGGAACATCTTTACAGGAACAGCCTTACAGGAACAGCTTTACAGGAACAGCTTTACAGGAACATCTTTACAGGAACAGCTTTACAGGAACATCTTTACAGGAACAGCTTTACAAGAACAGCTTTACAGGAACAGCTTTACAGGGACATCTTTACAGGAACAGCTTTACAGGAACAGCCTTACAGGAACAGCTTTACAGGAACAGCTTTACAGGAACAACTTTACAGGAACAGCTTTACAGGAACAGCTTTACAGGAACAGCTTTACAGGAACAACTTTACAGGAACAGCCTCACAGGAACAGCTTTACAGGAACAGCTTTACAGGAACAGCCTTACAGGAACAGCTTTACAGGAACAGCTTTACAGGAACAGCCTTACAGGAACATCTTTACAGGAACAGCTTTACAGGAACAGCTTTACAGGAACAGCTTTACAGGAACATCTTTACAGGAACAGCATTACAGGAACATCTTTACAGTAACAGCTTTACAGGAACAGCTTTACAGGAACAGCTTTACAGGAACAGCTTTACGGGAACAGCTTTACAGGAACATCTTTACAGGAACAGCTTTACAGGAACAGCTTTACAGGAACAGCTTTACGGGAACAGCTTTACAGGAACAGCTTTACAGGAACAGCTTTACAGGAACAGCTTTACAGGAACAGCCTCACAGGAACAGCTTTACAGGAACAGCTTTACAGGAACAGCTTTACAGGAACAGCCTCACAGGAACAGCTTTACAGGAACAGCGTCACCTGGCTCTGTAAACAACCCAGTACCAATGACACTGATCGCAATGTTTCGTATATTATACAGTAGTATGTACAGTATATATCAATAGCATGTGATGTAAATGCATTTCACCTCACCACCAGAAATAGCCTAGAAATTGTTATATATGAATGCCCTGTTTCAGAACCCTTCCCAATTCCCACCAGCCTTGCCTGGCCCTGTTGTGTACCCATCACCACCCTTCCCAACTCCCCAGCCTCTCAGCCTGACCCTGGCCCTGTATCAACCCTTTCTTTCCAAAAATATGATTGATTTGTGAAATCTGGCATCCCTCTGAGCTGTTTACCTTAGTAAGCTGCCTGTGAAAACCAAGGACTGCCAAGTGAATAAATTTTTTTATTAAACATGTTGTATTGTGGCTGACAGGAACCTGGAGAGGAGAGGGGATAGGGGAGGAGAGGAGAGGAGCCAGACTACGGACAGAGGGAGGGGGAGGGAGGGAGGAGGGAGGGAGGAGGGAGGGAGGGAGAGAGAGAGAGAGAGAGAGAGAGAGAGAGAGAGAGAGAGAGAGAGAGAGAGAGAGAGAGAGAGAGATAGAGAGATAGAGAGAGCGGAGAGGAGAGAGAGAGGAGAGAGGGAGGGGAGGGAGGGAGGGAGGGAGGGAGGGAGGGAGGGAGGGAGGGAGGGAGGGAGGGAGGGAGGCAGGCAGGGCAGGCAGGATCACCTCACTGTATGTCTGGGTGTTCTGACCCAACAGTCCAGGGTGCAGTTCTACTATTATTATTAGACACTAGGGAGCATGTTACTTCTCCCAGTACATGACAACTCCTGAGTCTAGTCTTTCTCACGTTGTTGAGTGTTGTTATATATGCTAGTCGACCAGAAGCAGGAATTCTTATAAACTAGAGGGGCTAATTTGAGCACGAAGAGGGATTTTTACAAATGTATTGAGGACACGACACAGTGAACAAACAATAGCAGCATCATGTGTTATTTGGTTGTATGTTGTCTACAACAAGGCTGACTAATTACTAACTTATGAGAAAAGAGGGAGTCGCTCATTATCAGTGGAAATCTATTAAAACTGAAAAATAGAACAGAACACATTCTGGAAAAATACACAACAGACCAAAACAAGACTTTGGATTTTTTACTGGTCAATTAACTAGACCTGTAAA
Source organism: Coregonus sp. 'balchen' (assembly GCA_902810595.1). NCBI lineage: Eukaryota > Metazoa > Chordata > Actinopteri > Salmoniformes > Salmonidae > Coregonus > Coregonus sp. 'balchen'. The sequence goes on along the minus strand of LR778277.1, from coordinate 3,474,203 downwards.
AATATCAGAACCTTAACAGGTCTTTTCTAACTCCCTTTTAAGTTGGATAATGAAAACCTGTGAGATGCCTTTCGTGAGGAGATTCCCTCCCTGGACACAAACACACACACGCACACACACCACACACACACACACACACACACACACACACACACACACACACACACACACACACACACACACACACACACACACACCGCTTGGCGTGATGGCGATGCCTTGTCATGCTTGGTGTGTTGGTGAGGGCGATGCCTTGTCACGCTTGGCGTGTTGGTGATGGCGATGCCTTGTCACGCTTGCATAGAGAGGAACGGAGGGGCTCAGTCTCATGGCACGCTGGTGAGTTTTATACAACCTCCCAGTCAATACAAAACTAAAACCTACAATCCTTACATACCTCACTACTCAGAGACAATTAGAGTACATCTGTGAGCACACACACAGTCAGGAGCACAGTTAGGAGCACAGTCAGGAGCACAGGCAGGAGCACAGGCAGGAGCACAGGCAGGAGCACAGGCAGGAGCAGAGTCAGGAGCACAGGCAGGAGCAGAGTCAGGAGCACAGTCAGGAGCACAGGCAGGAGCACAGGCAGGAGCAGAGTCAGGAGCACAGTCAGGAGCACAGTCAGGAGCACAGGCAGGAGCACAGTCAGGAGCACAGGCAGGAGCACAGTCAGGAGCACAGGCAGGAGCACAGTTAGGAGCACAGGCAGGAGCACAGGCAGGAGCACAGGCAGGAGCAGTGTCAGGAGCACAGTCAGGAGCACAGTCAGGAGCACAGGCAGGAGCACAGTCAGGAGCACAGGCAGGAGCACAGGCAGGTGTAACCCTTACTGAATGAGTAATCCAGTATCTCACAGTCATTGTGGTCTCGGAACGTCATGTGACCAGTTCTTTGATCTTACTGTAACAGGCATTATGCTAATGAGATATGCAAACGCTGTTGAGTCAGACAGCTACCTCTCCTCACTAAAGTGCCTTTGCTCATCTTTTATGCAAATGTCACGTGGCGACCGCGGTTAACCAATCAGGTGAGGAGCAGATGTTTTGCTTGAAAATCTTCCATTCATGAAACCTAGTTCCGCCTGTCATTTTTTCCATTTGTTTTCCAATTTTATATGATGTTGCTTTGCTAGAATACAGAGCCAAAATCAGAAGGTCAGTGGCATGGAGGAGGATTGCAGAGATTGTTGGTGTTGATGGTGGGTGAAGAGAGATTTGCACGAACATGTTTACTTGTGCTGCTAGCTTAGGCCAGGCCAGGCAGCGCTACCTATGAACCTCAATCAACCTAATCTTAAACGTCTAAACTGTGAAGGAAATTGTGGATTTTGACTTGCAAACATTGTTGTGCAATTCTCTCTTCCCCTCGCCATCAACACCAACAATCTCCCTCCATGCCATTGAACTTCTGATTTTGTCTCTGTACTGTACAATAATTCTCAGCAGATAAACAATCGTGAATGTTGTAGAATTAAAACACCTCCCGTTATTTACCTTTTTTGACATTTTAATTAGCCTACAAATGATCAGCTACTTATTTTCATGTACAGTACTTTACCTAGAACGCAAGAGTTGGAGTTGTGGATGTCCGAACATGTAGATGAGGCTCGTGGTTAGCCATACGCATTATCTACTGGCGTCACCTTACACAGAGAACATACAGCTAGCTCAACAACATGTAACCAATGCATGGGTTTAGTTATTCTCTGCTTCAGATGCCCATTGTGCCAGTAATGACATCATACTGTAGGTCTGTGGCTGCGTTGGTGATTAGATTTTTAGATTTTAGTCATTTAGCAGACGCTCTTATCCAGAGCGACTTACAGTTAGTGAGTGCATACATAATTGTATCTTTCATACTGGGCCCCCGTGGGAAATGAACCCACAACCCTGACGTTGCAAACGCCATGCTCTACCAACTGAGCATCCCTGCCGGCCATTCCCTCCCCTACCCTGGACGACGCAGGGCCAATTATGCGCCACCCCATGGGTCTCCCGGTGGCGGCCGGCTACGACAGAGCCTGGATTCGTACCAGTCTAGTGGCACAGCTAGCACTGCGATACAGTGCCTTAGACCACTGCGCCACTCGGGAGGCCATGCTGTTATGTGATGCATGCTGTTATGATAAAGCTACCAAATGGATTCACATAGCTGATATCCTGAGACAGATTAGACAATCAAATACAACAGATTAGACAGCTCACAACTGGACAAAAGTATAATGTTCATTTGAGACCCAGAAACCCAGACAAATGAAAGACACATCCCCTTCCCCTCCTCATTGCAGAATTGTGATCTGTGATGAATGAACTTTGACACTAGTTTAATCTTGAATAGTAGTTTTAAGTTAACAATTAAAAAACACTTTACTTCAATGAATCAACGTATAATTTCAACATATTCAAATAAGCTAACTCATTTGTAAATGTTAGACATCGTAGTAAGTAGGCTATTATTCCCCCCCCCCAAAAAAATGTGTCTGAACAAAAACTAGTCCATATAAGAGGGGGTGAACCTCTCCCTGATCTACTGGGGGAGCAGACTTCTATTCCAGCCCAGCAATAATACACATTAATATCAACTCATACGTTGAATCAGCTGTGTTAGTGCTGGGCTGGAACAGAAGCCTGCACACCTTCATACCTACAGAGCAGAATTGGCCTGCTCCAGTTGGAATAGGTTTGTAGCCTACGTTGTGTGTGACTTTTAACTGTATTGTTGTATACAACATGTGCTAAGTGGCGCAGTGGTCTAAGGCGCTGCATCGCAGTGCTAGCTGTGCCACTAGAGATCCTGGTTCGAATCCAGGCTCTGTCGTAGCCGGCCGCGACCGGGAGACCCATGGGGCGGCGAACAATTGGCCCAGGGTAGGGGAGGGGAATGGCCGGCAGGAATGTAGCTCAGTTGGTAGAGCACAGCGTTTGCAACGCCAGGGTTGTGGGTTCGATTCCCACGGGGGGGCCAGTATGAAAATAAATAAATAATGTATGCTCTCAATAACTGTAAGTCACTCTGGATAAGAGCGTCTGCTAAATGACGTAACATAAGTACACATACAACCCATTGAATACAAGGATGGTGGCAGCAGTCTCTCGGGACATTCACTGGGACCTCTTCATCTGCAGACAGGCTTTCGCAGCTCTCCATATCTGAGGACAGAAAACATCACAAAGAAACAGGCTTCACTATATTACTGTTAGACAGCCCTGGCTGTTATGTTGCTATTGACGTTTCATAATGTCCTCCCTCAACATGACCTATGACCCTATCTAGCTAGTAGCCTACCCTCTCCCTTTTCTGACAGCTGGAGAAGCAAATCCTTTCACCCTCTTCCATTGCTGTCATCTACAAATGCATTTGGAGCATGAGTTTTAATTTACAAATGATAAACAGGCCTACATCCAGATAACAAGCTAATATGAAGTTATACAGTATGTAAAGTTGAATAGCTATCTAGCAAGCAGCTCATTAGACTACACACAGTGGCCTTCTGTGTCCAGCTAGCTAATAATACATCATTTTAAAAACAGTTTCAAAATGTATTTACTTACTTGAATAGGTTCACGCCTCCGCCCATGCCCCCGAAGTGGCCAATCATTTGGAGCGAATCGTTGTAAAGCGGAGGCGCTGGTTCTGGTCAAAACGCACTGTGTTGGTTCTGTTATTTCAAAACGTGTTTAAGGAGATAGACTAGTGTCCTGTCCAGGGGGTGTACTGTACATCAAGCTGTCTCACTACAGAAACAGGAGATAGACTAGTGTCCTGTCCAGGGGGTGTACTGTACATCAAGCTGCCTCACTACAGAAACAGGAGATAGACTAGTGTCCTGTCCAAGGGGTGTACTGTACATCAAGCTGCCTCACTACATAAACAGGAGATAGACTAGTGTCCTGTCCAGGGGGTGTCCTGGTACATCAAGCTGTCTCACTACAGAAAGAGGAGATAGACTAGTGTCCTGTCGAGGGAGTGTACTGTACATCAAGCTGTCTCACTACAGAAACAGGAGATAGACTAGTGTCCTGTCCAGGGGGTGTACTGGTACATCAAGCTGTCTCACTACAGAAACAGGAGATAGACTAGTGTCCTGTCCAGGGGGTGTACATCAAGCTGTCTCACTACAGAAACAGGAGATAGACTAGTGTCCTGTCCAGGGGGTGTACTGTACATCAAGCTGTCTCACTACAGAAACAGGAGATAGACTAGTGTCCTGTCCAGGGGGTGTACATCAAGCTGTCTCACTACAGAAACAGGAGATAGACTAGTGTCCTGTCCAGGGGGTGTACTGGTACATCAAGCTGCCTCACTACAGAAACAGGAGATAGACTAGTGTCCTGTCCAGGGGGTGTACTGTACATCAAGCTGTCTCACTACAGAAACAGGAGATAGACTAGTGTCCTGTCCAGGGGGTGTACTGTACATCAAGCTGCCTCACTACAGAAACAGGAGATAGACTAGTGTCCTGTCCAGGGGGTGTACTGTACATCAAGCTGTCTCACTACAGAAACAGGATATAGACTAGTGTCCTGTCCAGGGGGTGTACTGTACATCAAGCTGCCTCACTACAGAATATATCACAATGATAGTTTTGCTATGTTTTGAGGCTATACAGTGTTTGTTTACATTTACTTTGTTTACAAACATTGGAGTAAAAAACAAGCTTATAATTTGGGTTCTGATGGGGTACGACAGTTGAACTAAGCTATACTAAGTTATATTCTTCAAGAATCAATGGGTACATGTAATTAATTAACCTCTCTCTCTCTCTCTCTCTCTCTCTCTCTCTCTCTCTGTACGTATAGTTCACCAGTCTCCTTCTGCTCTCATCAAGAACCATGGAATCTCTGTTGATCAAGAGATCCCCTGTTCACACTCTATTGTCAACTATGATCGCATGCTCTGGTACAAACAAGACAGAAAACAGGACTCTCAAACTACTGGGATATCTCAATCTGAATTATTATTCATTATAGGTTACATAGGACTATATATTTAAATGACATTTAAATCATTTTTATGTTTAATTCAATTGAATTCCATTTAGGTAATTCTAGGATATTGCCTCAATATATATTTCATGATGTGTAACAACAGGTGCGTAATGATGTGCCACATCTTGATTTATTATTATAGGGTAAGCATTTAGAATTGGCCGCCTCAATATCTGCAGCCACAGGTGGTAATATCTCTCCAGGAGCTGATCCGTGTTCAGTATTGTGGAATGCTAAAGGTAAGATTTGAACGGAGAAAGCTGATCCGAGAGCAGTGCTGCTGCTTTTCTAACAGCGCACGTAGAGAGAACGGTCGCTATGTGCGTCGGACAGAAAGAAAGGGAGCGCTGCTCTCTGATCAGCTTTCTCCATTCAAATCTTACCTTTACATTGGAATTATTTCACAATACTGACGGTGGATCAGCTCCTGCCTGTGCTCCTGCCTGTGCTCCTGCCTGTGCTCCTGCCTGTGCTCCTGCCTGTGCTCCTGACTGTGCTCCTGACTGTGCTCCTGACTGTGCTCCGACTCGTATTTGTTGAGTCAGGGTGTGTATTTTCTGTGTGGTATGTTCTATGTTGCAATATCTATGTTTAGATCTAGATCGTGTAGATCTATGTTGGCCGGTGTGGTTCCCAATCAGAGGCAGCTGTAGCTCGTTGTCTCTGATTGGGGACCATACTTAGGCAGCCTATTGGCACTAGTGGGTTGTGGGATCTTGTTCCGTGTAAGGTGTGTTGTTTGTGTGCTACCTTGGACTTTACGTTTCGTTTTGTTTGTTGTTTTGTCGTGGTGTTTAATATTCAATAAATAATGTACGCATATCACGCTGCGCCTTAGTCCGCCCCGTCTGTAAGCGAACGTGACAACCACCTACGGCTGAAAATATTGAGGTGGCTTATTCTAATGCATAGCCTACCCAATAAAAATTATTTAAATCACCGATATGGCACATCATTGCGCACGTTAGGCAACACATCATGAAATATATTGAGACAAATTACAGACAGTAGCCTACAAAGTAGCAAAAAGGAATTCAATTGAATGAACATTAAAAATATAATATAACAAGTACAGCTGCACTAAAACCCAAGTGTTGATATAATATAACAAATACAGCTGCCTAAAACCCCCAGTGTTGATATCATATACAAGTATAGCTGCACTAAACCCCCCATTGTTGACTATATATAACAAGTAGAGCTGCACTAACCCCCAGTGGTTGATATAAAATAACAAGTAGGCTGCCCTAAACCCCCAGTGTTGATATAAATATAAAAAGTAGAGCTTCACTAAACCCCCAGTGTTGATATAATATAACAAGTATAGCTGCACTAAACCCCAGTGTTGATATAATATAACCAGTACGCTGCACTAACCCCATTGTTGATATATATAACAAGTACAGCTGCACTAAACCCCCATTGTTGATATAATATAACAAGACAGCTGCACTAAACCCCAGTGTTGATATAATATAACAAGTAGAGCTGCACTAAACCCCCAGTGTTGATATAATATAACAAGCAGAGCTGCCACTAAACCCCCAGTGTTGATATAATATAACAAGTAGAGCTGCACTAAACCCCAGTGTTGATATAATATAACAAGTAGAGCTGCACTAAACCCCCAGTGTTGATATAATATAACAAGTACAGCTGCACTAAAACCCCCAGTGTTGATATAATATAACAAGTACAGCTGCACTAAACCCCCAGTGTTGATATATATAACAAGTACAGCTGCACTAAACCCCCAGTGTTGATATAATATAACAAGTACAGCTGCACTAAACCCCCAGTGGTTGATATAATATAACAAGTACAGCTGCACTAAACCCCAGTGTTGATATAATTTAACAAGTACAGCTGCACTAAACCCCCAGTGTTGATATAATATAACAAGTACAGCTGCACTAAACCCCCAGTGTTGATATAATATAACACGTACAGCTGAACCTAAACCCCAGTGTTGCTATAATAAACAAGTAGAGCTGACTAAACCCCAGTGTTGATTAATATAAAATACACTGACTAAACCCCCCGGGTTTTGGATATAAATAAAAAGTACAGCTGCACAAAAAACCCCCGGGTTTGAATAAATAACAATACACTCACAAACACCCAGTTTTGGGAATAATAAACAAGTACAGCTGCACAAACCCAGTGTATTAATATAACAAGTAGGCGCACTAAACCCCAGTGTTTGATTAATTAACAATACACCACAAAACCCCCGGGTTTGAATAATAAAAATCAGCTGCAAAAAACCCCCCCAGGTTGATAAAATAAAAGTACAGCTGCATTAAACCCCGTTTTTGATAAAATAAAAAAAATACGCTCATAAACCCCCAGTTTTGATATAATAAAACAAGTACAGGCACAACCCCCCCGTGTTGATATAATAAAACAAATACACTGCATAAACCCCCAGTTGATATAATATAAAAAGTACAGTCATAAACCCCCAGTGTTAAATAATATAACAAGTAGAGCTCAAAAACCCCCCAGTTTTGAATAAAAAACAAGTAGGCGCAAAAACCCCCCATGTTGAAATAATATAAAAATACAGCTGCACAAAACCCCCAGTGTTTTTTAAAATTTAAACAAGTACAGTGCACAAAACCCCCAGTGTTTGATAAATATAAAAAGTAAGTGCAAAACCCCCAGTGTTGATTAAATAAAAACAATACAGCTGAAAAACCCCCAGTGTTGATATAATAAACAAGTACAGCTGCATAAACCCCCAGTTTTGATTAAAATAAAAGTCAGGCAAAAAACCCCCCCAAAGTGTTTAAATTAACAAGACAGCTGCACTAAACCCCCGGTTGATATAATAAACAAGTACAGCGCCTAAACCCACATTTTGATAAATAAACAATTAAGCTGCCTAAACCCCCCAGTTTGATAAATATAACAATACAGCTGCACAAAAAACCCCCCCGTTTGAAAAAAAATAACAATACAGTCACTAAAACCCCCATGTTGGTTAAAATTAAAAAGTACAGCGCCAAAACCCCCAGTGTTGATTATATAACAAATACAGCTCCCCACTAAACCCCAGTGTTGAATAATTAACAAGTACAGCTGACAAAAACCCCCAGTGTTAAAAAAATAAAAAATCAGCTGCACTAAACCCCCGTTTTGATATAATAAAACAATCATGCACTAAACCCCAGTGTTGATATATATAACAAGTAAAACTGCCAAAACCCCCCAGTGTTTGATAAATATAAAAGTAGAGCTGAAAAACCCCCAGGTTGATTTAAATAAAAAGTACAGCTGCAAAAACCCCCCCAGTTTGATTAATATAACAAGTGAGCGGCCAAAACCCCCCAGTTTTTGATATGGGATACGAAAATCTGAAAGATGGTCTCATCAGCCTGTGGGGGGCCCCTTTGTTCTATAAAATGTCTGTCTCATTTCATTTCATGATCAAAAAAGGTTTCCCTGTGAGGTCCTATGAGCAGCTTTACGGTACAGACTTTCTGACACTCCCACTAACCACCACCCACAATATTATATGCTGCTACATCAGCCCCTCTCCTTTTCACCTCAGAGCTTCATCCAGGAGATGCTCATATCTTCTCCTCCACTAAGGCAACATCACCTTCTTCTTCATCACCATGATCAGAGTTCTGATTCACCTGGCAGCTCTTCCAATTGGGTGACAGGTATTCAATCACTCATTAAGAGAAGTCTAACAAATCTATGAATGTCATTCAACTGACTAAATGTTCTCTCTCTCTCTCTCTATCTCTCTCTCTATCTCTCTCTCTCTCTCTCTCTCTCTACTCTCTCTCTCTCTCTCTCTCTCTCTACTCCCTCCCTCCCTCCCCACAGGGCAGTCACTTAGTAGCAAAGTCCATCAGACTCCTATTGCAATACTAAAAGGATCTAAAAATAATGTACAACTCACCTGCAACCATACTATTCAAAGCTACAACATGATACTATGGTACCAACAGTCAACAGGAGACACTGCTATGAAACTCATTGGTTATGCATTGGCCACGTCAATAACCATGGAGAAATCGTTTGAAAAGCACTTCAGTGTGAGTGGAGACGGTCAGACAGAGGCTTCCCTTCATCTACTGAGTCTGAGAGCACCTGAAGACAGTGCAGTTTATTACTGTGCAGCCAGCCAACACAGTGATGTAGAGCACCTCCTCTCCTCTACAAAAACCCTGTCTGATAGAAAACTAGGAGCAGTGCTCAGAACACCTGCATCTGAGGTTTGAGTTTGATTCAGTGCCAATGAATAAACAGATGGATTACGGCATAAGGAAGTTGATCGTATCTGGCCTAGTACAGTTTAACGGTATTTACAGTTTAGTGTCATTACTCATTAACATAAATTATGTGGTTACAATGTCATATCCCGTTTTTTTAGCCTTTTGGGGACCTAAGCGAGATTTTGCTGGGGGGCCCCCACCTAGCAGCAAAACATTTTAGTGGCAAACCTCTTGGACTGGAGATAAAATGTTTTGTTTTTAAAGTACATTTCCTGAAATTCTACACATTTTGCCATGGGGAGTAAAGAAAAAATGTTTCTGTTTTTAAAGGGCCAGTGCATTCAAAAACGTGATTTTGCTGTGGTTTATATATATTTCCACACTATGAGGTTGAAATAATACTGTGAAATAGTGAAAATTATGATAGTGCCATTTTAGTGTAAGAGATGTTTGAAAAGACCGACTGAAATTTCAGGCTTTTTTATTTCTTCTATTTTGTTTTTTTTAGGGGGAAGAGCAGCTTTAATATTGCAGATAGATTGTAACTGTCCCGACTTCCGCCGAGGCTGCCTCCTCTCCTTGTTCGGGCAGGTTCAGCGTTCGTCGTCACCGGCTTACTAGCTGCTGCCGATCCATTTATCATCACTCCACTTGTCTTGTCTAATTAATCACACACACCTGGTCCTTATCCCCAATTAGTCATTTTATAAGTGTTCCCTCTGCTTCCTTGTCTGTGTGGGTGATTGGTTTGTAGTGAGCTGTGTGTAGCTCGGTTGAGCTACCCTTACCTTGTTGTTGCCAGGGTAGATATTTCCCTTGTGCCTGAGTTTTGTTGTCGCATGCTTGTGCAACTGTTTATCGATGGAATAAACTCTTTGGATGCTTTTACTCTCCTGCGCCTGACTCCTTCTATCCACAAGCATCACAGAATCACCCACCCGCTATGGAGTCAGCGGGACAAGAGCGCATCCCTGGAATCGTGGCACAGGTCCAGGAGCACTCCACGATGCTGGCCAGCTTGGGGAAGCGATTGATCAGGTTCTTCAAGTCGTCCAACGCCTGGAGAGGAGCAGACCCGATCTGTCGAGACCAGCTGGCCCAACCGGATCCAGCCACCTACACCCCAGCACCAGGAGGGATCCATATATCCCGACCACAGGCGTTTGAGGGGACAGCGGCGCTGTGCCAGGGATTCCTCCTCCAATTGGAGCTTTACTTCGCCAGCATCAGGCCTGCACCATCGGAGCGGGAGAAGGTGTCCGTCCTCGTTTCCTGCCTCTGTGGGCGCTCGCCTCTTTTGGGCGGTATTCGACCACCTGCCCGAGGGTCGAGAGGCGGGTGAGCTACTGGTCCACCTGAGGCAGGGGACGAGGACCGCGCAGGACTTCGCGTTGGAGTTCCGGACGCTGGCAGCGGGGTCCGGGTGGAACGAGCGGGCCCTGATCAACCATTTCCCGGTGCCATCTGCGGGGAGGACGTCCGACGGGAGCTAGCCTGCCGGGACACCATGTTGTCCTTCGATAAACTGGTGGACATGTCCATTCGGTTGGACAACCTACTGGCAGCCAGAGGAACGTCCATGGTAGGGGTCTGCCCGTTTCCACCCCGGAAGACTCGGACCACGAGCCGATAGAGCTGGGTGGAGCCCGCCAGCCGAGAGAGCGGAGGAGGACAGCGACAGTGCCACTCTGGTGGCACGAAGGGACAATCCACCACACGTCGTAGTCAACATTCTTTTGGGCCTGGAGGCGGCAGGCAGGGCACTCAAACATCACCCCAGGTATCGAACACCCACACTTGTTCAGAGCCCTCTGTTGCGCACTGTACCCTACCTATCCACTTTCCCGATCACATGGTAGTTCCCCAGTGTAAGGCGCTAGTCGATTCAGGCGCAGCTGGGAACATTATGGATAGGGCATTCGCACACCGTCAAGGCATTTCATTGGTTCCCCTCTCCATCCACGTCCCCTCAGAGCACTCGATAGTCGACCATTAGGGTCCGGATTTGTTATGGAAGTCACTATACCAGTCACCATGATCACCCAGGAGAACTCATTTTGAGCAGGTGATTTTTTTAATTATTGAATCTCCTGCTTTTCCATGTGGTATTAGGTATCCCATGGCTAGCACTCCACAACTCCACCTTCTCATGGCCGCAGAGGGCTCTCACGGGGTGGTCGCGTGGGTGAATGCTTTCCAGATGCTTCCGCAAGCTGAGTCAACTTCCTCTAACACACCATTTGCAAACGTCAGCAAAGTCCATAAAACTGTTAGACAACTACAATATTTCCCCCCTTCGAGACTAATTAAGTCTCGACAACAAAAAAAATAGGGTTTGACAAATAAAAATTCTCTTTTGGAACTTTAGCAAAACCCAAAAATAGGGGAGTAAACACCTTTTTTTATGGGTTAAATAATTTTTAGAAAAAGAAAAAAATCTTTGGGGTTTAAATATTCAGAAATATGAAAAAATCTTTATGGAGGTAAATAATTTTTAAAGAAAAATGAACAAAAACTTTTTGGGTGTAAATTCATTTCTATTAAAAAAAACAAACTTATGGAGTGTGAGACGAAAAAAACCCGTTGGAGCTTTTTTTCTAAATATCCTCAATCAATCAAGGGCAGTAAAATTTCTCTCAAGGCCCCCCTGCCCCCGGCGACCCCTAAATATCCAGATCAAACCATAAATCTTATCAATGCATTTTAAACATATGATGCAATTGAATACAATGAAAGCCCCAGAAAACAAAAAACAAACAAAAAGTCCACATTCAGGGCGGTCGACCATCGCACCCCCTGTGGATTCTCTCTGTCCCTCCTAGACCCAAATCCCCCAAAATCCACAAAAAAAAAAAAACATCTGAGTCCCCACATGACCCAACAACAGAAAACATCATTTTCAAAAATTTTACAGAAAAAATGACCAAAATTGATTCACCAAAAAAATTTCTATATTTGCAGACCCTGGAATGTAGTCCCCCTACCTGCATCTCCTCAGCAGTGTCAATTTCAATGACACGCGATGAGGGAAATTTAACATTTTTACACCTTCCTTTCCACTTCCCCAGTCCATTCATATTGTCCATTTTAATTTTCCATGTTTGAGTATTTAACCCCTTACAATTCCCTCATATGCTTTTGGGAAAAAAAGAAAACACCAACCAGATCTTTTTTCAAAAAAAACACATAATTAAAACATCAAATCAACAAAAATAAAATTTTAATAAATGAATACTTTTCCCTTTCCCCCCTTGATTAAAAAGAAATACTAAAATCACAAAAGTCAAGACGTGAAAAATGATGGGTATTCAAAAAAAGTTCATCCCTCAATACTCCATCCGTCCCACTTGTTAAATTTCCATCGATCAGTAACATTTTAAAAACGGCATCGAGTTTTCTCCAGGCATCACTACGGTGGCGGGGAAAGGGAAAGCAACATTACAAAAAATGAAACACTTTAACAAACTCGGAAAATTAACATTTTGGAAAACAAAATTTTCATTTGGGAAAAAAAATTTAATTTTTGGGAAAAAAAATTTTCATTTATAAAACAAATTTCATTTAGAAAAAAAATTTTAATTTTTGAAAACAAATTAAAAAAGACGGGAAAAAAACTTTTTTCCAGTCCCGAAACAAAATTTACAAAAAAAGATTGTACGGAAAAAGGGAAGTACCAATACGGAAGTGCGAGGTGGTCTTTTTGGTTTTTGTTGGGAGTTTATGGGTCAAAGAAGTTTTTTGGTGACCGCCCGAAAAGGACTGCGGCCGAGGGGTTTTTTGCCCGTTTTTTTGGCAAACACTGAAAGTTAACGCGGTTTTTTCTTACGTGTGGTCGTTTTTGGGTTTTTAAAAAAGGACGCGGGCAAGACGGGAAAAAATTGGAAAACAGGGGACGTTCGACAGCCGGACAGTTAGCAAAGTAAGTTTAGCAAAAAACCAAAAAAGCAGTATCAAGGGAACCAAGTTTTTTTTAAACCGCAATTTTATTTTT